>OY856186.1:196415618-196519730 GCA_963693315.1 Diogma glabrata | reverse complement strand
TATTTGAATCAAATATCTTGATTTCGATTTTTTCAAATAAATTTATTTTGAATTTTATCTTTTACTTAAATTAACGTACATGCATTTGTAGTTTTATTTTAATTTATCAAAATATTATATGAATTTAGTTTTGGTAATGATATTTTTCGTTTAATCTAATTTTTTATTTCGTTTATCTCAAATAAATTTATTTTGAGTTTTTTCTTTTGTATATCAAAATAAACTATATTTTATTTGGGTTTAACATATGTAAGAAAAAAAATAAAAAATATTTCTTGCAGAATTTTCATTGATTTATTTGATTGGAAATTTGTAAACAAAAATAGATATCCGTTTTAATGATTTTCGTTAAAAACTGATCTAGAATTATTTTGTTAAAAAAAACTATATTATCAATATGTACTTAAAACTATACTAAATTATAACTATTAAAACTGTAATATCTTGTTTCCTTATTACTACATAAATAAGATTGTTATATTTTTATTTCGTTAATTTAAAATAAACTTATGTCGTTTTCTTTTTGACATAAAAAAGTGATCTAAAAGCAAAAAAAAGCAGCTGTCAGATCACTTTTTTTGCATTTCGTATTCTTTTTGCACAAAAATTTGCTCTTTTTTGATCTGAAAATATTTTTACTGAATTTAGATTTTTTGGTAGATCAAGTTGCAAATACAATAAATTTACACAAATACATTAACAAATCTGTAAAATTAGTAAACAAACAAGACGCCATTTATTTATTATTATTTTTTTAAAGTGAAATAGTTATTAGTTTAAATAAATGTTTTGTTTAAATCGTGTTTTAAATTCAAAATTAATAAAAAATTATTCAATTAAATACTATTAATTAACAAAAACATTAAGCGAGAGTTCACAAACACAACTACAAAACTAGATGAAACTTTTCATATTCGGTTTGTGAAAAAAAAAATTTTAAGAAAATCACTTTTTCTGCTCTGGCAAAAAGAAAACGACATTATTTTGAGTTTTTTTAACAAAAAAACAATTATATTTTATGTAAAGTTTTATAGAAACATTGAATCCTTTTTCCAAGTTTTGTCAAAGACTCATTGTCGTGTTTTTGTCGCTTTTCTATTTAATGTTAAATCCTGCATAATTGGTGTTTTAAGTATCTTTTATTTCTGTGTTCCTTAATTTTTTAAGGTTACTTTTGAACGAATTTCTTCATAAAATTCGTTTAAGTTGAAAATCTTTACGTTTCAATATCTTTGATAACACCATAATTTGCAATTTAAGAAAAAAAATGCAAATATTTTGAAGAATTTTTATTGAAATTAATTTATTTGATTCGCAATATGTAAACAAACAGATTTTCAAGCAGTAAATTGTAGCTTTGGAGAATAAAACAAATTATTGTTATTTCGTTTAGATATTTAGTTTATTTGTTCCTAATTACATATAAATTTGAAAAAATTTCACAGATATTTTTATGTTAATTTAACATATTTCAGATTGATTTAGGTTGTAATAATTTTTTTCAATCCAGTTTATACATCTTGATCACGTTCCTTCTAACTAATTAAATATTTTTCCTATTACAGAATTTATTCTACACTCAATTTGATATTTTAGTTCTTTTAAACATTTTGGTGCATTATTCCAGTAAATATTTGAATTGCCTTCTAAACATTGGTTGTAAATTTTAAGCATGAGTAGGTCCTCCATATTGGATGGCTGCTGTTGATTAGGTAAATATGTATAAATTCCGTTTTTAGTTTCTCCACTATAAAATTCTGTAATTTTTTTTGTCGGATCTACTAACTTATTATTAAATTCGTTCCAGAAGTGTACACCAATTTTAATAACATTATTGTTTTTAGTATATTGAAGTTGTCCAACAACTAATTTTGATTCTAAGTTATATTGTTTTAATGTGTTCCACAATATTAAGTTAGTTGGAAGACAAACACTATATTTATGTGCACTAATAAATTATTTTGGAGATTAAATATACTAACACAAGGTCTCGTTTAAAATTATTACTCGAATTCATAACAATTCTATTCTGTGACTGACAAATAACAAATGATATTGTTAGTAGAATCGCCCCAATTCCAAATAAAATTATTTTATATAAAGTTCTAAAAATATGGTAAGAATTTCAATAGCATATTTATTTTATTATTATTTTAGTACTATTTTGATAATAGTTTTTACAAATTTGATTATTTTATAAGAAAACGGTCAACAATTTTTAACTTGGCTGAAAGAACGGACAAACCGCATGATTTTCATTTCGGTTTAAATTTATATTAAAATAATTGTGTAAACACAAATATTTATTCACTTTACGCAGAATTTATGTTTAATTTATAAAATTCACCTAATAATCACAAAAAAACTATCCACAAATACACTCAAAAAAATATATGTGGTTAAAAGCTAACCATATATGAGGTTAATTTAAACTATCAAAATTTTCTTTAAATTTCTATGGCCGTAACCGCATAGTGGTTAAAATCATTCCGTATTAACCAAATTATATGAGGTAGTCTTAACCACATTGAATTAATTATTTTTAACAAAAATAAAAAGTTTAACATAAATACAATATCGTTTGAATCAACTACACCATGCAGTTATTAAATTTTTGTAGTTATCGAGGAAACTTCTTAGAATGTATTCGGATTACCAATTATTAAAAATCAATCAAAAAATTTTAATACGTTATATAAATTCTTTAAAATAATTTGTGCATGTGATGTGAAAACTTTGTGCCAAATATAAAAACAGTACTTTACTTATACTATAAAAACATTTATGTTAAACTTATAAAAAAATTTAAAATTGTTAAATTGAGATTAACGACTGAAATTTAATTTAAAGGTATTATTCATAAAACTGGCTATATTGTAACAAATAATGTTAATGTGTATTTTTAGCTACATCTGCAACAAATAAAACGCATCTTATGATAGATATGAATGATTCGACAGAGCCTCCAATTCATATTCATTTATTACCTAATGGAGAAACTGCAATTTGACTAAAGGATTATTTCTAAAAACCTCAGTCCTATAAGAAAATAATAAACAGTTTAATTTACATAAGAAAATGTTATTAAATTAAATTAAATCAACCAAATGGAATATATATACATAAACAATAATATGTTTAAAATCTAGTTCACAAAAATGTTTGTTAATTAATTGTATAATTAATTTTGTATACTCCTATATTTTAATAAACAATTAAAATTAAAATAATATTTTTCTATTTGTGATCGTATTATGCGGTTTGACGAACCACATGAAATAGTTAAATTTACCGTTGATTGTCTGTTTTCCCAACCACAAAATAGGTTAAATTAACCAACCTATTTATTAAAATATATGTGGTAAATCCAACCGCATAAGTTACAGAAAAACGATTGAGCTAACCGATTATGGTTTTGGTATCTTAAACCAAATTTTTTTAGTAAGGTTGACATCATTTTGAGATTAGCTAAAACATATCACAGTTTTTGGTTGTTTTAACTGCATTTTGCTTTGTTGATAACCAATTATTTTTTTGAGTGTAGTAATATCAAAAAATGGCGTCAAGTTTGTTATTGTTTTATAGGTGAGTGTTTGTATTAGTTTTTGCTGGAAGACGAGTTTATCAAATATCTCAAATTCATAAAATTGATTTACACCAGAAAAACAAACAAAATCTCTATTTTGAATTAATATTAATATGAAATGCAATTGTTCATAGCATAGATACACAAAACAGATTTTTTTTTCGTTTTTCTTTTATACAAAGAACAAAGTTAAAAAGAATAAAAACTTATGAGGGGTAAGTTAATATATTCTTTATTACAAATTTGGAAATTTTTTCGATGTAATAAGTATTTATCTGATACACCTTATTTTCATAAAAAAATTATGAATGAAAAATTGAAAGATATTTTATTTTTCATTTTATGTGGTTTTCTTTTGACTTTTCTAAATCAATTTATAAATTCGGGTCTGAAAAGAACAAAAAACAAACTTTGATGTGAAATATGTTTGTATTAGTGATATTTAAATGGCGGTTGCCTACTTTTAAATTTGAAATTTTTCAAAAATATTACTCTAGAAGCGTACAACAAAATATTGTGTTAAATTCATGTAAATAATTCTTCCTCTCCAATTAAATTGGTTCTTTATATTGCAATTAAAATAATATAATTAACACAGTTTTCGTATGTCGGTATTCTCAAATATAAAATTCAGAATTTTAAAAGAAAACTTAATCAAATTGAAAAACTTACATTTTTGAATATTTCAGGCATGAAATAAATTTTTTTAAATATTTCAATCGAAATAAATCACTATAGTTACTTTTTATTAATTTCACATTAACTTTTTTCACATGATTCTTTTAAACTCAAGAAAATAGTAACAAATAAAAATTTCAGAAAGGTCTTTTATATTTTCATTCAAATTACTTTCTCCTCAGATAAAAGCAATAACAAACGATAGTAAAATGAAAATTTACCCACATATAATTCAAGTTGAATTGAAAAGTAGAAATTTTACCTTGGTTTTTTTTGCATTTCAAAATAGATTCCAAAGTTTTATTTAATTAAAATAATCAGAATTAAAATAAATTTTTCGGCTATACTGATGGATGAAAATGACAAAATCGAGCAAAGGGACTAACAAAATTGTTCCAAATGAGCCTATTCAAATAATGTTCGATCTAAAGTCTAAACTAATCTATTGTACTTAATTTTCAAACGTTTTTAATATTTTGCATGAAGAATTAGCAAATAAAGTTGTAAAGATAGATAGATTGCTGTGTTCATTTCTTTTTTCTTGGTCAACTGGTTTCAAAACCCCGAAATCACAAGCAAACAAATAACCCCAGCGGAAGATATATCCGCTAGAAAAAGGTAGATTTCGGGATCAGACAGTTTTGTGTAGAAGTAGAATCGGATTCATCGGATAGTTTAAATAAAAACACGAATGACAAACAGAATTATCAAACAAATTTTATATTACAAATTAAATATACATATTAACCGAAACTACTTGATCTATGTAGATAGGGTTACCAACCGTACTCTTTTAAGAGTACATGTACTCTTTTGGTGCCTAAAATATCTGTACTCTCTCTTTTCTCGTAATTACATCAAAAGTACACTTTTTCATAATTAAACAAAAATGTATAACTTTAAAATAAATTCATAAAATTTGTACTCAAACCTAGATGCCTTCCTACAATTAACACATTGTAATTGTATTCATTCCACAACTAGTGAATTTGATTAAAATTCTTTAACAGCTCTATAGTTTATTAAATATTCCCCTGAGAAATTAAACAACAAACTTGTTTTGTTTTTCGCTATCTTTGATGTTTTTATTTCAATATGGCGATACAAATTTTTGCATGAAAACTGGAAATTAAAAGAAATATTTTACAGTCGTGGATAAAATAGCATCTTGTATTCGCTTAGGATGATGGCAATTCTTCACGAGGATGAAGTTTCCCGAAACGAGTGTAGCGAGTGGAGGGAATCATCCGAGTCTGTTATCCTAATGTGTTAATTGTAGGAAGGCATCTAGGTTTGAGTACAAATTTTATGAATTTATTTTAAAGTTATACATTTTTGTTTAATTATGAAAAAGTGTACTTTTGATGTAATTACGAGAAAAGAGAGAGTACAGATATTTTAGGCACCAAAAGAGTACATGTACTCTTAAAAGAGTACGGTTGGTAACCCTATCTACATAGATCAAGTAGTTTCGGTTAATATGTATATTTAATTTGTAATATAAAATTTGTTTGATAATTCTGTTTGTCATTCGTGTTTTTATTTAAACTATCCGATGAATCCGATTCTACTTCTACACAAAACTGTCTGATCCCGAAATCTACCTTTTTCTAGCGGATATATCTTCCGCTGGGGTTATTTGTTTGCTTGTGATTTCGGGGTTTTGAAACCAGTTGACCAAGAAAAAAGAAATGAACACAGCAATCTATCTATCTTTACAACTTTATTTGCTAATTCTTCATGCAAAATATTAAAAACGTTTGAAAATTAAGTACAATAGATTAGTTTAGACTTTAGATCGAACATTATTTGAATAGGCTCATTTGGAACAATTTTGTTAGTCCCTTTGCTCGATTTTGTCATTTTCATCCATCAGTATAGCCGAAAAATTTATTTTAATTCTGATTATTTTAATTAAATAAAACTTTGGAATCTATTTTGAAATGCAAAAAAAACCAAGGTAAAATTTCTACTTTTCAATTCAACTTGAATTATATGTGGGTAAATTTTCATTTTACTATCGTTTGTTATTGCTTTTATCTGAGGAGAAAGTAATTTGAATGAAAATATAAAAGACCTTTCTGAAATTTTTATTTGTTACTATTTTCTTGAGTTTAAAAGAATCATGTGAAAAAAGTTAATGTGAAATTAATAAAAAGTAACTATAGTGATTTATTTCGATTGAAATATTTAAAAAAATTTATTTCGTGCCTGAAATATTCAAAAATGTAAGTTTTTCAATTTGATTAAGTTTTCTTTTAAAATTCTGAATTTTATATTTGAGAATACCGACATACGAAAACTGTGTTAATTATATTATTTTAATTGCAATATAAAGAACCAATTTAATTGGAGAGGAAGAATTATTTACATGAATTTAACACAATATTTTGTTGTACGCTTCTAGAGTAATATTTTTGAAAAATTTCAAATTTAAAAGTAGGCAACCGCCATTTAAATATCACTAATACAAACATATTTCACATCAAAGTTTGTTTTTTGTTCTTTTCAGACCCGAATTTATAAATTGATTTAGAAAAGTCAAAAGAAAACCACATAAAATGAAAAATAAAAATATGGAGGGGCTGAAATCTCACAGCTCTGAGATATCAAGACTTCGGTCTGGGTAAAGGATTTTGATATAGTTTTCGGCAAAAAACTTTTATGAGGACATGGCTTTTAGTTTTGGGCAGCGATGTATATCAAACATAACTCTTTGTTAAAGTACAAGTATTTTTTATCTCTGTTCAAAAATTTATTACAAAACTAACACGAAACATCAATACGTTGCCGGAAAATTATATTCAAAATTCCAAAAATATTGTTAAACTAAATAAAATCAAACTTTTTCAAAATTCCAAAAATTAGAATAAAATCAAGTATTTAAATTTTTTCTAAATTTCAATAATATTTAAAAAATTCTTAAAAATTCAAACATTTTCCAAAATTCTAAAAATGTTGCAAAAATTATTACAAAATCAAATATTGAAAATTTTTTCCAAATTCCAAAAATCATAATAATATCAAAAATAAAAAATTTTTCAAAATTCTAAATATATTCCAAAAATTCTTACAAAATCAAAAATTAAAACTTTTGCCGAAATTCTAAAAATATTGCAATAGTTATTACAAAATCAATAATACAAACTTTTTCAAAATTCAAAAAATATTTCAAAAACTATAACAAATTCAAAAATTTCCATGTCCAATTTCATTTTAAATTACATTTACGTCATAAAAACAGCTTCATTTTCTTTTTCCAAAAAATTGGCTAAAAAAATAAATGAAATCATTTTTTGACACACTTGACATTATTTTTTGACAAACTTATAATGCCATAATTCTCTATAATAATGATACAATATCATGTCATACAAACTATTAATTTTATTTTTTTCTAAAAAAATTGGGTAGAAAATAAATAAAAACCTTTCTTTTGACACACTTGACAACATTTTTTGACAAAATTATAATGCCATAATTCTCAATAATAATAATAAAATTTCATTTCAAAGAAATAATTAATTTTAATTTTTTTCCAAAAAATTGGGTAAAAAAATAAATAAAAATCTTTCTTTTGACATACTTGACAACATTTTTTTGACAAAATTATAATGCCATAATTCTCAATAATAATAATAAAACTTCATTTCAAACAAACAATTAATTTTATTTTTTTTCCAAAAAATTAGGTAAAAAATAAATAAAAATCTTTCTTTTGACACACTTGACAACATTTTTTTGACAAACATATAATGCCATAATTCTCAATAATAATAATAAAACTTCATTTCAAACAAACAATTAGTTTTATGTTACTTCGTTTTTTCCAAAAAATTAGGTAAAAAAATAAATAAAAATCTTTCTTTTGACACACTTGACAACATTTTTTTGACAAACTTATAATGCAATAATCTAGTTTTTGGTCTCATATACCAATCCCGACCATCAAGATTTCTACAAATTTAATGTTCCTACTCGTAATCACTTAAAATGAACGTTTTTTAAGCCAAAAATATGAAGATTTGCTATTTTTGACACACATAATGATTTTTTTGACACACTTCCGGTACAGTTATCGAACACAGCGTCCTTTCGGACCTGTCCCTTGTGAATACCTATTTTTAGAAAAAAAAATTTTTGAAATCCGTCCAGCGGTTTTCCCTGCAGCGTAGGTAATGACGGACGGCCGGCCGGACGGCCGGCCGGCCGGCAGACAGACATACTTTTTTTTTTTTTTGCTTTTTTAGAATCAGTAGGTCCTAAAACGTCGAGAAATGCCAAAAAAAGTGGGGGTAAGAATTTCACTTTGAGCTCATGAATGTAATACTTAGGTCTTTCAGACCGAAGTAATATCTTTCAATTTTTCATTCATAATTTTTTTATGAAAATAAGGTGTATCAGATAAATACTTATTACATCGAAAAAATTTCCAAATTTGTAATAAAGAATATATTAACTTACCCCTCATAAGTTTTTATTCTTTTTAACTTTGTTCTTTGTATAAAAGAAAAACGAAAAAAAAATCTGTTTTGTGTATCTATGCTATGAACAATTGCATTTCATATTAATATTAATTCAAAATAGAGATTTTGTTTGTTTTTCTGGTGTAAATCAATTTTATGAATTTGAGATATTTGATAAACTCGTCTTCCAGCAAAAACTAATACAAACACTCACCTATAAAACAATAACAAACTTGACGCCATTTTTTGATATTACTATTTGTGGATAGTTTTTTTGTGATTATTAGGTGAATTTTATAAATTAAACATAAATTCTGCGTAAAGTGAATAAATATTTGTGTTTACACAATTATTTTAATATAAATTTAAACCGAAATGAAAATCATGCGGTTTGTCCGTTCTTTCAGCCAAGTTAAAAATTGTTGACCGTTTTCTTATAAAATAATCAAATTTGTAAAAACTATTATCAAAATAGTACTAAAATAATAATAAAATAAATATGCTATTGAAATTCTTACCATATTTTTAGAACTTTATATAAAATAATTTTATTTGGAATTGGGGCGATTCTACTAACAATATCATTTGTTATTTGTCAGTCACAGAATAGAATTGTTATGAATTCGAGTAATAATTTTAAACGAGATCTTGTGTTAGTATATTTAATCTCCAAAATAATTTATTAGTGCACATAAATATGGTGTTTGTCTTCCAACTAACTTAATATTGTGGAACACATTAAAACAATATAACTTAGAATCAAAATTAGTTGTTGGACAACTTCAATATACTAAAAACAATAATGTTATTAAAATTGGTGTACACTTCTGGAACGAATTTAATAATAAGTTAGTAGATCCGACAAAAAAAATTACAGAATTTTATAGTGGAGAAACTAAAAACGGAATTTATACATATTTACCTAATCAACAGCAGCCATCCAATATGGAGGACCTACTCATGCTTAAAATTTACAACCAATGTTTAGAAGGCAATTCAAATATTTACTGGAATAATGCACCAAAATGTTTAAAAGAACTAAAATATCAAATTGAGTGTAGAATAAATTCTGTAATAGGAAAAATATTTAATTAGTTAGAAGGAACGTGATCAAGATGTATAAAATGGATTGAAAAAAGTTATTACAACCTAAATCAATCTGAATTATGTTAAATTAACATAAAAATATCTGTGAAATTTTTTCAAATTTATATGTAATTAGGAACAAATAAACTAAATATCTAAACGAAATAACAATAATTTGTTTTATTCTCCAAAGCTACAAGTTACTGCTTGAAAATCTGTTTGTTTACATATTGCGAATCAAATAAATTAATTTCAACAAAAATTCTTCAAAATATTTGTATTTTTTTTCTTAAATTGCAAATTATGTGTTATCAAAGATATTGAAACGTAAAAATTTTCAACTTAAACGAATTTTATGAAGAAATTCGTTCAAAAGTAACCTTAAAAAATTAAGGAACACAGAAATAAAAGATACTAAAAACACCAATTATGCACGATTTAACATTAAATAGAAAAGCGACAAAAACACGACAATGAGTCTTTGACAAAACTTGAAAAAAGGATTCAATGTTTCTATAAAACTTTACATAAAATATAATTGTTTTTTTTGTTAAAAAAACTCAAAATAATGTCGTTTTCTTTTTGCCAGAGCAGAAAAAGTGATTTTCTTAAGATTTTTTTTTTCACAAACCGAATATGAAAAGTTTCATCTAGTTTTGTAGTTGTGTTTGTGAACTCTCGCTTAATGTTTTTGTTAATTAATAGTATTTAATTAAATAATTTTTTATTAATTTTGAATTTAAAACACGATTTAAACAAAACATTTATTTAAACTAATAACTATTTCACTTTAAAAAAATAATAATAAATAAATAGCGTCGTGTTTGTTTACTAATTTTACAGATTTGTTAATGTATTTGTGTAAATTTTTTGTATTTGCAACTTGATCTACCAAAAAATCTAGATTCAGAAAAAATATTTTCAGATCAAAAAAAAAAAGAGCAAATTTTTGTGCAAAAAGAATACGAAATGCAAAAAAAGTGATCTGACAGCTGCTTTTTTTTGCTCTTAGATCACTTTTTTTTGTCAAAAAGAAAACGACATAAGTTTATTTTAAATTAACGAAATAAAAATATAACAATCTTATTTATGTAGTAATAAGGAAACAAGATATTACAGTTTTAATAGTTATAATTTAGTATAGTTTTAAGTACATATTGATAATATAGTTTTTTTTAACAAAATAATTCTAGATCAGTTTTTAACGAAAATCATTAAAACGGATATCAATTTTTGTTTACAAATTTCCAATCAAATAAATCAATGAAAATTCTGCAAGAAATATTTTTTATTTTTTTTCTTACATATGTTAAACCCAAATAAAATATAGTTTATTTTGATATACAAAAGAAAAAACTCAAAATAAATTTATTTGAGATAAACGAAATAAAAAATTAGATTAAACTAAAAATATCATTACCAAAACTAAATTCATATAATATTTTGATAAATTAAAATAAAACTACAAATGCATGTACGTTAATTTAAGTAAAAGATAAAATTCAAAATAAATTTATTTGAAAAAATCGAAATCAAGATATTTGATTCAAATAAAAAACTTTGTTTTTTGTTTTATTCATTTCCTCTAGAAACAAATACAAACTATATACTTTCATTTAAAGATTTAATATTTTCTTTTTGTTTACAAACTTAAATTGCAAATTATGTGTTATCAAAGATATTGAAACGAAGAAATTTTACAGCTTAAACGAATTTTAAGAAGAACTTCGTTCAAAAAAACCTTTAAAAATTAAGGAATACAGAAATAAAAGATACTTAAAACACCAATTATGCAGGGTTTAACATTAAATAGAAAAAGCGACAAAAACTTACAATGAGTCTTTGAACACAGAAATAAAAGAAATTCACAACTAAATAAATAAGAATCTCTTTTAATTTAAAAACATTATAAATAAAATGTATATTAAACAGAAATAAAATAAATAACTCGTACATTTATCAAGATCAGTTTTAACGAAAATTAATGGTTTTTTAAGTTTCAAATGAATAAATTTAGTTCAAGTAACTTTTCATTGTACATATGCATTAATTATCTGTAAATTTAGGTTTTCGAATTTTCTTATATATCTAATTTAAGTAATAAAACCAATTTCCTAATAGAGAAGTGTTTTGAAATGTATTAAAATAAACTAATTAACCCTCAAAACAAATTACCAGTCAAATAAATCAATAAAAAATAATTTTGCAAATTGTGTGTAAAACCAAAATTAAGCATAAAATATAATTTTTTGTTAAACAAAAAGATAAAAATTTGAGAACAACGAAACGAAACATTTAAATTTGTAGGAATAAAATTTTTTATCAAAGCAGCCTTTTCAAAATTTCATTAGCCAATTGAAATAGTTGTTATTTTGTTGTCATAGTTATACAATAATTCCAAATTTCATTATCCAATGAAACTGTTTGTTATGTTTTGTTGTCATAGTAGCATACAATAATTCAAAATATCATAATCCAATGAGAATCAACTTATTTTTTTGTTGTCATAGCTAACAGCCGCTTGATTTTCTGTCTACTGTCTGTACTACTACTACTACTACTGGTTTAAAACTATGTAGACTTTCAGCATTCTAAATATTTTCAATGTCAAGTTGCGCACGTTATCCATACAAATTGATTGACTATACAAACACTCCAATATCTGGTGGATTTTACGAAGTGGAACTAACACTTGTAAAGTATTCAGCTAGCAGTTTAAATATTTTCAATGTCAAGTTGAGTAATTTACTTGATTAACAACCACTTGATTTAATTTCTACTGTCTCTGGATCAATCATCTAGCTCAAGTACAACATTTTCCAGGTCAAAAAAATTAAAAATCACATCATTACCAAAGCAAGCTCTTATTTAATGCTCAATTTAATGCTTGATTTAATGTCTACTGTCTCTGGGTCAATCATCTAGCTCAAGTACAACATTTTCCAGGTCAAAAAAATCCAAAATCATATCATTACCAAAGCTAGCTCTTATTTAATTCTAATAATCAAATTACAACAACAATTACAAAAGATTAAAACAATTATTTCAATTTAAGTCTAGACCAGATATTATATATGCGTGAAATATAGGGGTTTTTTGGTTCTCACTCCAGTGTGTAGCTTTACCTACTGTTGCATCTAGCTCATATTCAAAATTAACATCATGAGCAGTATATTCAATTTGACTGTGCATCAAAACAGACATATTTTTTATTTCGTCGCCAGTGAAATCTTAACTATCGTTTTTTTTAAGAATCGGGCAGTCGCGGATTCAAAATTTTTTTTTACAAACTTGGTATCAATCGATCGGGCTTCGCCGTCTCCCGAAAACTTTATGAGATTGGTGTGGTAGGATCCACCCCCACCCCTCTACACCCTCTTTAAGTTTTAGCATATAAAAATCTATATAAAATAAATGGGATGAGATAAAAAAAATGTAATGGCACCATTATCTTTTATTCAGACCGGCGCAACTTTCAAGTCCAAAAGTTGGCTTGCAACCCCACCCTAAACCAACCTCGTGGGTGGGGTTGACACATTAAATGAGTAAAATATGTCATGTGGGGTATCGTTAGAATCAGAATTTCATAACAAATACAATCCTTTATATTACCCCCTGATCAGTGACATTACCATTTTTTACTCCCAAGGGGGTATCTTTATCGTAGAAAAACATATTTTTTTTGCATGTCATGTTTGGTGTCGATTTCAATATAATCGGGGATGTTGAGTTCAATAATGATAATAAAAATGGGGGCCGGACTCGGGGTGGTCCAAAAAGAGATGGAGGCTGGGGGGTCGGTTATAAAAAATATCGAATTTATCGTCATAATAAAAATTGGGGTCGGACTCAGGGTAGTCCAATAATAGGTGGGGGTTGGGGGGTCGGTTATACAAAGTATCGAAATTATTGTCATTATTATCGATTTTTATAAATCGAGGATGCTGAATTCCCAATGGTTTTCTGTTCGTTGAAATCTCTGCTTTCCGATGGTGAAAAAAAAATATATTACTGTAGTAAATCCTCTCAGAAAATGCAAAAAATGAATTGAATTTTCGATTCAAAAAACCAAGTTTTTGGTTTTTTATTTTTATCTTTTACAAAAAAATTTTTTTTTTTAACGAAATTTGGTGAAAACTTACCTTTTTATGTCCCAAATACGCTGTAATTTATTTGATTTGAAATATTTATTTTTTCACCTTATTTTGAATTAATATCGAAAAAGCACCCTAATTTTCAATCGAAAATTCAATACATTTTTTGCATTTTCTGAGAAGATTTACTATAGTAGTATATTTTTTTTTTTCACCATCGGAAAGTAGAGATTTCAACGAACAGAAAGCATACCAACTTTTTGAAAAAAACTGATATTTTGACGGGTGAATTTTCGATTGAAAATTAGGGTGCTTTTTCGATATTAATTCAAAATAAGGTGCAAAAATAAATATTTCAAATCGAATAAATTACACCGAATTTGGGACATAAAAAGGTAAGTTTTCACCAAATTTCGTGAAAAAAAAAATTTTTGTAAAAGATAAAAATTAAAAACCAAGAACTTTTTTCACATAAATTTTGAGGTTATGTGAAAAAAGTGTTAAACAAAAGTTTAGATCTTTTCATTACCTACCACTTTACCATTTTATTTTTTTCCATAGGACTTTTAGTTTTGCCGGAAATCGAGATAAACCGTTTTTTACCCTTAAAAACTCACCCCTTCCCGACTTCAGATCGCCCGTAAATTATTTTTCCTTTCATTTTTATATAATATTCTCCTCCTTTTCTAATGGGTTTCATCCTACTATTATTTTTTTTTGTTTTCAAAAATTATCGACCCTGGTCTTTAATGCGGTTACTATGTTTGAAATTCAGTTTTTTTTTATTAAAAATTTGGAAATAGTTATTTTATAATTTAAATTTGTTTGTTGAAATGTGTTGCATATGATTAGTTAATTAGTGCACGGGCACAACAAACGAGGACAAGCAGAAACTTAAATTCAAATTCCAAAAGTAACTTATTGATGACGTTCTTGATTAAAAGCCCTGATATAAACCCAAAAAATTAGACTAGATTGCAGAAAGTATTATTATCTATAGAACACTATAAATTTGTTCCACTTGCATCAATTAATAGTTTTCATATAATAGTTTTCAAATTAATTCGTCTTTAGTTCAAATTAATAGTTTTCCATACTATCAAACATAATATTCATCCCCCTAATATAAAATTGTATAGCAGTATATTAAAGCTGATATATAAAAAAAAGGTTGATTTATTGACTGCCGTTACAGCTGTAATTGAAATCAACTTTATGACGAGTTTTCTTAAATAATCGAAAACTCAACGGGTTTCACATAACCACAAAAAAACTTTAACTTTAATTTTTAGTTTTAGTTTCTAAACTTTTGTTTAACACTTTTTTCACATAACCTCAAAATTTATGTGAAAAATTCAAAAAACCAAGTTCTTGGTTTTTAATTTTTATCTTTTACAAAAATTTTTTTTTAACGAAATTTGGTGAAAACTTACCTTTTTATGTCCCAAATACGCTGTAATTTATTTGATTTGAAATATTTATTTTTTCACCTTATTTTGAATTAATATCGAAAAAGCACCCTAATTTTCAATCGAAAATTCAATACATTTTTTGCATTTTCTGAGAAGATTTACTATAGTAGTATATTTTTTTTTTTCACCATCGGAAAGTAGAGATTTCAACGAACAGAAAGCATACCAACTTTTTGAAAAAAACTGATATTTTGACGGGTGAATTTTCGATTGAAAATTAGGGTGCTTTTTCGATATTAATTCAAAATAAGGTGCAAAAATAAATATTTCAAATCAAATAAATTACACCGAATTTGGGACATAAAAAGGTAAGTTTTCACCAAATTTCGTGAAAAAAAAATTTTTGTAAAAGATAAAAATTAAAAACCAAGAACTTGGTTTTTTGAATTTTTCACATAAATTTTGAGGTTATGTGAAAAAAGTGTTAAACAAAAGTTTAGATCTTTTCATTACCTACCACTTTACCATTTTATTTTTTTCCATAGGACTTTTAGTTTTGCCGGAAATCGAGATAAACCGTTTTTTACCCTTAAAAACTCACCCCTTCCCGACTTCAGATCGCCCGTAAATTATTTTTCCTTTCATTTTTATATAATATTCTCCTCCTTTTCTAATGGGTTTCATCCTACTATGATTTTTTTTTGTTTTCAAAAATTATCGACCCTGGTCTTTAATGCGGTTACTATGTTTGAAATTCAGTTTTTTTTTATTAAAAATTTGGAAATAGTTATTTTATAATTTAAATTTGTTTGTTGAAATGTGTTGCATATGATTAGTTAATTAGTGCACGGGCACAACAAACGAGGACAAGCAGAAACTTAAATTCAAATTCCAAAAGTAACTTATTGATGACGTTCTTGATTAAAAGCCCTGATGTAAACCCAAAAAATTAGACTAGATTGCAGAAAGTATTATTATCTATAGAACACTATAAATTTGTTCCACTTGCATCAATTAATAGTTTTCATATAATAGTTTTCAAATTAATTCGTCTTTAGTTCAAATTAATAGTTTTCCATACTATCAAACATAATATTCATCCCCCTAATATAAAATTGTATAGCAGTATATTATAGCTGATATATAAAAAAAAAGGTTGATTTATTGACTGCCGTTACAGCTGTAATTGAAATCAACTTTATGACGAGTTTTCTTAAATAATCGAAAACTCAACGGGTATCACATAACCACAAAAAAACTTTAACTTTAATTTTTAGTTTTGAATTATTTGTTTTTTAAGTTATAATCATAGTTTTTCTTGAACTATTCTTTTACTATAACAAAATCACAACCGAACTTTTTACCTAAATTTTATTTAATTAAAATTAATTTTTTGTCTATCAGACTTGATTTAAAACAATACAAGATTAAATATGTTATCTCGTTGTATTACCTTCAACATTATGATGCAAGGACGTAAAGTTAAAGATTTTGGACGTATGTGGAGTTGGCAACTCGAGGCGCTAGCCGAAGAAAACTTTTAATATCTTTGAAAAAAGTACAAAAAAATGTTAATAAAAATTAGCGGGATCCCAGGAAAACGGGAAGAAAATTTACCCCCAGGATCCCGGGATCCCGTTTGAGAAACCCTACTCTACAGTCAAAACTACTAGACTGATTTTAATGTTATATAGCTCAAAATGTAGGTATTGAACAGAGCTAATATAATAATTCACATTATATGACCTTGAACACTTTCTTTTCGAAAAATAACGGTAAAAAGTTCAAATTCGATTTTCTAGAAATGCCATTTTTTTAAATTTTTGATTTTTTAATATGCGAAAGGTACATGTTACGTTACTAGCATTTTATAAAAAATTCAGGAGGGGAAAATATTTTGCTTTTTTTTATTAATTTTATTGCAACACGCCTTAAAATTTTTCATCATAAAAAGAGTGGAGTTAAAAAATTAACAGTTTTTTTTGGATTTAAATATATGTTTTTATAATAAATTTTTAATTTTAACTCAAAATAAATATTTTACACATTTTTTATCATTTATTTAATTTTACATTACTAAATTTCGTAGAGTTAGAATAACGTCTAGCTAAGATTGATCCATCATTTGTAGGAATGTATGAGTGATATCCTCGTGTTCAAGGAATTGTTTTTAAATTGGCGTATCTATCAGCTAGTTGTTTCGTTTTGCAATGTAACCTGCCTCCGTTACATAGAAAAAATGCACGTTATCTTGAAAATTGCCTGGAGCTGCTGCCCAGTTATATAACTCCAGAGGTGTTGATATAACTTTGTCGTATTCTTTCTTAAAACTCGCTCTAGTTGCTTTTTTTTTTACTTTTCCTCCGATTCCATCACATCAGAACTGCTCTAACCAGGTAACGAGGAGGGACAGTTCACCAAGGAGTAGTTAGTTGAAGACGTACAAACGATTTTTTTGATCGCAGTACTGTAGCCACTCTATATTCTGATCTAATAGACTAAGAGCCCACGACGGCCAGACCTTCGTTATTTTATAAAAGCTGAAAGTTTCTCTGCGCATACTCCCTACTCAGGTAGGAACGATTAGCGACACATAAAGTTTGGATCATGGTGGCTTTGTCAGGGAGCGGGTAACAAAGGGGCCTCCAAAGTTTCGTGAAAGTATTAAAGGTAATTTTTTTATATATTCTTCGGGATAGTATTAAAAGTCACATCACCCATTGCCAGACACTTGCTATCGTGGCAATCCCCTGCCAGACGTCCTTAAACTTTATCAATTTGTTAAAGTTTAAGGGTGTCTGGCAGGGGGTTACCACGATAGTCAGTGTCTGGCAATGGGTGACGTGACTTCTAATACTATCCCGAAGAATATATAAATAAATTGCCTTTTATATTTTCACGAAAGTTTGGATGCCACTTTGTTACCTGCTCCTTGTCAAAGCCACCATGATCCAAACTTCATATGTCGCTAAACGTTTCTACCTGAGTGGGAGGTATGCGCAGAAAAACTTTCATCTTTTATACAATAACGAAGGCATGGCCGTCGCGGGCTCTTGTTCTATAAGCTATAATCTTATCTGGTAATTGAAGTACACATAATATATACTTTTGTGTTTAAAATAATATAATATTTGCTGTGATAAAATATACTATATCGAATATTAAGTAATCTCTCTGGACTAAAATGGCCCAGCTTTATTTTTTGAGAGTCAACAAAACATATATTATGATTAAAAATTAACTAAAGGTCAATTTTTCTCCATAAAACAAAAACAATACTTCCACTACACCTAAGTTAACAAAAAATAGAAACTAGGGAATCATTAAAGGTCAATTTTATTTGTATCATTTCTATCATTAAAGGTCAATTATAATTTTGCAAATCGTTAACAGGCCGCATTATGCCGAGTATTGTTACCAAGCTTGGGGGGCTGCATCTGTTACTTGTTAATTTTTTCTGATCTCGTTGTTTTTTATAAATATCTTCATCAGCAGTGTTCGGATGAAATCAAATTCATTATGCCTGCAAACAGTCAAGCTGTTGAGATCACTCACTCACCACTGTCATATAGTGACAAAATGCAAAGGAGTTTCTTTGTTTGCACAACGAAATCAACTAGGTGATAGATACGCCAATTTAAAAACAATTCCTTGAACACGAGGATATCACTCATACATTCCTACAAATGATGGATCAATCTTAGCTAGACGTTATTCTAACTCTACGAAATTTAGTAATGTAAAATTAAATAAATGATAAAAAATGTGTAAAATATTTATTTTGAGTTAAAATTAAAAATTTATTATAAAAACATATATTTAAATCCAAAAAAAACTGTTAATTTTTTAAGCACTAAGGAAGCTACTTTCCACTTTTTATATGATGAAAATTTTAAGGCGTGTTGCATTAAAATTAATAAAAAAAAAACAAAAAATTTTCCCCTCCTGAATTTTTTATAAAATGTTGGTAACATATGTATCTTTCACATATTAAAAAATCAAAAATTTTAAAAAATAGCATTTCTAGAAAATCGAATTTGAACTTTTTACCGTTATTTTTCAAAAAGAAAGTGTTCAAGGTCATATAATGTGAGTTATTATTTTGAGCTCTCTCTCTGAGCTCTTTTTTAGCTCTCTCTGTTCAATACCTACATTTTGAGCTGTATAACATTAAAATCAGTCCAGTAGTTTTGACTGTAGAGCCATTTCAATACTCCAGGGTCGAGCAATTTTTTGATTTTTCATCACCCTGTATCTTAAGATAGGGTAGAAAAAAAAACTAAAAACGCAGAAAATTTTTTTTTATTGATGTCAATGTATTCCAATACCTAAATATACAAAATTAAAACCTCATTTCCAAAATTGCATGTTTTTTGCTGATTTCACGTGTTTTTCACCAGTAGTAAAGTACCACTTTAATATATGGGCGAATAAAAAATGAATTATCCCGGAATAATTAAACACCAAAAATGTTTTCTGTATGATCAAAAAAAAAGAACCTTATAATTCCAATATTTTTATTAGTTAAGTAAATTATTTCATTTAATTGTAATTGCTTTTCTTTAGGACCTTTTCATAGAAATTATTTATGTGAGGAGAATATCAGGTTTGCTAAAATGAAAAATATATGTTTTGTTGAAGCGAAGGAAAGCATTTTAAAAATAAATAAATTGGCGTAGATTAATGTAATTCCCAAAAAGGGGGTTACACATAAATTGAATGCTAAAACTGGGTTAACTATGGTGGTTTCACAAACAGAGAAAAACACAAGTTCAAAATATATACAATTATCAATTGCTCACAAGCTACTGCCTGCATCGAACAAAAAGGGTCACTAATATTCGATATCATGGCAAAGTACCCAAAAGCCGATCGATCTATCCTCCTACCCCACATGTTATACCTCAGTATCATGCCCTGTCCGATCATAATTGGGTTTGGATTTCATGCCGAAATAGGGACCGAGTTTGATAAATTAAAATTTTTGCAATCTCACGGTTTAAAATATATACAATTACTATTTTTCAGAGTTTAAAATGCTCCTTATATCAATTCTTTATTTCGTTATTTCAGAGCTATGTAGTAACTTAAAAATAATATAACACTCCCAAATACAGGAGTAAAAATAATAAAATATCGTTATTGCTCATACATTGAAATAAATATTTTCTTTCAATTATTCACAGATTTATTTTTTTCTCCAAAATTGATGCTTCCAACCAGAAATTGCAATCCCGGGATCCCAACACATTTTCATGATCCCGCATTAATCTCGGGATTAAAGAAAGAAAATCGTCATATTTGCCGTGATTAATCAATGAAAACTCGGAATCCTGTTGTCTCGTTTTGTTGATTTGTAAATTTTTTAGTTTTGGTCTACGGATATGACAATAGGATATGAGTTAACGTGAGATCATACACCATTGGCAAAAGCAGTGGGATATCACTTGATAAGGTACATATCTTAGAGATGCTGGTAGATTAACTCTATTCAGTTTACGGTAGCAGCCTCAATATTCTTCCACTCTATCATAAAATATTGGCCTATGCCATTGGAGATCTTCATTTTGTACTGAGTAAGCTGGAAAATTAAATCAAATCATTAAAATGCGAGTTCCAGAATGTCTCAATAACTAGCATAAAGGCGAGGCGAACCGAAACCAATAAAGTATTTAAATATTTGTAGAATGGAAACGCTGCTTTTGTTGACGTTATATCGAACACCTTTCCAAGTCGAAGTTCCATTAAAGATTTTATTAAAGACTAATTAACGTTACATGGAGCGGCAGATATGGGATGTGACTAATTAGTTCATGCTTAATACCAATACAAAACCTTTTTGGTATTTATAACATAAAATAAAATTCATCCCTCTACTACGAGCGTAACGCTCAAATTGCAATATGGGTACCGAGGTCGACTGAGGCGCAATATGTCGAGAGTTCAATTCCAGCTGTGGCACATTTTTTTGGAATTTTTTTTAAAATAACATTAAAAGTTTTGTATATAAATGCATAAAATTTGTAAAAATTTCGTTTTACGAATTTTAAATTGATCGATAATGTAGTTTTTTAAAGTTATTAGCTACTGTGTTTTCCCATTTCTGTAAAATTATTATAATTTCGATATTAACAACAAAACTAATTATTTTTGTTTTGCCAGTGCTAAAAATCATATAATAGAGGTTTGCCGATCATTGTTTCATTCCCGTGAAATAAAATAAGGAAAATCAAAAACTACTATTTGAGCATGTATTTCTCTTTTAATGTGAGTTGACATCTTCATCACAAAAGACTGATTTAAACACAGTTTAAGACTGCGGACAATTCACGGTATTTAAATTTATTGATGATGTAGTTTTTTAAGGTTAAATTGTTGTTGTATTTTAGCACAGCATGACGTCAATACGAAGTAAAATTTAGAATGAATTAGGGGTGTCGTAAAATACCCTTAATGCATTCTTCTATTTCCTTCTTCTATTTTATTCAATTTTTTAGAAGAAATTTTACGTGGCTATTCTGTTTTTGTTTTCCTTTTTGTTGCTGCTTTCTTTTTTCATATTTTCTATTTTCTGTGGTTGATTTTTGTACCATTTTTTAATTGTTTTTTAAGGGGGAATGAATAACTGTTTTTTCTCTCAATATTTTTGTTTGTTGTTGAATGGAATTAAATTTTTTTTAATAAAATATTGAATGGTAATTTAACATTTTTGTTTTAAATTTGTTTAGATAATTAGTCACAATAATTTATACATTAAATAGTAAAGTTGGTAAATGGTATTTATAAGAAGGTTATTCATTACAATTAATTGGTTTAAATGGAATAGATTTAATTTTTAAATCCAGCTAAATTAATCAAAAACATATTACGGCAGGAATCAGAACCAGGAAATGGTTTTATAGAAGTAACGTAACAGCATAGAAAAACATTTTTTAAAAAGATTGAATGTACGTTGAAATATTCTGATATTTTTGGTGCAACAAATAGTTTGTGTTATTATGTACATTTTTTAAATTTAATAATTTAAATAGATTTATTAAAATGAAATGAATATAAATACTCAGGTCGTAGAGGGTTGTGAGAAAGGTCTGGGTTAATCGCTCACCCTACATTTATTTTTATTGTTATTGTTTATTTAATTTTTTTTATTATTATTTCCATCCATTTGTAATTGAACTTGCCTAACGAAACAATTTGAAATAATGTATACCGTTTAATATCAGGGGGAGGGGTGAAGCCAGCGGGACACCCCTAGTATTAAACTTATCACCGTAATTGAGAGAGAAATGAAACTATTTAAGCAAAGCCGTCATAAAGGACCCCATTTGCAGTCAACGTATAATAATTTATTAACCATTCGACCAAGAAGTGTGGAATTGGAATGAGCTGTATAAGCTTCCGGATATACTATTTTCAAATTAACAAACCGGTTTGACAATAAATCAGTGCTTACATTCGAAAATGTAAGACACTGGATTTCCTTTATGTAATATTATTAAAGTTTTATTTTGGTTCTAATATTCTTATTTTTTTAAAGAGTAAGTTAATTTTTAAGTATTTTCTTTTTATTACTATTTCTTTTTATTATTATATATGTTTATATATTTTCCTTTGACTATTATTTCGTTGAATCAGTCATAAAATTAACAAAAACTTTGATTTTTAAAAATATAACAACCGCGATCGAACATTTGAACGAGTATATATAGTGAGATTTTCCATCTTTCGTTTCTTTCTTTATTATCCCTTTAACAGTACACATATTAAAAATTTCCTCATTTCCCTCAATAAAATGCCAGTCAACCACTTCCATATATCATCTCAAACAACAACTTCTCTACAACTACATAAATTTGAACAACTGCATTACATCTCATGTAATACTATGACTCAGCTTTACAAACAAAATGTTTATCATTTATGTAGACAAAAAATCATGTATTTAATTGATATTGTGATGCATCAAAACAATTAATTGAGAAAATGTGAATATATTATTGAATGACTTGTAGCACACATTAATGTTTTTATGTTTATTATAATATAAAGGCCGGAATCGAAATTAATTAGCAAATTATTAGCGGATCTCTTCAAATATGAATATTCTTATTTTTAAAGTAAAATTCAAAATAGTCCGTCGTTACAAATTTCTACAAATTGTTTTGGAATGGTTCAAGTATACGGTTTTAGATTATATGAAAACGAATTGGATATATGAATTTTTGTATTTAGTATACCGTTTGAGTTCTAATTTTTTTATTGGAATTCGGAATACATATTGAAGGACATATTATTATTTTAATTGTTTGTGAATACATATGCTTAAATGTAAAAATTCGTAAGTCTAAAACTGTTTGCTTGTACTAATGTATTTTGGATTGCACATGAGTTTACACACACATGATATGTTTAGACACATGATATGTTCTGGCTTTAAGGAACTAATGGCTAGCCATGACATCATTATGGATATGGATACAATTTCTTCTGCACCTCCCCATAACAACATACCTAATTCTTAAGGAGTAACCCAGATAAATGGGGTATACGTAGAAATTCAGCTTTTCACTACTCTACCTTAAACAGCTTGATTTTTTTCAAACAAAATTACGTTGAGGCAATACCCTTCTATATAGAAGCCTGATTCATTTTTTACCACAGTGAAAATCGTGAACTTGTAGTGCCATTTTGAAATTAAAACTCAATATAGAAAAAATGAGACAGTCTTGAAAACAGAAGTGAAAACTTAAGACTGTGAAATAGCTGTGTTTTTTTGTATCTTCCAATTATTGTAGCATTGCAAATTAAAATTTCAATTTTAAATTAAAATCATTAGAATTATTATGGGTTTCACATCTATCAGCATTTCAAGCAAATATTATATACATTTTTATATTTAAAATAATCAAAACATATCATATTAAAATTTGCGTCTATCAACACCTTAGAAAGCATATTTTGTGGAACCTTGTTCTTAAAAGTTTTTTAAGTGTTGTTGTGACACACATTGTAATTTCTACTACCAAACACATTTTATTTAAAAAAAAATAGGGTGTCATCAAATAATATTCCATTACTAAGACTAAGGGATGGTATCGTTGATTGAAAATACTTCATTCGCCAGCACCTCTAAGATATTACTTTGGCTAATGAGATTTCACTGTTATTGCCAGTGGTATACGATATTTCAAGATAACTCATATGCCTATAGCAGGGACTAAAGGACGCGGGGTTGTCACACCCGTACATCAAAAATTTTAAATTTTACAAATCTTCCTGCGGAAAGCTAAGCAAATTCATTGGTATTAATGCGCATTGTTGCCCTTTGCAAATCACTATCAGCTAAGTGCCACCATTTTTAATTAGTTTATTCATCATGATTGCCATCCATATTTAATCATACATAAGCTATGCTTCTTTGTATAGAATTTGTGCGATTTCCGTCTCGTATTTTGAGCTTTAAATCGATATATTCAATGTTAACAAGTATCAAGTTACAAGTATTAAGTCTTCACTTAATTTTAGTAACATGTATTACATTCCATTGCAAACCAACAACATATTTGGTGTAGATGATAAAATTTGTAACATCATGATGTGTTAAATTCCAATACATATAATTTTGATATACAAATGAAATGTACATAATTGTTTCAGGTTATACTTTCATTTTTAATTTCATAAAAATTATGTTCAACAAAAAAAAACATTGATCAAAGACAACTACCGTTTAAAAAGATATTTAAATAAAAACCAAATTAAATAATTATCAACATTTAGGAGCAGCTGAGGTGTAGTTTTTGAAAATAGAAAATTTGTCAGTTACCTTTGGGCTATTGTACACAACAACTTCCTAAATTTTCATGTTGATCGGCTGAATGGTGTATTAATGCATAAATGACATACAGGCATACTTTCAATTTCATATATATCGATTCAATATTTATTTAGCACGATGACTCGAATGCAAAAGACAGTCGCAATATAACTTTAAAAAACTGCATTATGGATCAATTTTTCAAAATTCGTAAAAAGAAATGTTTATGATTTTTATGAATTCATGAATAAAAAAAATTGTTTTAATGGTATTTAATAAAACTTAAAAAAAACAATAATAAAATGTACCACTCCAGGAATTGAACTCACGACCTATAGAACCTCAGTCGACCGAGATATCTATATTGCAATTTGAAATGTTAAGAACTGATTTTATATTTAAAAATATTTTGGTGATTTGTAAAAATGGCAACTCGAATATATAAATTTTTCCCCATACAAAATTGCATAACACGCCTAAAGAAGTTTTCACTTCAAAAGAATTCAAAAAATCGATATAATGCCCATAACGCCGTTTGGAAAACTAAAACTCCATATAAAAAAAATTCAAAAAAATTTAATCAAAAACATTAATCCAATTTTTTGCGTATGGTAATGTTCATTGTTTATTGCAAATGACGTGAATCAGTAGGGCTATGATTTAGGTGTTGGTTGAGCGCATAACATATACGAAATCGTGGCCATAACAAATGTTTTTTTTTAATTAAATCTTTCGTAAATTTAATTAAAACACAAATAACTGGGGCCCTATTTCCGAATAAATAAATGTAATCACAATATTGTCAATTTACATAATATTGTGTCATTCGTATTCCGATATACCAAAGTGGTGTAAAAATCTACACAATATTGTGAATCTGACAAAAACAATATTGTAACTGTTAAAATCACAATTTTGTTTTATGTTTTGTGTGTTGGTTTTTTAAATACGAATTTCTTCGATTGGCGAAAAAATTAATTTAGAATTCATAGTAAGTCCTTAATAATATTAATTAGTTAAATTTTTATATATATAATTCAATTATATTTATTTATTAAATAGTAAGTACATATATTGTTTTTTATTATTTCATTTTTTTTTTTATTTAAAGAATAAAAAAATTAGTTGTCAAAAATTGTTTAAAACGACATCTTTAATTGTTTTATTTCGAATTTAGTACCAAAAATGTGTTATAACAAAGTTCCCTATTTGTAAGCCTGCTTGTCATTTTAGCACAGAAAAAATCGTGAACTTGTAGCGCCATTTTGAAATCAAAACACAATATAACATTATAAAACTCCATATAAACAAATTTTAAAAAATTTAATCAAAAACAATAATCTATTTTTTTGCATATGGCAATGTTCATTGTTTTTTGCATATGGAGTGAATCAATAGGTCTTTGAATATTAGGGTTTTTGGTTGTCTATCTGTTATAATTTCGTAACTGTTGGGAAAATGATTTCATTATGTTGATATAACTTAATGTTGTTTAGGCAACACTAATTTGTAAGTAAAAAACTTTTTTAGTTCTGCAATAAAACAAATACGAAAAAAACGTGAAGCGTAAATAAAATAATCTTCAATAATCTAAATTATCATTTATCAATGGCGGCCTCAAATATCTCAATAATACAACATGGTAGCAGTCAGTGGTTAGATAAATGATTTAAATGATTATTGTAATAACTAAAGAAAAGACATTAAAAGTTAAAAATAAAAACATAACCTCGGAATCAACGTGGTGTTAAAAACTAAAAATATAACCTCGAAGGCATATCGTGGTGTTAAACTAAAACTAAAACAAACCATAAGTGGAAAATATCTGGTGGAGAATATCTTGCGGTGCTAAGAACAATAAAAATGCAGAACAACCCAGAAAAAAAAAAATATAGAAAAACTAAATGGACTAGAAAATTTTCATATATGGAAATTTGAACTCGATATAACACTCAAATCAATGGAGTTATACTAGTATGTAATCAAACCATTCACTTCTGAAGAGATCAAAACAGAAAAAGAGTACATAAAAAACGATGCAAAGGTGCAGAGAATCATTCTACTCTCATTAGATAAAACCAACAAACAACATGTCACTTCATGCGACACAGACAAACAAATGTACGAAAACATCATCAATATTTATGAAGGCAATACAGAAATTAGAAAAAAACAACTTACTAATGGAATATTATCAATTCAAAATAAAAAATATAACCTCAGATACATTAGAAAATGTTGTGCATAAACTCAAATCGTTGAATCATAACATCCCACACAATAAAGTAATGATGAGAATAATTTCAGCTTTACAGATATTATAAAAACTTTCTAATGGAAAAAAGTCAGTGTCAATTTAAAGGTAATAAAATTAACCCTCATTCTAATTTTAGGCATGCAAATAAAACACCATGCAGGTATTGTAAAAAAACAAATAACATGGCAGAAAATTGTTATTTTAAAAAACAACATGCTAATAACAGTGAGGCGTTCAATAAAAAATAAAATAAACAATCACATAGTGCAGCTTTCACAACACAAACAGAAATTAAACCTACATCAAATCAAATTTCAAATGCATGTAATGATTCATTTATAATTGACTCAGAAGACTTCAGTTCACATAACAAAAAATCTAGAGTGGCTAAATAATAAAATAGAGGTAAATATTGAAATAGGAGTAGCTAAAGATGGAAATAGTATGATAGCGACTTTAGTAAAAGGAGACATAGAATTTGAAAATTTACTTTCTGTTAAAAAGGCAGTTGAACTGGAGGTAAAGTAATATTTGACAAAAATAATGTTGTAATAAAATTTAAAACCTGCGAGATTATGGGCTCAAAAAACAAAGAAGGTCTATATCAACTAAACGGTATACCTAAAAATGAAAAAGAGCAAACTCTATATAATTCTAAAATAACATCCGAATTATTACATAGAAGAATGGGACATTTAGGAAGTCAGAACGTAAAAAAACTCATAAAAGTTGCAGATGGTATATCATTAACCGATCCAGATTTCAAAGAACTCAGTAATCCGTGAGAAATTTGTTTAAAATCTAAACAAACAATACTTCCTTTTGGTCAAAATAGGTTACGAGCAAAACGACCTTTAGAAATAATACATAACGATGTTTTAGGTCCAGTCGAAGGGGAAACACATGACCATAAAAATTATATCTTGACGTGTATGTATAGACGATTATACTGGATTTCTAACAATATACCTCATTAGAAATAAACATGAAGTGCAAAATAGTTTGAAAGAGTTTATAATAAAAAGCGAAAACAAATGGAATTTCAAAGCTTATAAAATAAGATGCGATAACGGTGGAGAATATAAAGATTTCGATCTTAAATCCTGGTGTAATAAAAAAGGCATAGTTATAGAATACACAACACCATACACACCAGAATTAAACTCAAAAGCAGAAAAAATGAACAGAAATAGAGTAAGAGCATTACTTTTTTATTCAAGTGCAGAAAAAAAACTGTGGGGCGAAGCAGCATAAGACCATAAGCAGCAGCAGCAAAACCAGAATCCAGAAGATGAAAATATAAAAGAAGAAATAAATTATGCTTTCCAAGAAGCAGTTGACAATTTGCTCTATCTGGCAAATAGAACAAGACCAGACTCTCATTATCACGTAAATAAAATGTCGAGAAAAACACTCAATTTTGAAAAAGAAGATATCGTAAAACTAAAAAGAATGATTAGGTATTTAAATGGAACTAAATCGAAATGCATAAAATATGATGCTGATAAAAATCAAGATATTTTAGATGCATATTTTGGCGTGCAGACTATGCTGGAGATGAAGAGACTAAAAAAAGTACCTCAGGATATGTTATTATCTACGGTGGAGGACCTATCTCTTGGAAAACAAGTAAACAACGCATTATAACACTAAATTCAGCTGAAGGTGGGTACATAGCTGCAACTGAATGCTTGAAAGAAATATTAACTAATAAAAAATTGGCAATTATTTCAAAAATAGATAACACAAGCAATTCCTATGATCAAAAACAACTCGTTTAAAAGAGCCAAGCATATCGACATTAGGCAAAAGTTCATAAATGAACATTACGCAAATGGTGAATTTGAAATAGAACACTGCTCATTGTAATGAAGCGCTTCTTCGTTGGAGTCAACGAAGTGGCATAGCAGGTTGCGTGCCTGAATGAGGTTTATATAGCCCCAAGCTAGCGTCAATCATTGGGGGTCGAGTAAGAAATCCTGCTACTTCAGCACAAATAAACATAATGTACGCGAACTACATGATATATACGAAAATGGAAAAAAAATTAAGTGAAAGAGTGAGACTCTGGCGACCCCGTATGCGAAAGAACCACGATCATCACGTCCAACCCCTCATTTACTCACCCATTCACACGCCCACATACTTTATCCTCTCATTCAATCACACACACACACCCACGAACACCGATAAGTACCCACACGTGCCTACATATACACCCTCATTCATACCCCCGTACGCTCGTACATACATAACCACACACACACACACACCGCCTTCATCATCGAGGTTATGACATTTACCGTAAGTAAAATAAAATATCCACTCAGAACTTCCATTTTTCCTACAATCAATAGAAATACTAGAGCTATCAAAATAAAATTTACTGATTTGAGAGCTTGGTCCAACCATTATGCAATATGTTGTAATACTTTTTTGTCTTATAAATTAGTTTAAAATTTTATTAGAAATCACGTAATCACAATAATTATGTTTATTGTTCCTTTTTTTTGTACGTCATAAAGAAAGTTATTCAATATATAGTTGTTATGAGAATCTCTCGCAGCAACTGTGAAACTTGAGTTCTTTTACCACACCTCGTTTCACCGATTAATATTAATGTTGGAAAGTTATCCAAACAATACCATATATGATTCTGATAATTCCTTTTTTCTTATTGGAAGACGATCACGCTGATTTTGGAATGTCAATGAATGGTGTGCGTCAAAGATAACAGTTGTCACGTTATCATCAGTTGATTGAGCGTCTCTTGTTGGTGCAAAAGAATCATCATCAGGTTTCTGGAACATAGGTTCATCAGATGTTGAGTTCATAACGTATTCAAATTTTATAAAACTATTTTTATTCAGTGACCTAAATCATAAAACACAATGGTGGAATTCTCCTGATTGGATTTACTAATCAAATTGAATTCAATAATTAAACTATTTACACTTTACTGATGCGGTTTAGAAAAATTAAAATTTAATTACTCAAACTTGCGTTAGTCACCCCTATTTTTGTATTAGGTGACATCATATTAATATATTTAGGTTGTAAATTTTACTACAATAAAATTAGTATCAGTAAATAGGATTCTATCCATATATCCATGCATTCACACACCTACAGCCTCACACACATACTCACACATACTCGCTATACCTATAAATAAATATAAAATCAATGCAGAACTCACCCCATGTTATTGTCCAATCCCACTCCTCTTATCACCCTGGTTCAGCACTCCATTAGTCGCCACAGATCCAGCAATAAATGTGGGGAATTGATGGTCCGAAATTCAAAAGTAATAAATTTTGGTTTTCTTTATTTTTAGTTTTCTTTCCGCAAGGTTCCAATCCAATAATTCAACAAAATTTGCTTGGTATATATTTATAATCTTTGTATTTAACTACTAGCACTGCTCATACATAACATCTAAAGATGTAAATACTAATTCTAACTATGATACTAGTTGTATAGTTCGAAACATATTGATGGTCTTAATAACATTATAATAAAAAAATTCTCTATGGTATCCGATAACTATTGTATTGTGTTCAGATATCATATTTAATAATTTCATCTAAAGAGATTATTGCACCTTCTATGAATACATAGATGGGCTGGTTTTGTACTGAGAAATTTCCACGGCTTAGATAAATGACAAGGATATGATTGTTCGTATATCCCCAAATAAATTATCCCCCTTTTTATGATTTTACAACAGTAGTCTTCTAATGCACTTATTTTTGCGTCCCAACCAAACAAAATGATCACAGACGAGATCTCAATCTTGGATGTTTTGTAGAACAATCTTGCAGCTAATTATGACACGTAATCCACAATTATTAACATGTGGATTCAACGAGGTGAAATATACCATCTAACTCAACTTTCAAGGTCCACCTGTAGTTTACCGCAATAACAGCACAAAACAAGTATGATAATTTTATTTAGTTATTGGTTTCTTTAATACGCACTACACGACTCGTGATATACAAAACTAACACAATTAGGGACGTTAACCCTATTTGAAATTCTTTACAAAAAAGATTATTGCACTACTTATAGTTAAAATACATTTTAAAACCAAAAAAAATCAGATTTTATCGCGCGTCTTATAAAAAAAAACCTGTGTTGACAATCAAATCAAAACGTCACAATTTTTCAATTTGATAAAATGGAAAGATCTAAACGACTGAGAGAATATGACCGACAAGTTCATTTTAATTTAATGTAAATGAAATTTTTGTTTTTAAAAATTTCTAACACGTCAGAAACAGATAGAATTTTTATTAAATTGCACTAATAAATTAATTTAAATAAAAGAAAAATTGGACTAATTGAACTAATTAAAATTGCATCTAATTAAAAATTTCACTACTTAAATGTATTGCAAAAAAACATGAATTCAAAAATGATTCAACAATTTTTGATCTTCACGAGAGAATTATGACACAAGACTGAGAGCGCTCTCTATGAAAAATTCTTGTATTTATAATCAAAATAAAACGATTTTACATTTCAAATTCATTAAACGTATTAAGCTTTCCTATAGGACATTTATCTACGAAAATTAGTTGTACTAAAAAAAAAGGTTAAGTCTTCGCTAATGTGAACAGAGACAATTATTATGAAACGTATTTAGGAAATTACATTTTCCAATGCATCTACTAAGGATTTATCAGGCTTTAAGATCGGAGACTACAACCAATTTATAATATTATTGATTGTAAGGTTTACATATGGATACAGCGAAATTATGAATACAATTTGGAAAAAGAAAATCACATCTGAAAAATATTACACAACTGTTTTAACAAATTTTTGTAGTGGAAACTATTGTGAATGACGACTATGGATTGAGTATAAGAAACTATGTGTAAGGAAGAGAAAACGAAAATAATTATGAAGGTCTCCGTGAATGCAAATTCAATGCGTATAAGAAAGTAGTGCGTCTATAAATCAGGGAATTAGACAACTGCTTCGTTGAGCACCAGACTACTTCGTTACATCATCAGAGGAACAGTTAGCAGACATCTTTACTAAGGCAACAGGTACACACTTCATCAGATTAACAAATGAAATAATGTACAAAAATAGTTTAAAGTAAAAATTAAGTCAAGAATTAAAATTTAAATTTTTGCTAAAATTTTATCATTCTATATGTTATATTACGAGAAATTGTTAAAAAATGTAAACCAAAATAATAAACCATTTGAGGGGTGTGTTGGGAAAAATGATTTCATTATGTTGGTATAACTTAATGTTGTTTAGGCAACACTAATTTGTAAGAAAAAAACCTTTTTAGTTTTGCAATAAAACAAATACGAAAAACACGCGAAGCGTAAATAAAATAATCAACGGCGGCCTCAAATAGCCCAGTAATACAACAGTAACTAACACTGGGTTCTAATTAGCTGATAAATTGTACTAAGCTGCTAAATCTAAACTTGATTTGTTAAAATCCACCAAATTTAATTAAATTTATGTGATTAAGTTGTCCGATATTGATAAAAACATCAATTTCCTTACAACCATAGAAACAAAATATTGATTTTGTCAAATAAAAAGTTGACTGAATTGAATTAGCACATTTAGTACAATTTAGCTTGAATTGGAATGCAGTCTTAAGCCGCTTTCCAATCGAGTGAATTGCTGAAGGAATTGATTGTAGCCAATTGGTCTATTATTCAGTAAATCATCAAAAATAGAGCCAAAACAACAAAAATAGCAATTTTTTGACATAGTAGCTCAGTTTACTTTTTTAATATTACCATTGGAACATGCAAGTTCCGGAATACAACTCAGTTTAAGTGATTCAGTAATTCACTCGATTGGAAAGTGGCTTTTAACACAAACCTATTTGACAAATTGTTATCGAATATGATTTTTGTACACAAAGTTGCGAAACATTTTGGTGAATTTGACAATATGTATTGTAGATTAAAAAATATGTCTTCGGGAATAGGGCTCTGATATAAAAAATATAAATGTTATAGTTATTCCACTTGTTAATATGTGTGCTGTTAACTGTTAGGAGAAAATAATGAATGAATTGAATTGGTTCAGTAAAAAATAATAATATGAAACATGTGTACATAGTAAATTTGTTTCAGTTTAAAAGACAATTTATTTATTTATATTTAGGTTTTATTATATATATTATTTTTAAATAAGTTACAGTAAATTCATATATTATTTTTATTAATACTATTCCTAATTTTTAAAATCACTTTGTTTTTTCATTTCTCTATCTTACAATACTTTAAAAATCATAATAAATTTCTAAAGATCACAGCAACGATTAAAGTTATTGAAACGGTCAATTTGGTACCAAACGATTTAATCTCAAATACCAATGCTTCATTTGGTTGCAATGGTAATGCATTTGTTGGATAGCTTTGCCGTAAAACTTTGTACGATTGGTCTGATGCGACAAGAATTTCTCCTTGAGGATTCGAAAATTTTGAGAGATCTTGTACTTCGTTCATATTAATTGTAGCAACAGTAGATCCAAAGTTTATTGCAATACCATAAGTTTTACCATTTGTTGTCGATCTAAAAAAAAATCATAAATGTTTAGCATAATTCCATAAGAGAATCAATTATTATTTTGTTCGTACCTGGTGTAGGCAAATACATCTGACATTGCTTTGGATGTAAATTGCCCGGCAGTAAATTCAGTGTTTTGTCGTAGTTTTGTCAAAGTCTGGTAAGTTTTAAAATGACTTTGTTTATCTTCTTTTTGGATTTTTAAATTTAATCCCAAATAATTGTCATGAACTGGAAGCCACGTTGATGCAGCAGTGGAAAAGCCAGCATTTTTTGTATTATCCCATTGGAATGGAGTACGTACTGGATCTCGTGATGCACTAAGATTGTTTTCATCACCCGTTTGACATGCTTGTGGATCTTTTGTTTCATCCCATGTTATTTCGTCATTATTTTCCATTCCAATTTCTTCACCATTATATGTTATAGCGATTCCTGGAAGGGTCATTAATAAAATGTTCATTGAATCAACACGTTTTGATCCGTACTTAGTGGCAACACGGGTTTTATCGTGATTGCCAAGAACCCAGTTTATTGATGCCCAGTCGGGTGTATTCGCTAAACGTGCATCAATAGCCGTTTTGATGTCACTTACGCTTGATTCAGCGTACAGTTGATCCAAAAATACAAAATTAAATGGAATGTGTGAAATTGGTTTGGTTTCGGTACCATACCATGTTTTTAATTTCTCTAAATCTACCCAAGCTTCTGTCATCATTATTCTAGAAAAGATAAAACAATAATTTCAAGTTAAAACAAAAAAATTAAAACCTACTTTGTAGGGTATGCTGGATGGGCGGCACTGTGCTCATCCAATATTTTCCGCCAACTTGCAACCACATCATAACATTCTTGTAAGTCTTTGGTATAAATATGATCCAAGTAGCCGTAATTATTTTTATCATTTGTAACTGAAGGATTCAACAACGGTTCGTCACGAAAATCTTCAATCTCAAACATATGATTGATTGCATCGATCCTAAAGCCATCAACGCCTAAGTCCATCCAATATTTTATTACATTTTCCATTTCAATTCTAACAAGTTCATTTCTAAAATCTAAATCAGGTTGTTCGGGTGTAAATTGATGAAGATAATACTGCTTTCGAACATCATTCCATGTCCATGCCGATCCCGAAAAAACTGAAATCTAAGAAAAACTAAATAAGTCTAATTTCTCATTATTATTTATTATGACTCAAATACCCAATTATTTGGAGGATTTGGAATTTCTTGTCCTGCAATCGCAATTCCATCATGCCAAATATAGTAATCTGTATAAACTCCTTCTCGTCTAACTGATCTCTTAAACCATTCATGTTTATCGCTTGTATGATTGGGAACTAAATCCAAAATAATTTTGATTCCCAACTCACGAGCTTTTGTGATTAGATTTTTTACATCATCCATGTCTCCAAATATATCTTCGACATCATAATAATCTGAAATATCATAACCAAAATCTACCATTGGAGACTTGAAAAATGGACTCAACCATGTTGCGCCGACACCGGCGTCTTTTAAATGTTCTAATTTTGAGATTATTCCTTTTAAATCTCCAATCCCGTCACCATCACTATCTTTAAACGATCGTGGATAGATTTGATAGAAAACTGTATTCTTCCACCAATCCAATGGTTCGGCTTTTACAGGTGGATCAGTTTTTGGTGATGAAATATAATGGAAAATTAATCCTTCATATGGTTGAAGTTGAATTTTGAACGGATCAAAAACGGTGCTACAAAGGGAAAATCATTATTATTGTCTACAGCAAATAAAGAGAACATGTGATTTATACCCAACAGTTCTTTGTGAGTTTTGTGAAATACCAACAACGGTAGCAATTGAATCAATTGGTAGTTTTAATTGACTTAAATCAGCTGTAACACTTCCAGAACCCAGATTAATTGCAACGCCATAACCCTTTTCGCTCACTGTCGATCGTGTGAAAACCAGAACATTATTGGAACTTATAGATTTGTAATTCCCATATAAAAATTCTTCTTTCTGTCGTAGCTCTGTAAGCTGAGTGTATAACTTATAATGGCTTACAGATGCACTTTTTTGAGTTGCCAGATTTAACTCCAAATAGTTTGTATGAATAGGTAACCAAGGTCTATCGTTTTCGGAAAAACCAGCATTTTTTGTTGTATCCCATTGAAATGGTGTACGGACGGGATCTCGAGAATACTCTAAATATATGTTTGGATCACCTTGCATACATGCTTGAGGATCTTGTGTTTCTTCCCATGTTATTTCATTGTAGTCCTCCATTCCAATTTCTTCACCATAGTATGTAACAGCAATGCCTGGCAATAGTAACAATAACATATTTAAGGAATCAACTTGAGCCGAGCTATATCTTGAGGCCACTCGACTCCTATCATGATTTCCAAAAACCCAATTAGCTAAGGCCCAAGATGGTTGTTCTATTAATCTCTTATCAATTATTTTCTTGATATTATCGGCTGTTGATTTTTTCGTAACTTCCATTATAAATTCAAAATTGAATGGAATATGTGATATTGGTTCTTCTTCGGTCCCATACCATTTCAGCACTGAATCAAAACCTGCATAAGCTTCGGTCATCATAACTCTAAAACAAATAAAATTAGTTTAAGTTATTTAATTTGGTTTTCTGTAATCTAAAATAATTACTTTGGTGGAAGCTCAGGATGGTCTGCACTAAATTCATCGAAAATTTTTCTCCATTCTCTACCAATATTCAAATTTTCATCAACGTCTTTTGTATAAATATGATTCAAATAATCGTGACTGTTCTTGTCAGTGGTAATCGCAGGCTCACGAATTGGTTCATCTCGGAACTGAGAATCTTCATAAACATAATTAGTTGAATCAATTCTGAATCCATCGATACCAAATTCAAGCCAAAAAACTATAATATTTTTCATCTCCTGCAATACTCTTTCATTTCTGAAGTTTAAATCAGGTTGTTCTGGAGCGAATTGATGGAGATAGTATTGTTTTCGAATCGAATTCCACGTCCAAGCAGAACCAGAAAAAACAGAGATCTATAAAAAATAAATCAAGTCAAATAATGATATTATTTCCATAAAACTATATTTCATACCCAATTATTGGGTGGGTTTGGGATTTCTTGTCCTTCAACTGCAATACCGTTACGCCAAATGTAATAATCTTCATACCCTTCTTCTTTATTGACGGAATTTGTAAACCATTCGTGTTTATCACTTGAATGATTTGGAACAAGATCTAGAATAATTTTAATTCCCAGTTCATGAGCTCTTTCAACTAATTGCATTAAATCAGCTAGAGTTCCAAATGTTGGATCAACATCGAGATAGTCCGAAATGTCATATCCAAAATCAATCATAGGTGACGGAAAAATAGGACTCAACCATGTTGCCCCAATTCCAGCTTCTTTTAGATGTTCTAAGTTTTCGATGATTCCTTGTATATCACCTACCCCATCACCATCACTGTCCTTGAACGAACGTGGATAAATTTGATAGAAAACCGTTTTTTTCCACCAGTCTGGATCTTGATATTGAATATATTGGAAAATTATCCCTTCATATGGAAGAAGCTGTAGCTCAACTGGTACAAATTGACTCCTTTTGAAAAAAAAGTTAGTTTAGTTTCGTTTATTTTAATGTTGAAATATGATTCATTATAAATTCTTACTGTACGATTTTATTTGAGTTTTTGGAAACACTGATTATAGTTGCAACGAAATTACGATTTAATCCCAGACTTTCTAGTTTTACCTCAGCTACAGAATTGCCGAAATTTATTGCAACTCCATAACCTTTCTCTTTTACCACCGATCGTTGATATACTAAAACATTATTTGTTGTTATTGAGTTGTAATCTCCATATTGAAATTCTTCTTCTTGTCTTAATTTTGTAAGCTGTTGATACAACTTAAAATGGCTATCAGCAGTATTTTTTTGTCTAGCCAGATTCAGGTCGGGATAGTTTGGATTAACAGGTAGCCATGTTTTTGCTGCTGTTGAAAAACCAGCTTGTGGTGTACTATCCCATTGAAACGGTGTACGAGCCGGATCACGAGAATATAGTTGATAATTTTCTGGATCATTGGTTTGACATGCTTGAGGATCTTGTGTTTCCTCCCAAGTGATTGCACTATTATCAACCATTCCGATTTCATCCCCATAATAAGTTACACAAATACCCGGCAGCGTCATCATAAACATATTAAGAGCATCGATACGGGTTTGACCAAATCTGGAACCGATTCGATTTTTATCATGATTACTAAGTACCCAATTGGCTAGTGTCCAATATGGTTTTTCGTTAAGCCATTTATCAATTATATTACTAACTTGAGGTGCTGTTGAGTCGGAATTTAAATCGGAAATGAAATCAAAATTAAATGGAATATGTGATATAGGTACTTCTTCGGTCCCGTACCATCTCATCATTCTATTAAAATCTGTTGCGGCCTCTGTCATAATCACCCTTTAACAAATAATTTAAAATTTCATTTTTGAATTTATTTCGAATGTAAAAATAAAATTATTTACTTTTGACCTTCTTCAGGATGTGCCAATGTGTAATCGTCTAATATTTTTCGCCATTCTGCTACAACATCGTAACATCCTTCCAAATCTTTAGTGTAAATGTGATTCAGATAACCATGGTTATTAGGATTGGTCGTTGTTGAAGGATTTGCTACGGGCTCATCTCTAAATTGTTCATCTTCAAGCATATGATTGATTGCATCGATTCTAAATCCGTCGACTCCAAAATTAATCCAATACTTGAGGATATCTTTCATTTCTTGTTGAACTTTTTCATTTCTGAAATTAAGATCAGGTTGCTCTGGCGTGAATTGATGCAAGTAGTATTGATTTCGTTTTGGACTCCATGTCCAAGCTGAACCAGAGAAAACAGATAACTGAAAAACAAAAGATGATTAGAACAAGTTTAAGGTTACATTTTTTTTTCACATTGTATTATGTGCATTATTTTCATATAAATTATTAGTTTGAATAATTAATAAAAGATTGCGGGGTCACCAATTTAGGTTCTTGGTAAGGCACAAACTAATTTTTTCCAACAAGGAATAATTAATTTAACTGATTTTTGTTAACCTACATGTTGACGTAAGACAACACCGGTCACATAACATCTTGAATGCCTATTAATTCTTCATAAAACAACAGTTATCCTGGTTGAGGTAGCTCTTCTTGTTCACCCTTTGGGTCATGTATAGTTAACACTCTACAACAGTACCACAGGATATTAAAAACCATTTAGGGTTTATTGTAAGAACTTTGTATTACCAATAACAAATTTTCACTGCTTCTGAACATTCAAAATTTACACGCAGCACACCATTTTGATATTGCATGTTCAAATCGGTTGTTCGGAGTCATCAAAAAACCCAAAACATCGAGAAATTAAAAAACAGGGGCAGGATCTTAAAAAAATTCTTATGATTGATATATTAAGTTTTTTTAGAAAATATGTGGCGAAATGAAGATCAGTTTAATGCAGTTAAAAACTTGTAATTAAAACCAAATAAAAGTTAAAATTGAAAAAAGATTCTAAAAAGGAATGAAACGGAAGAGTGAACCTAATATTTAGAGTCAAAAAGTGGATATGCTGGGAATTTTCATGTTTGGTAAATATCACTTTGTTTATTTTTAAAATTAATTCTTACCCAATTATTTGGTAAACCTGGCAGTTCTTGTCCTTCAATCATTTTTCCACTATGCCATACATAATAGTCTTCGTAACCAATCTCTCGATTTTCAGATTTTATGAACCATTCATGTTTATTACTCGAATGATTTGGAACAAAATCTAAAATAATTTTGATTCCTAGCTCATGAGCTTTATCAATTAAAATTAAAAGATCATTTAGGGTTCCAAAAACAGGATCAACATCACGGTAATCAGAAATATCATATCCAAAGTCAACCATTGGTGATGGAAAAATAGGACTTAACCAGGTTGCACTAACACCAGCCTCTTTTAGATGTGGAAGATTTTGGATGATTCCTTGCAGATCACCAACCCCATCACCATCACTGTCCTTAAACGAACGGGGATAAATTTGATAGAAAACTGTTTTTTTCCACCAGTCTGAATCTTGAATTTGACTGTATTGGAAAATTATTCCTTCATATGGTTGAAGCTGCAACTCAACTGGCACAAATCGACTCCTATTAAATAAATATTTTTAGTTTCGAAATAAATTTATTTATAATTTTGCACGAAAATGCTTACTGAACGACTTTGTTTGAATTACCAGTTGCACTTATCACAGTTGCAACAAAATTACGATTTAAACCCAAGTTTTCTAGGTTCACATTAGATACGGAATTTCCAAAATTGATTGCAATTCCATAACCCTTCTCTTCCATTATTGATCGTTTGTATACCAAAATATTATTTGTTGCTATTGAAATGTATTCTCCATTCAAAAACTCTTCTTCTTGTCTTAATTTTGTAAGCTGTTGATATAACCTAAAATGACTGTTTGGACTGTTTTTTTGGTTAGCCAAATTTAGTTCTAAATAGTTTGGATTAACAGGTAACCATGTTTGTGCTGCTGTTGAAAAACCAGATTGTGGTGTACTATCCCATTGAAACGGTGTTCGTGCTGGATCACGAGAATATAGTTGATAATTTTCTGGATCATTGGTTTGACAAGCTTGAGGATCTTGTGTTTCCTCCCAAGTGATTGCACTATTATCAACCATTCCGATTTCATCCCCATAATAAGTTACACAAATACCCGGTAGTGTCATCATAAACATATTCAGAGCATCGATACGATTTTGACCATATCTAGAACCGATTCGATTTTTATCATGATTACCCATCACCCAATTCGCTGATGCCCATGATGGTTTTCTATTCAACCATTTATCAACAATTTGTTTAACATCATCAGCTGTTGAGTTTAAGTTTAAATCCGATATGAAATCAAAATTAAACGGAATATGTGAAATTGGTGATTGCTCTGTTCCAAACCATCTCATCATTCTATCAAAATCTGTATTGGCCTCGGTCAATATAACCCTATATAAAAAATATATCTTATCAGTTAAAGAGAAATTAAATGTTATCTTATCTTTATTACTTCTGTCCTTCTTCAGGATGTTCCAATGTATAATCATCTAATATTTTTCGCCATTCTGCTACAACATCGTAACAACCTTCCAAATCTTTTGTGTAAATGTGATTCAAGTACGCATGATTATTGGGGTTGGTTGTTGTAGGAGGATCAGCAATTGGTTCATCTCGGAAGAATTCATCTTCAAGCATATGATTGATAGCATCGATTCTAAAGCCGTCGACTCCCAAATTAATCCAAAACGTAAGAATATCTTTCATTTCTTGCTGAACTTTCATGTTTCTAAAATTAAGGTCAGGCTGCTCTGGTGTGAATTGATGAAGATAATACTGCTTCCGTTTTGGACTCCATGTCCATGCTGGTCCAGAAAAAACGGATAACTGTACAAGAAATAAATTATTCGATTTTTTTTAAAAGTAAAATAAATTTTCATTATTATATTGTCAAGTAATTATAGTCAAGCATTATTATTATATACCAAGCAGCAATCAATTTTTGGGTAAACACAAAATACAAAATTGAGGTGTAAATTTTTTAAGATGGCATAAAAATTTTTCACATAAAACAGCCCTCTCAAACAAATGAAACCAGGAGCCCTATTTCCGAACACATAAAAGTAATCTCAATATTGTCAATTTAGAAAATATTGTGAAATTCGTATACCGAAATACCAAAGCTGTGTAGAAATCTACACAATATTGTGAATCTGAACAATATATAGTGTTGGTTCTGTGTTCTTCCATCATGTATTGACGGCTCTCATACAAAAACCTTCGGTCATGTATTGACCGTCATGTGACTTTTTTACACAAACTTCATGGAATGGCCTTAAAATTATTATATAATGCAAATATAAGTCTTTAATAATATTTAATAATATTATAATATTAATATATCATTAAAAAAAAAATTATTAAATATATTTTCATATTAGTTGGCATATTTAAAGATTAAAAAAAATAGTTGTCAAAAAGTTACATCTTTGATTGATTTATTTCGAATTTAGTACCAAAAATTTGTAATAATCTGTTATAATTCTGTAACTAAGACACAAACCTTTATAATATGTACATAAATTTGGGTTGTGGAATACCATTTTTGTACAAAGTTGTGAAGCATTTTGGTGAAATTGACAATATTGTCGATTGACAAATGTGTTTTTGGGAATACAGCCCTTTTTTAATAATTTGATTTTTTTCATTTTGTGCAGACAAGCATGTCTTAAATTTTAGTTCAGTAGGTTTTATAGTTTGTGAGATCAATGTATTGTTAGAAACGAAACCTTTATATATATTTACTGCTGTTCGTCATGAAACTGAATCAATAACTTAATCTTTTCTATTGAAAATTCCAGTAAATCCGCTCCAGATTTAAACAAATGCTTCAATGTTGGCTTTATTTAGAAAAATCAATTAGTTTGGTAACAGATTTCTGAAGATTTACTTCAATGGATTATTTTTTATTTAAGTGATTCGTTTCCATGTAATAGATATTTGTTCACAACTAACTTTTTTGTCGTTTTAGCAAAGAACGGTTGTCAGACTTAAAAAATATAGCTAGGAACTTTCAAAAATTTTCAAACATACTTTATTAACAATTTTCAGTTTATTTTCTTGTCGCACCATTATCCCCCGTCCCGTTGGCGTTGACTATAGTCATTTTACAACAGGTCGTCGGCTTTCAACAACAACAACGTAGTGAATATAATCTCAGTCATTATCATCGTTTGAAACATATGTGATTCTGTGAATAACGTTTAAAGCACTTACGGTACGTCTCATGGTCAAGAAAGATATCATTAGCTGAATTATTAGCAAATAAATTTTTGTTTTGTTTCTGCAAATATAATTAAAACGCAGAATATAATTTAATATAATAAGTTAAATTGTTGTGATTATTAATATGGATAATATTAGACCAAAACCAATTTGTTACTAATGTGGTTGTTTAGAAATATATTTTCAAAAGTATTTATATCAATAAAATAATTTTTTCATCCAGAAAAAAATTTGATTAATTCAAAGAAACGAATATATATATAGTTCAAGGAAATTAATTTAACCAAACAAATATTACATTTATTGGAATTAGTTTTGACAAAGATTTTTTTTTTGAACAATGCAAAGAGGATTATTTAGCGAGAATTACTGAATTAAATAGGGTAAATTTCATCTTATAAAGCTTGTATTATATGGGGAGAATTGTGAATACAAGCTATAAATTGGTGACCAGTGACTTAAGTGCAATTTTATGATTATTTTTTATTATTTTAGGAGTGTTGTTAGCATTAACCTCCTAATGTATATATGCAACACAGCATTCCGTTACAATTTTTTTCGCCCAAACACTTTTCCTTCTTGCTGTCGTAGCTTTATGAACGAGGAAAATGTATCGGCCATGAATCCTTCCGATGAGTTTTATTCTTATCAAAAATATTCCTTAACGGAAGAAGTCCTCCAAACTCGTGCTAGTGAACGGGCTAGAGCTTTTATGATCGAAGCTAATGAAGCTCAAGGAACCACTGCAACCGACGACGAATTACTCAAAATTATTTCCCGTCTTGTACTGCGGAACCAAAATATCAAGAGGAACCCTTATAAACTAAATAAAAATTTATTTACCTTCTTTCTGAAAAGACCAACCAGACACCTGGTGCACTATTTTAAGAGAGCAATTCCACATCTCTCGTCTCAAAACTCAGGATGCTAAATATGAATATCTGGGACGTAGTACTTAATGCACCTAACGGAGTAATTCCACATCTCTCGTCTCAAAACTCAGGATGCTTAATATGAATATCTGGGACGTAGTACCTAATGCACCTAAGGGAGAAAATCCTTACAAACAGGTGAAATCAATCCTTCTTCAACGTCTTACCTCTAGCACTAAGGATCGCATAAGAAACGTAAGGAATTTCAAAACTTTAACTTCTGCAAGTGATATTAAATACGCGGCACATCATAACCTCACTCACGTTATCGAAAAGCGTGGTCTTCCTATTTTAAAGCTCATGGTATTTGTCGACCTTTCAACAGCCCATAGTCACCCACCTCATCAAAAAGAAGAACGCCGAGTGGAGACCTTGCGGCGATTACCGTGCTCTTAATAATCTTACTAATCATAAACACCATTATTTCTCACCTGCAGAACTTTACCTAACAATTGATCTTGATCGTGCATATCATCACATTCTTATTGATCATTCAGACTCTTTTAATTCGTTCGAATGACATTTGGATTGCGAAACGCTGCGCTATAATTCCAATGGTTCATGCATTCACTACATAGACACCTTGACTTCTGTTCATCTACATTGATGACCTCCTTATTACTTCTAAGACTTTTGAGGAACACCTCGCACTTCTTCAAACTGTTTTTGAGCGTCTTTCTGGCGCAGATAACAACTTTGAAAAATACAACTTCGCAAAAAAACAACATTGACTTTTATTGTGTATCAAATTTAGTCGACTAGAATTAAGACGACTTTAGAATGTGTCGATGTGATCAAGAATTTTGATCGTTCAGAAACCGTTAGGCAACTCCGTCGTTTTCTAGATACGATTAATTTCTATCATCGTTTCATACCTCACGCTGGTGGCATCAAGGCATCCTTAATGATTAGCTTAAAAATTCTAAAAAGAATGACAAACGAGACATTTAATGGTCCCAATACGTAATTCAAGCCTTCGACGTATGTAAATGGAAACATACTGAAGCAACAACTCTTGCTCACACCTCGCACACTACCCAACTTGGGGTGATGATCAATACTTCCAAGATTTCGCAGGTCTAGAACCATCGCATTTTACACCAATCAAAAGTCTCTTATCTACGCTTTGTTGCAAAATCCTGCTAAAGCAATTTCTTGCCAATACAGGCATTTGGATTTTATCAGTTATCAGTTATCAATACCAGAATGTATTAGTTATAATGAAATTACTGATGCTCAGTTCGATGACTAAGAACGAAGAAATTGATGCAGACCAGTTCCAAACTTCAATGCCGCCCTTTTGTATTAACTTTTGGGCAATATTTTTCTAAAACATTATTTTGTGATACATTTTCTGGTAACACTCGCCCTTACAAACCAAATCAATTTTGTCAATCCATTTTCAAGACCTTACACAATTTATTCCATTCAGAGGAGTTCTGTCAAACTCCTCACGGATAAAGTCATTTGGCCATCCTTTAACTATGCTGCAACTTCACAAAAATTTTCTATGATATATATGGACATCATTGGTTCACTCCTACTTCTAAGGATAAACGATATTATGTCACAATTTTTGATCGCTATCCTTGCTGGCCTGAGACCATCCCCATCTCAGATATCACTGCTGAAATGGTAGCCTCAGCACTCTACTCTAATTGGATCGCTCAATTCAAATCCAATCTTTTAAGTGAGTTCTCTAAACTTAAAGGTTTCGAACGCAAACACCAATAATTACCTTAAATCTTACTTGGGCTGTAAACAATTTTTCGTGAAAACTTCCAATCTTCATCTGCAGAAATAGTTTTTAAAAAAATACTAAACCAACTAAATCAAAAATACTAACTTCATTCCACAATCTGGTGGACAACATTTCTATCGATCGCAAAGGTCAACACATGTGATTCTCCGTCGACAGGCTTGAACCTTGGTTTAGGTCAGAATCTGAAGATATCTCGACTCAACATACATTGTCTTCCAGTACAACTGTTATTTGCGCAGTACTGTCTCCAACAGACAATCTCCCACCTTTTCTTCGAACACCTTCAAGTCTTTACCTCTCACTTTCGCTACTACAGAAGTTGGAAAAAAAACGCAGTCGCCACTATGACGACTAAAAAACAAGAAAAAAATCTGTGCTTTCGAAAGATGCAAAAAATATTGTTTTGAACTATGAAACCCAACTTATCAAGGTCAATTTATTTTTTCAAAATATCTGCTCTCAGCCCCTTGCAAATAACGTTTTAAAATATACGCCGTCTACTATAGTTTTCGTTCAATCTTTACAACATTGCCTACGACCATGAATTTTTTCAATTTTACTTCGGTCTGAAAGTTACTTCGGTCTGAAAGACTTAAGTATTACATTCTCGAGCCAAAAGTTAATTTCTTACCCCCACTTTGTTGGCATTTCTCGACGTTTTAGGACCTATTGATACTAAAAAAACAAAAAAAAATTATGTCTGTCTGTCGGCCGACCGTCAAACCGACGAAATCTAGAAAACCGCTGGAGGGATTTCCAAAATTTTTATTTCTAAAAAAAGGTTTACTTAATGGAAAGAGCCGAAACGACGATATATCGTTATCGATAGCTGTCCCGAAAGTGTGTTAAAAAAAATCGTCAAGTGTGCCAAAACAAGGAAATTTCCATATGTTTTGCTTAAAAAACGTTTACTTTAAGTGATTACGAATAGGAACATTGAATTGGGAGAAATCTTGATGGTGGGGATTCAAATGTGAGACCAAAAACTGGATTATTGAATCATAGGTTTGTCAAAAAAATGTTGTGATGTGTGTCAAAAGAATGATTTTCATTTTATTTACTCAATTTTTTGGAAGAAAATGAAATTAATTATTTGTTTGACATGAAATGTTATCGAACATGAAATTGGACATCGAAATTTTTGATTTTATTATAATTTTTTAAATATTTTTGGAATTTTGAAGAAAGTTGGTATTATTGATTTTCTTACAATTTTAGCGATATTTTTAGAATTTTGGAAAAAGTTTTTTGAATTTTGAGTTATTGATTTGGAAAAAGTTTCAATTTTTGCAATTTTTTTTGAGTTTTGAAAAAAATTTGTATATTTGATTTTGTTATAATTTTTGCAATATTTTTAGAATGTCGAAAAATTTTTTGATTTTATTTTAATTTTTAGAATATTTTTGGAATTTTGAAAGAAATATGAATTTTTGATTTTGTGATATTTTCTTGAAACGCTAAATGGAGAGGCTTTTGAGTAGTTTGCTGGATGTATTGCTGGACTAAAAACAATGTCCTCATAAAAGTTTTTTTGCCGAAAACTATTTCAAAATCCTTAACAAAGACCGAAGTCTTGATATCTCAGAGCTGTGAGATCTCAGCCCCTTCATATTTTTTCTTCTGTAATGTTCAATGTTAAGGAGAAGGGAACTGGCAGGAAAAACACACGTTTTTGGTAATAACTAAAAAACTGAGCAGTCGATAATTCTTTGAAATTTTTTATTAAAATATTTTGATTTTCTTCGATGTTTTTTTAAACCAACAACTGTTGTTTTACTATCTCCATATCTATGTCCATAAAATATAGATAAAATCAAATATTCATGATATTTTTCAGCAGGCGTAAACAATTCCATTTCATAACTGTAAAAATTTTAAGTTAGTTGATCTTATAGTTTGTGAGAAAATCGATGATGTAGAAATTCTAACGGACACCGAAGTTTTACCAATAGGGTACCGCTTTTACTTGTTCAATTTATGAAGCCCTAAGAATCATGTATTCATTCGAAATAATTGTTCAAATTGTTCTAAATTTTGTGTAAAACAATCGTTTTATTGTATAAAACAATATAAATCAGACAATATCGTGTGTTTAATTATTTAATTATTTAAATTTAATTAAGTATTTTGAAATTCTATACCAAAAATATTAAAAACTTGATTTTTCGGTTTTGGGAAAATTTCGAGGTAATAATTATAGCTACTTTAAATGTGAACAATAATTGTCTTAGGAGTTTCAAAACTACGTGCTCAATCTTAAAGGGCCGGTATGACTACGATTGTGAATTACTTAGAAACCAAAACTATGAATACCAATGTTAAAGCTACAAAAGTGCGCTTAACATCGCTGATAGTTTTATCAGTTATAGAAATCATTTCTTAAAGTTGAGAGTGGTGCCGTTGAGTTAATCCACCAGCACCCATAAGATATTCCCTTGGCTTGTGGTATCTTACTGCTGTTGTCAGTGTTATGTAATACCTCACATTAACTCATACGTAAATAGAAGAATTTTGATTACACGTCTTTTATCCACAGCCGTTTATCAAGAATTAAAACAAATTCACAAATCAACTGTGAAAAGTCTTCCTTTTGAAATTCCAAAAGTTTGGCTACATGCATTCACTTACAAAAGTCATAGTCACTTCGAGACTACCAGCACTAAAAATTGATTCAAGAAATTAGAATTATTTGAATTAAAATTAAATTAAATTAGCTGATCCTGTTATATGCCTTATTTCATATTATTAATTTCCATTTACAAATTCTTACAATTAAAAGTTCTTTCTTAATTGCAATATTTATTTTCCATATAATAATAAATATTATCCAAACAATTTTGAAAATCTGAATTTTCTAATGAAAATCAGGAGTATTAGCGATTAAGTGTAAGTATGTGCATCGTTGTATGTTGACCAATTTTTTTGACATTTTCTCGCCTACAAATTAGTGAAATTATCTATAACGTTTGACAAAACATAGTGTTTAGTCTTCTTGCGCCAAAATTCGAAAAATCGATCTTAATTATTTCGAACATCGTAAACTAATAACAGAAATAACACAATTGATAACATCTATTAAAAATAAGTAGAAATGGAATTTATAATTACTAACAATTTCTAGAAATCTCAATGTCACTGGGTTGGAATTTTTCTATTTTTCTATTTCTATGAACTGTGACCACGAATCGTTATTCTTTTTTTGTAATAATCTAAAGAAATTTTGTTAACGGTCAACAAATCTTCGTAACACCAAAAAGTACTTGATATTGAAATCGTTTATCAATTTAACTTTATCAAATTAACTTTAACTTTAATTTTTATCAATTATTTTGCCACTTCAACTTTTTATTTTTTTTATTGTTTACGAAAGATAATATTTTTGGTTTTATTATATAACTAATCCATACCCAATTATTTGGCAAATCTGGAATTTCCTGTCCTTCTACTGCATGTCCACTATGCCAAACGTAATAGTCCTCATATCCTATTTCTTCGTTTTCCGATTTTACAAACCATTCATGCTCATCACTCGAATGATTTGGAACAAAATCTAAAATAATTTTAATTTCCAGTTCGTGAGCTTTTTCAATTAATTGCTTTAAATCGTCGAGTGTTCCAAAAATAGGATCAACATCACGATAATCGGCAATATCATATCCAAAATCAACCATTGGTGATTTGAAAATAGGGCTCAACCATGTTGCACTGACACCAGCTTCTTTTAAATGTGATAAACTTTGAATTATTCCTTGAAGATCACCAACTCCATCACCATCACTATCTTTAAACGAACGCGGATAGATTTGATAGAACACAGTTTTTTTATACCAATCCGAGTCTTGAGCTATATCATAAACTTCGTTGTAAGTAAATTTACTTATAATATTACGAGCTACTGTTAAATTAATTACAAAAAGCACAGAACATATAAGAAGAATTAGTTTCATAATTTCATAGAACTTTTAATCACTACTAAATAATGTTCACTTAATATTTTTTATTTGCTTAATTATTTTCTCTTGTTGCAATCATACTAATCCAATTTATTACTTGAGGCTCAATTTATAAACAAAATCTTGTCGAAAGATAAGATTTCGTGTAAAGTTTTATTAAATTTTATTTTATTATTAATAAAAATTGTCGGTATCGATTTTATAACCATTGATGTTGTGTATTGAAGAAGGTATAAGCATCCACGTATTGGGTTTTGATAAAAAAAATTTAACATTAAAAAGGGTTAAAAGCAAGGATTTCTCTTGTTATATAATTTTTGTGTGATTAAAGAAAACGTTTAGAATGTCGTTGATTGCAGATTCATATTTTAAATTTTTAATAATAATATTGTTATCGTTTATTTTTTTTTTTTTACGCATTGTTGAATAACGTCACAACAAATCATTATAATCAATGATTTTACTTTTTTTTATCTACAGTCGCCTGACTTAAAAATAAAGTTTTACGAGAGGAAAATTTTTAATTTTAGGGGCCAAAACATCAGAAAAGCTCGAAAACAGATTTTTAATTACCATAAATAGATCTGAGTGGCGTCAATTGCCAAAATAAAAATTTAATAAAGCGATAATCCGTGTTATCTTTTAGCACATTTGTCATATTTATGCAATAAAAATCTAAATCACGCAACGAATTTAATTTATTAGGTCACCAGGTCAATTTTTTATATTAGTCAGTAAATTATATTTTGGTTTAAATTTTCCTAAAAGATGTTCCAAGAATCCATTTGTAATAACATTGACAGTTTACCAAATGACCATCGGTTTTCTAACAGTTAGGTGATAGTTTTCTATCAGATTATTCATGACAGTGGGGCATCTTAGATCCCAGATCAGTGAGTTTTTCTTACGTTCAAAATATGTTTGATTTCCTTAATCTATATTTCGGTGTGTCATTTTTCTGCTGATTGAATCATATTCAAATTGTTTTGGCATTTCCTTAATCGTGTTTGTGTCGTCTCATCGTATCTAAAACGTTAGAAACTTTTCATGCATGAACTTTTTTTATTTTATTTCATAGTATTTCAGACGCAAACAAACAAAAGATTGTGAGGGGCTCATTTTTGGCTAGACTCGGGCAATTTTCATTATTTTAGCATAAAAAAACACATAGTCAATGTCTCGTTGAATTTTTCTGGTTTTGGTTATTAAATAAGAAAGGGTTTCGACCATGTATGGGTTCCTATAACTGGTAGATAGTTCAAGTTTGAAATAAAGCAAAAACGGATGCCGTACAAGAGCACCTAACGAAACTGTGATCTAGAACACATATTGTTTGGTAATCAAATTGCTTGACTATTTCGCTCAAAGAAATGTGATGGAGAGGGATTGTTGTTAGTTTTTATGAAACATGGTTGCTCAAACTGATGTTGATATCTATCGCATATATAACATATTATCTGTAAACTACTACAATGCTCGAGGTTATTGTAACCAGTTTAGCTTTAAGTGATTAAGTGATCTATAATGTGAACTAGAAGGTTAACTGAGCATCTTTCTCTGTTTTATATTATTTGTTTACCTAATCCAGACTGAAAAAATTATCAAAAACCTCAAAGCTGTTGTTTTCTAGCACTACGTTGACATTAATCTCCATTGTTTGGACTGTTTTCATCAGTTCTATTCAACTTTCAGATTTATGAAAGTGGACAAAGTAAATTGTTTTTGTTGCCAGAAATTTTCTATCAATTGTGTCGCATTCAATAGTGTTAAGCATTTGTTTTCCACGCTCACTATTTCAACAAAAACGAACGTCTATAAATTTTTCAATTATTTGGAAAAAATGATAATTAATTTAGAAGAAATAAAGTGTGATATATGTTATATATCATCACGAATCGATAAGTAATATCAGGTGTTTATAATATAACATTTGTCATGATTCAGTAGTATTGTCAAAGCGCAAATTGCTTGTGAAGAATTTTAAATAGTGTGGTAAAAGGCACTTGTACCCTCCTTGTAAACTGGGCTTATTTTTAATATCCGCCCTTCTCGTTTTAATATCCAGCACCGTGTTTCGCAAGAGCGTTATGACCCATTATTTCTTATTTCTGGTTTCCTAGTTATAGGTGTTGAGCAACACCGAAAAGTTTGTGCAGTTTTCGGATTGTTTTACCTATTGAAGAGATTCCATTCCTCTGTTCATTATTTTGACAGAACCTTACTGTATCAGAACCTGTCCTACTGCTTTAAGTAACTTTAAAGATTTAAAAAATAATAATACTATTTTCATATATTTAGTTTGCCTTATGTCATTTCGGTTTACCGGTTTATGGAAATTAAATATTACTGATTTTTTGTCATTCAAAAAGTCTAAAAAATGGCGAATATGATGAAAAATGCAAACACACACATATATTTTATATATGAAATATATAAATATATATACTAGAAGTTGTCCCGCAGGCTCCGACCACCCCCCCCCCCCTCCCCCCACTCTCCCGCTTTTCCACCGCACGCCAACACCTTTTTCCTCTTTTCGTTCGGCTTTGATACAACTACTATCCATCATAATCCAACCTCTTCTAATCTATTCTGTATGTACCTTCTGCTTAACTAATTTTACAAAAATACATAGTGAGGTGTACTATAAATTTTATACGATACGTATTTCGAATTGTTTCGTTAGGCAAGTTCAATCACGAATGGAAAAAATAATAATAAATTGAAAATACTGAACTAGCAGCTTTTGGTTTTCCTAATTTTATTTACAGAAAATGAAACTATGCAAAAATAATCATTTTATATGATTTTAGCACTACCTCTCAAATAAATAATTAATTACCTTATTAATATGGAAATTATATAAAAATGACCTAAACGGCTAAAAGACAATAGCAATAATTAAAAAAAACTACATTATCGATAATTTTTATGCATAAAAAGGAATAATTTTTATGTTATATAAGAAAATAATTGTTTTTGCACCCAACATATCAAAAGTTTTCAACGTACATTCTTTTTAAAAAATGTCAAAAATCTAAATTTTTCTATGCTGTTATATTTCTTCGACAGAACATTTTCCTGGTTCTGATTCCTTCCGCAATATGTTTTTGATCAATTTAACTTGATTTAAGTAAAATCAAATCTATTCCGTTTCGACCGATTAATTGTAATAAAGATTTAATCTTGCAATTAATAACCTTATTATAAATACCATTTACCAACTTTACTATTTAATGTATAAATTATTCTTAAAAAAATAGAATGTTTTATGAAACTTTCAAAATTCTAACTTTTTTTTTATAATACATATTACATATCGTGACTAGTTGAAAATAAAAAAAAAATTACCATTCATTTTATTGAAAAAAATTTAAATCCATTCAAAAACAAACAAAAATATTTAGAAAAAAGATATTCATTTCTTCTTAAAAAATAATTAAAACAAATGGTACAACAATCACCAACAGAAAATAGAAAACATGACAAATAAAACAAAAACAAAAAGTATAAAAAAATGCATTAGCAACGAAACATTTCTTCTGAAAGAAAATATTGTAGATGTCATAAAAATCCTTTGAATGCATTCTAAATTTTACTTCGTATTGACGTCACACTTTGCTAAAAGACAATAGTCAAAACCTTAAAAAACTACATTATCGATAAATTTAACTACCGTAAATTGTCCGCAGCCTTAAACTATGTTTAAATAAGTCTTATGTGATGAAGATGTCAACTTATATTCAAAGAGACATACGTTCTCAAATACTAGTTTTTGTTTTTCCTTATTTTATTTCACGGGAATGAAATTATGAAAATTAATGATCGGAAATAGTTATTTGATTTCGAAATGAAAGCAGGATGTTACCTAACGAGCATAGCGAGCAATGTACTTTCTAAGGGGGTTGCAAATCAGAAATATAGAGTGAAATATTTAGTAAGCTCCTAAATCGGAAGATCATTCATCGATATAAAAATACCCGTATCTCTATGCTCTAACATAGTTCCCTTAGGCGTGTAGGATACAAGGGGTGGTATTTAAAAAAGGGTTGCAACTCAGAAATATTGAGTGAAATCTTTAGATAGCTCCTAAATCAGAAGATCATTCATCGATATAAAAAGATCCGTATCTCTATGCTTTAACATAGTTCCCCTATAGGTGTATGATAAATGGGGTGGGACTTTCTAAAGGGGCTGGAAATCAAAAATCTAGAGTGTCATATTTTGTAAGTTTAATCGGAAGATCATTCACCGATATGAAAAGATCCGCATCTCTATGCTTAAACATAGTTCCCTTATGCTTGTATGATAAAAGGGGTGGGACTTTCTAAAGATGTTTCAAATCAAAACTATAGAGTGACATATTTAGTAAGCTCCTAAATCGGAAGATCATTCACCGATATGAAAAGATCCCTATCGCTATGCTTTAATATAGTTCCATTATTGGTGCATGATAAAAAGGGTGGAACTTTCTAAAGGGGTTGCAAATCAAAAATCTAGAGTGACATATTTAGCAAGCTCCTAAATCGTAAGATCATTCCACCAATATGAAAAGATCCGTATCTCTATGCTTTAACATAGTTCCCCTATTCGTGTATGATAAAAGGGGTGAAACTTTCTAAAGGGGTTGCAAATCAAGAATATAGAGTGACATATTTAGTAAGATCCTCAATCGGAAGATCATTCACCGATATGAAACGATCCGCATCTCAATGCTTTAACATAGTTCCCTTTCGCGTGTATGTTAAAAGGGTTGATACTTTCTTAAGGGGTTGCAAATCAAAAATTTAGAGTGACATATTTAGTAAGATCCTAAATCGGAAAATCATTCACCGATATGAAAAGAGCCGTATCTCTTTGCTTTAACATAGCTCCCCTTTGCGTGTATGGTAAAAGGGGTGGGACTTTCTAAAGGGGTTACAAATCAAAAATATAGAGTGACATATTTAGTAAGCTCCTAAATCAGAAGATCATTCACCGATATGAAAAGATCCGTATCTCTATGTTTAAACATAGTTCCTTGATGCGTGTATGATACAAGGGGTGGCACTTTCTAAAGGGTTGAAAATCAGAAATATAGAGTGAACCATTTAGTAAGCTCCTAAATCGGAAGTTTATCCACCGTGATAAATTTTTGTGTCGATTCTGTTTAACATAGCTCCCTCATGCGTGTTTGGCCCAAGGGGTGGTTTTCCTGCTAAAGGGTTGCAACTCAGAGATAAACAGTTGATTTTATGTTGATTTTTGATTGTCTGTGAGTTGATTTTTGTGTCTTTTTTAACTTAAGAACTACATGTTATAAAGAAATGTTTTATTTTATGGCATTTTTTATGCGTTATCTTGGCTTGCACACTAGTTTTAAAAATAGGGGTGGAGCACCAAAATCAAAAGTATGCAGCCTTAAGAGCTCCTAAATAGCTCCTAATTATGAGTCTATTCCCGAGCCTCTGGAGTTATTTTTAAGGTGTTGGAAGGCTGAGTGAAAGTTCACTCAGCCCCCCCCCCCCGCCCTCCCATTTTCAAATGAAGATTTCTGCTTAAGGGGTCGAGCTCAAAATTTTATTCTTGCGTGGTTTATAAGCTCCTAAATAGCTTCTAATTCTGAGATACAATTATTTTGTTTTTTGCATGGTGGTGGGCCAAACCAGTTTTGGGGCTATTTTAAGAATAGGGGTGAAGCTTTAAAATCAAAAGTATACAGCCTTAAGAGCTCCTAAATAGCTCCTAATTATGAACCTATGAGCCTATCCTCTAGAGTTATTTTTAAAGTGTGTGGGAGCTGAGTCAACGTTCACACAGCCCCCGCATTTTCAAATGAAGATTTCTGCTTAGTGGGTCGAGCTCAAAATTTAATGAAAGTTCCTAAATAGCTCCTAATTCTGAGCTAAAACTTTTTTTATTTTTGCGTTGTGGGGGGGGGGGGGCAGCGGAACAGAGGTTCATTATCATATCAATAATCTTCACCAAGTGTGTTTCAAAGTCAAAACACAACATGAAATCGATTAAATTTCAAGTATGTCCGTTTTGATAATATATGCCAGTAAGAGCGGGTAGTGGGTGGATCGTACGAAAAAAAACCAAATACATTAATTTAAAAATAAGAATTATTTCACTGATTTGCAAAAGTTAAACCTTATTCCACCCACGTTTTCCGACAAAATTGCATTTTATATACGAAATTATAAACGTCATCGTTACATGGAAACGGTAGTCACAGCATTTGATTGTTTTTGTTGTTATATATATTAATTTTAAAATAATAAATACTAGACGGAAAAGATAAATAATTCAATTATTGTTTGACAAATATTGACTGTTTAATCAAAAACAAGTAGCATATGTCAAGATGTGTCAAATGATAGTGGCTGACTGTATAAACAATATATTATACACTTTATCAAAACGAAAACGAAACGTGATGTTTCGTGATTATCGTTGCCCGTTTATCTTAAATATCAAATTAAGTTATTGTTGTTACAATATGTACACTCATTGAACTAAATTTTTGGTCATAATCTAAATTCACTGTAAATGTTTGCATTGCACATAAAATTTATATATAATATTATTTTATGACAAACATTTTGGAATTATTTAGACATAATAAAACAATATATTTTATTTTGAAGTTAACAAGATCGGACATAGCAAATCTAGATTAGATTAAATAATAATAAACTAACTTTTAGATGGTGATTAGATTCGAGAATGAAAAATTCCGTAGATTTTAAAACTTCATTATACTATGACATTATTCATCGATTTGCAGTCTTGTGATTAACATCAAAACATTTAGTGATGCGATCTTGCTTATCGATTAATCGTGCGTCTTTCAATTTATAACTCTTTCGAAGCACTCAACGTTATCTAATAACGCCAAAGTTTTAATCCATTCATACCGTGAGTTTTGTTTTTTAAGATTTTTATCGAAATTATCAATAGTACATGTGATTTAAATTTTCATCGAAAGATTTAGTGACGGCATCTTACTCATCGATATATCGTGCGTCTTTTTAATTTATAGGTCGCTTCCATAGACTCAACATTATTTAGTTACGCTAAAATTTTCTTCAATGCACAGTGCAGCTTGTGTTTAAGATTTTCATCAAAACTATCCACATTTTTAAGGCATTATTTTTATCGATTCGCATTACCTCGTGTTGTTGAGACGGTGAAATAATCGAGTTGCTCTATTAATAGTTGCACTTTAGAAAGAGGCTAACGGCTAATTACAATTTTATCCTAAAAATGACCGTAAAACTTATGAACGCTTTGGACCAAATATATGGTAGCAACAATCAGGAATAAATTATCGCCTTCAGTGGAACGGATAAAATCGTCAAGAGTATTACACAACAGTAGGGCAGATTGTACATTTTGCACACTCAAATACTTTTGCAATTAGCATAGAGAAGTCTGTCTGCTATTTGTTGGAAGCAAAAAATGAGCTGCAGAAGGTCACATCAGAAACGAACAAACCATGCATCTTCTGTGAATAGAAAAGAACTTTAATTTTCGGAGCAATCATCGCAATGTTACCTAAAATATACTCTGATATAGAAACCAAACGGTTGCTTAAATAAAAAAGGAAACAATATTGTTATCAATAAGATGTACTAGTGACAGACATTATGGAGGCAGTTGTTTTGAAGATGGTCTTCATTAGCTTTAAAAATTCGTTTTCGATTTTGAATGTGGAACCTAAAATGTAAATAATGTTGAAATGTTACTCCTGGTGAGTAAAACAAATATTGTCAAATCAGAAAACCCGTCTTCCAAAAAGATAAATATAAGAGAATCAAATTTAAAAACACAAAAAATTATGATGCATAATGAAATCAACAATTCAGCATCTTGACTGAAATATTGCAAAAAGTATTAACCGGGCACGTGTAGCAACCGAAAACATGGCAAGTGCAGTGGCTTGAGAAAAAATATAAAGAGAATGTCGAAAGCATTGAAAATCTAAACTCATAAAGATAGGCCGATAAGGAACAGAGTAATGAGCAAATTTAAATTCTTATCCGTACGAACAGACTAAGATGGAAGGTAATGCTTTCACTACAACAGATTTTCAAAGAAAAATGTTATTACCCCAGTTTACCCTATACAACATTTTAATAAATTTATAAAATTGTTCTGAGAAAAAGGATGATGCTAAAGTAAACACACGCAATACAACTATCAGCTGGTCTAGTATAAAACTAAAAATGAATAAGGTTCTAAGAATTAATCGAATATTTTCTGAAAAAGAAATGTTGTATGATCTGGAATCTAACTGCCAACCTTCTAAAATAACTTTTCGGATTTCTTTTTCGATTTTTTCTTTGGAAATTTTATTTTGAAATTCTTGTAATTGTTTTTGTCCGAATTTACAATCTTATTTTATTCGAGCACTAATTTCACTCTTTAAAATAGTATTCTTAAACTAAAATGTTTATACTTTCAATATCGTTTTTCCTCAAAGAGTAAAATTTTTAGTTTTTTCGATTTCACTCCTTTGGAGTTTTTATTTTATTTATTTTAGTTCTTTTCTTTTATCTCATTTGTAAAAGAAGAAAAATTGTATCTTTTCGTCATCCTTTTTAAATATTAAATATTTTTAAATATTTTTCATCCTTTTTAAATATTTTTATAACACTACTTTCAAAATTGAACAATATATTTACAAAAATGATCTATTTTTTACCTTGGAAAGCATCAATTTTAAAGTAAAAATTAAATGTTTGAGTATTTGAAAGAGAATATGTATTTCAGTTTAGGAGTAAAAATGATATTTTATTATTTTCATTCCTATATTTGGGAGTGCTATATTATTTTTAAGTTATTCGCTCTGAAAGAACGGAGTACAGGAGTGGTATAAGAAGCGTTTTAAACTCCGGTTTTTGTTAAATTTCTTGAAAGTTTGTTTTTGAAATCTTTTTTAGAATTTATTTGAATTTTTTTTATATTATAGAATATATTTTTCAAATTAGTTGTTTTTTAAATCAGATGTGTTGTGTAGTTGGCATTACAATATGTGTTACAACAACACATAAAAACCTTTTAATAACAATGTCACACAACAACCTGCATTCTAATGTGTTGATGAACGCAAACTTTTTGTTCGTTTTTTCTATAAGTTTTTTTTTAAAGAATAGATTACTAAATCAAAAGGCATTTTAAAAAATATTATAAAAAAATATTAAAAAATGTATACTAAAAACATAATAAAAAAATTAAATAAAAAACTATAAATAAAAAAATAAAAAACAAATAAAATAAAAAATATAAAGCAAAGTAACAAAAAAATGTCACAATCGACCTGGGATCTGAAAATACATACCATAAGACATAATGGCCCAAGATACCTGTGTACCAAATAGGTCAAGTAGTTTTTGAAATATATTGTCCATGAACAGAAAGGCAAAAACACACAGGGACGTGATTACAATCACATAAACAATCTGTCTAACCAATATTCTAGTAAGTGACATATTGCTTGATCATGCAACACACTGTTTTCCTCGATGATTATAGTCCAGATATAGAGTTGTCAAGCGGTCTAAGATAAATTCAAAATGTAATGAACACCGTGCTTTCCTGATAATGGAACACAAATCAAGAAGATCCGAGGAGTTGAGTGCCTTGCGATAAAAGACAAATATTCCAACTATAGTCTCAGTCTGTTAGTTTGATTAACTGCTCAACCCATCATAAATGCTGAATTGCACACAAACATTTCAAAAGAAAACGGACTGAAATGAACCAAGAACAAGGATTTTTATGAACTCAAAACCCAGAGGAACCAGGATCATAACCACCATAATTATTATATTCAAAATTTAAAATGTTTCACTCACCCCATCATTTGTAATTGATCTGCTTCTTCTGCATTAGCCATACTTCTAGGTATATAAACTTCTTCTACATTAGCCAATCATAGTGCATAGTGAATAATAACGATAGTCTAACTTAATCGGTGCAACAACATTAGCATTTTTCTACCAACGAATTTTTGTTTTACAAATAACACGCAGCGAGAGATAATATATGAGATAAAAAGTAAAACCGAGATATATTATATATTCTTTGAGTAATTTGTTGACATTTCTTGTTGTTTTCGTATTTTATAAAATAATCAATTATAACCAATCAATCGATTATAATAAATACAATCAACTATAAATATGTATAATCAATCCATCATAAATTCAATCAATTGTGATTATCACAAATTTGCTTTGAAAACAATTACATTAGTTAAATTTATGCTATACCTAGTTCGTACCAATGGGCGTCATTATATTTATTATAATTTTTTTCATTTAAGGATCGCGTACACATATCTTTTTTAAATTATGTCAAAAACAGACCAAAACAAAAGATACGTAAACGCCTGTGTGCGAATAAGATAAAACATAATCACTTTTTTTTAAAAAAGATGTCAATCGTGTCTATTTCGCTAATTTTTATACCGATGTTATCCGAAAATATGCTCTTAACCTAAAAAATTTTATTTTATTAAATAGAATTTCGAAATTTTTTGTTTAATTTTGTGTAAAATAAAATAAGTTTTTGTTTCATTTATTTTTTTTTGAGAATCGATCATATAAATCATAATTATCGAGAACCAAAATTTATTTTAGAAAAGTATCATAGTGTGTATAATTTTTTTTAACTAACACATATTTAAAAAATATAAAAAAGACAAACATTTCATCTTTTCGGACAAAGTCGGCACAAAATTTTACGAAATAGACACGATTGACATCTTTTTTAAAAAAAAGTGATTATGTTTTGTCTTATTCGCATACAGGCGTTTACATATCTTTTGTTTTGGTCTATTTTGTTTCATCTATTAAAAAAGACATGTGTACGCAATCCATTAACAAAATTCCGATATACTACCTACAAAATCATTAATATTTTTTAACATTTTTTTGTTTTCGATCAAAATTGGTTGAACTTCAATAGTGATTTATTAATTCCATGCCTTTATTTTAATATGCTACACTGGATAGCTGCAATTTTTGTATTCGTTGATAAAAATTTGGTAGAATATGCAGAACCGCAGTAGATTGTAAATGCGATTACAAACTTGGGTGATATTTATTGCACCTGCATAACATAATTTTGTTTTGATTTCAAAATTCCGTTTAAGTGAAGGTGGTTGTCTGAACTCACGCTCTTTGAGCTAGCGTAAGGTGAAGATGGATAAGCGTGCTTAACATTACAATACACATTCGCGATCAATTAGCCCTTATATTTCAGGTCTAAATTTTTGAGCTATTGTAATCCCTAACAGATGATGTCAAAGATTATGTTTGAAACCCTGGAAGAAATTTAAAACCACAATGGGATTGGATGATGTTTTAAATGTATTTAAGAAGCATATATCTTCGCTTTGAATGACGAAACATGGATGTACATATTCATTGTTTTTAGCGGTTTGTTTCAAACTCCTACTCTCAATATAGCGTTATGAAGATGCCACTACAGTTCTTAATTTAATTAATGTGTCTGTTACACAATTTAGTATTTTTCTTTAGTTTCAGCAACTTTGGTTCGTTTCTTTTATGTTTAAAGCTGGGATATAATTAAATAGTCAAATTTATGTGTATTTTAGTTACAAAAAAATTTAATTAAATCGAACAACAATCAATTGAGTAAAGAAATATATTTTTTACTTATTGCAATTACAATTTTAAAACGGTTCTGTTCATTTTGAAGATTTCAATACTAATCCATCATAAGGTCTTAGAATGATATGTCTTAGAGCAATGACATCACTAAAAATAATAAAAGAATATTACAAGGTTTGAAATGTGATTAAGTAATTTTTTAATTTATGAATTATTATAACTTACCCGACTTTATATGCTGATTTACAATTCACAATTTTAACAGTTAGCTCTTCTTTTAAGTTGACGAAATCAGACGCATCTGCTATAGTTGGTTTATCCGAGAAATTCAATATAACCAAGTACGAGTTATGGTCGAGAAGCTCTCTATAAAATAATACCACAATGTCATTTTAAAATAATTATACTTTATGAACAGCTTGTTGGCTTAAATGATTTGAATTACCTTGTAAATGCAAACACCTCATCGCTCAATATTTTTGGATTATAATCTCCATAAATCATTGTTACCTTAGATCTGAGTTTTGTCAATGACTTGTAATGATTATAATGACTAAGTTCTACGTTTTTCTGTTTTTCAACGTTTATAGTTTTATAGTTTGGATTTACTGGTAGCCATGTAGTTTTTGATGTACTAAATCCAGCACTTGTGGAATTATTCCACTGCATCGGTGTTCGTCCTGGGTCACGATGATCACTTATTCTTAATCCTGGGTAATCAGGCATTCCAATTTCTTCACCCTAAAATCAAAATTGCATTAATATTAATAAACAATAATTTATAGATATTAAATACAAAGTAGGTTATGCTTGTCCCAGGTAACGTGTGTAACATAGTGTACAGCATATCAATTTTATTATCTTCCAATCGTGAACCAGTTCGTGAATGGTCATGAGTAGATAAAACCCAATTTGGTGACTGATTTGGTGGCATATAGTCAATCCAATTGTTAACAGCATCACGTGCTGAAAATGCGTTTGATTTGTTGGTCAATGCGTATATTAAACCAAAATTAAACGGCAACTGAGCTCCTTGTCTAGATCCGTCATAGTTGTGATAATATCTCATTGTATCATATATATTCGCATATGCTTCTGTCATCAAAACTTTTGAGTCCCCACCATTTTCCTTTTGATATTTATCTAATATCTCGCGACAGTCATAAACAAAATCATATACTTCCGGCTGCAATTATAACCAGATTATCAAAAAAAATTTAGATTGATCTAATATTAACCTACGATATTTTTTGTATAAATATGTTCCAATGAATCATACGTTAAAGGTTTCACTCCCAACACAACTGGTTCATCAAGAAATCGTTCATCTTCAAACATATGATTGATTGCATCCAATCGAAAACCATCGACACCTTTTGTAAGCCAAAATACTAGAATTTCTTTCATTGCAGCAACAACTTTTGGTTCACGATAGTTAAGATCTGGTTGCTGTGGATAAAACTGATGGAGATAATATTGCTGCCGTTTTTCGTTCCATGTCCATGCAGATCCTCCAAACACAGCTACCCAATTATTTGGAGCAAGTGGTTGTCCACCATCTGGATTTGCAATACCATCATGCCAGATATAGTAATTTTCATAACCTTCCTCCCTATTGCTTGATTTTATAAACCATTCATGTTCATGACTTGAATGATTGGGAACAAAATCAAGTAAAATTTTCAAATCCAATCGTTTAATTTCTCGCATCATTTCATTAAAATCAGTCATGGTACCATACGTGCTATCGATTGCTTTGAAATCTGAAACATCATATCCAAAGTCAAATTGTGGAGATTGAAAAATTGGGCTTATCCAAATAGTATTCACTCCAATATCTCGTAGATGAGTTAGTTTTGATGTGATTCCTGTGAAGAAAACATAAAAGAACGACATTTAAAAGGTTTCAGACCTAAAGATTAAAGATTTAAGTTGCAAATCAACATTTGATTGTTCCTTTTGTTCATCTTCACTTCGTCCAAAGTTTTTTAAAAATATGAAAAACCGCACAAAAAGCACTATCGAACAACACAATTTAAAGTTTTTGAAATGTCAAAAAATTGGTTTTGCAGGCAACCTTCAATGCTTCCCCACTTAAAAAAAATTTCTATTAGATAAATATAGAAAACTGGATGTCAACTGCTACATTGTTTATGAAAAACAGCATTAAATATGGTATAAAGGAGTAGACATTATGCACCTTGATTTTCTTCAAAAGTGGTATTTCAAAAGTGAAAAAGTTAAAACTTTCTACTCAGATGATTGGTTAGGAGGCAGAGGTTTGGACCTGACAACCCCTTCTTGTGTGCGTGTCTACCTCTCTACTAGTAAGACGCAATGGTCAAACAATTTGCTGCAAGACTTTTATTATCTGGTGAATAGTGATGTTTTTGAGTGTGCAAATAATCAAATAATTTTGGTGGTAATTTAATTAGTTGTCCTGATCGAATCACTGTGTTGGATGATAATGAACGAGGTTTAAAAAACAAAGTAAATTTAACTGACTTTTTAGCCATGTTTTGACCTGAAGGATGTTAACTGGAATGGAAAAATTGTTCAGAATGGGAAATTTTTGGTGAATACGAAATTGAATAGGATGGGGGGGGAGGGTAGCATCTGGGTGGCTGGTAAATGTGTTGAAAGTTTGCAACTCCATGGAAGTTTCAACTTCTCCGGGTAACAGGGTTTCAGGGTAACTATTGAAGGTTTGACATATTTGCCCTTAATGTCAATTATAAACGCTTTATCAGATCGATTGAGTACTCAGAGACTTGAAAACAAAAACTGAGTAATTTGCATGTCTTGTTGATGGGATGATCTTAGTTCGTCAAAGTGATCTTTTAAGATTTACACAATCGAATTGGCATACAATCTCTTTGAAATCCGTAGACGCAGACGAGTTCTGCAGATGTATATTATTAAAATCTGCATGACACGATGGTCGAAGACCAAGTACCACCGTTGGAAGAATGCAGGACCAATCTGGTCAACCACAGTCTATTAAAACTGATTTCAATGTGCGATGCCAAGTCTAAATAAAACCATTTGATGTGTGATTGTAGCTAGTATTATACTCTTCTTTTCAAACCCCAGCAATCTAGATAGCTCCTCAAACAATTCTGATTCAAATTGAGTCAGACTGCCACAGTTGATTTTGGAACACCAAAACGTGCTATCGAACCAAAATATATTCCAAAAGCAACGGTTTTATCTTTTAGTTTTGAATCTGCTGTCCGAATTGCAAGCCAGGCAGTTTTGATCTGTTTGTCTTACATATTTTTTAAATGAAGGCCAAATGAAGGGGTGAGATAGATTATTTACACTGTTAAAGGATGCGGATTAGACGGATAGACGGACGGATGTAGACGGGTCACAACTCACAGTAGATGAATTTCTTTGAACCAAATGAAATTGGGAATTGTTGGAACTTCAGTGTAGTGTGAGTTCAAACAATTTCTTAGGCTCACCATCGTCCGTCAGGTCATCAGCAATTGCGTCATAATTGATTATTTCTGGAATACATATTCGATCAATCCGCGATAAGGTTTCGGCCACGACATTATGCACTCCAGATATATAAAAAACAAATTAAGTACTAAACTTTTTTAGTAAAATTTTCAATTTATATTAATAAAATAATTTTATTAATAATTTTGACGTCATGTGAAATACTTAAATATTATACTTTTATTTAAAATTTAAACATGTTTCGAAAATTTTTGGAATTATCATCATCAGTATCAAAATTGAAACGACTTAAGTTATGTATTACTTTACAAAAACAATGTAAATTTAATTTAAGTATTTCACATGACGGCAATATTATTAATAAAATTATTTTATTAATATAAATTGAAAATTATATAAAAAAAGTTTAGTACTTAATTTGTTTTTTTATTTTAATTATGAAGTGGGTGATTTATTCACAAATACAAATAGAAAGATACCATTAGTATCATTCAACATGAATTTTCAGATATATGTTGAATGCCAGTTGTAAACTGACTAATGAAATCAAGGTAACGAAGTTGATGTGGAAACGCATAATCAGCTTTTTGTGATAATCCAAATGTTAAAGGATTATAGTTAGTGAAGAGAGTAAAATTCCGTTCTTAAACAAGGTAACGGAAATGTTTAATGGCAGTTTATGCTGCTAAAAGCTTCCTATGGTATGCGATACTGTTGATGTGTCTCAGTAAGACGAACTGAGAAAAGCTAAGTGTTTATTTAAACTCCAGCCACTTTTTGTTGTACAATGGCGCCTAGAGCTTCGTCAGAGTCATCTACCATTATTGCAAGCTGCGTAGTTGATGAGCGACGAGCTAGTATAGTCACTTCATTTAATTTCTTCTTAAAATATCGAATGCCTGAATAGCTTCGTTGGGTCAATTGGTGAGACATTTATCATTCTTCTTCTAGAAGAAGTGGAATCAATCCCAAGAAGCGTTTTAATTGTTTCACCATAATCGGCGGTTGATACTGGACCAGACGTTTCACACGTTCAAAGGTGGGATTAATGACATGATAATCGAGCGGCCAAAATATGTTTGTATATAATTAAAAATAAACAAAAACGATATCGATTATCCAACTATAACTATAATTACTCAAAGAACTAAAACATTCTAATCAAACAAAAATGTATATGAAAAAATGATCGGTTAGGGTGGTTCCGGACTCGAGAAACCCCCTCCGAAACCCCCTCCTCTTGTGTGCAAGTCTGAATGCCATGATTGAAAAATCAACTTTGGTACTAAGAGCAAATGTTTACATGCATTTATTAGTTGATATTTAAAATCCAAGACAAATTTTTAGAAGAACTTAATCCACAAATTCTGCCGCAAGCATGATCAAATAACAAATGCCCACTTTATTTATCGTTTGAATCCGGTCACATTTTCGATGAATGAATTAAAACGTTTTAACATAGAGTTTAATAAGTTTAGAGGCTCCAAGAATAATGAACACGTTTACTATTTATACTTGAATGCACCAGCTTTTACCTTATATAAGCTATCCTGATATTAAAAAGTTTGTTGCATTCTCTTCATTGCTTTACTTCACACCATAATGTTCAACTGGTTTCTTTTGTATATACAGAGTATTAAAATTGATACAGCTTGCTGTTTCGCAGGACTGCTTCTATGAGATTTGACTCTATTTTTCACATATTTATCACAAAACTTCGTAATGCTGCTGCTAACACTCTTATTCTAGAATGTAAACCTCTTGGTGATACCCGTATATTTGATTTTGCTGCAGTACTATAGCTACTACAGCCAATCTTATTGAACTCATTTAAAAAATAAAATTTATAAAACTAAAAGCAGTGAAACAGTTCTAGAGACACACATGACATGAAAGTTTTACTTGCCAAGAGCTCATACAAATGCCAATTGACTAGTCATATCAGTATCACCAGCAATGTTATGAAGAAGTCGAAGGCATCATATCTCAAGTATATTCTTACCTTATTTTGATGAACATTAAAGCAAGAAGCTGAACTGTCTCGATCGGGCAAAGGTGGGTATTATAACTTTTTTTAGCGGCAAAAATATTCACATTTTAGTTTTTATCTAACCCACAAATTGTATACCAAGCACAATCATGTTCCATATGCAACGGATTACGTATAAAGTTTAGATGTTTCCGGCTCCATCTACGATTGATTTTTAAGGGGAAATAAATCGGTCAAACAAATCATATTCTTCACTTTGCTTAAAAACGCAATCAAGAATGGTTTAGGAATAGAAAAAAATATTTAAAGTCAGAAACAGCTTTGTGTGTTCATCGTGTTTCATATTTGAAGGCTTATACCATGGTATATTGGAACAATATCTTATTTTTGGTTGAAAAAATAGATGCAAGTTTTGGTCAACTTCATTTTTACCATGCAAGTAGTACAGTTGAAATAAAAAGTACGTTTTCTGTTAGAATAAAATCTTTAAGGGCTAAGTTTGAAATATGGTTGTCCGAAAGATATCTGGTATTTCAAACTTTGAAATGAAATTGCAAAACAACGGCTCATTCGATATCAACGAATTTATGTCCGTTGGAAAGGCAACTGGCCTGTTGAAAAAAAATACAAAGTAAAGTTTTTGCTAACACTGTTAAAAATATTAAGAAATAAAATTTCTAAAGATGGTACTGATTACCGTAGGTCAAAATGTTTTTTGATTTTTTCTCCTACAACACATAAGTTCGAACCTTATCCTAAAACACACTGACATTTAAATATAGGGTTTTGTTTTCGGTATATATATATATATTAATTTTTGAAGATGTCGATCTTAGATCAAAAAATTTTAGTTTTAGATAAAATTCGTGATCTTGGCTATCGATACTGGACTGGATCATTTTTGATCAACTTCGTACTTCGCAAACAAGAATAGAGTAGATTTTATTAACTAAAACTGCATAATTTAAAAAAAAAATTAAAGTGTTCAGTTTGTAAAACAATGGTCGAAAAATTTCTGGAAATTTAATTTATGGGTTGCTTAAGCTTAAAAATCAAATTGTAAAAGAACGGCTCAACCAATATCAACAATTGTATGTACATTGAAAAGGGAATTCGTTCATTGAGAAACAAAATTACAAAATTTTGTGGTCTACAGTCTACACTGTTAAAAATACATATTACGAAATAAATTTTTTAAAGATGGCGCTGATGTAGTAGATTAAGCTACTTTTTATTCGCAATATTAAAATTCAAACCTCTTCCTCTATTACCTCTTCCTTAAATGCCAAAATTTTAAAAGTTTTTATTTATTCTAAAGATATTGCTTTTAGAAGATGAGCATCTCAGAACAAACATTTTATTTCAACAAATAAAATTTTTGACCTGAGATGCACATTTTTAAAAACTGATTTTCTTTAGAACAAAGCAAAACTCTTTCCTTAAATTTTGGTGTATTTTTGAATGAGGTTGGCACTTTCATATTCTGACAAAAACTTCAAAAAAATGCTAAACCAACGACATCAGCGCCATCTTTAAAAACTATATTTTTAAATATTTTTAGCAGTTTAAGCACAAACTTTACGGTGTATTTTATTTTAATTACAAGTTGGAAGTCAATTACCTTACCAACGTATATAAAATCGTTGATATCGGATGAGCCTTTCTCTTGGAATTCGATTTTAAAGATACACTGAATTTGAATTTCCAAAAATCTTAGGACTGCTCTTTTGTCAAACTAAACACTTAAGTGTTTGTAAACATTTAAACAATTTTTAAACACTTTAAAATCCACATATTTTTATTTCACATATAGAAGTTGTGTGCCAAGTATAAGGTCTATCTAAAATGGTCGTGTTCAGGGCCGGTCGTCCAGATCACGAATTTCGTCAATATACAAAATTAGAATAATTGCAAACCAACTCGAATTTTTCAACTCCATAAAACATTTAAACTTTGCAGGAATCTTAAATTTTGAGTCTTCTCAAACAAACTTAACATATGGTTTGATTATAGCTGAAACCAATTAGAACATAGCTTTCAGTCTATTGAATAGCGGATATATCTCAACTTTATTTTTTGTATTATTGTTTATAATCATTTGATATTTTACATTCTTTACTAATTGTTTATTGTTATTCTTAAATTAATCAAAAATGGTTTACCTATAGTTAAAAGGGTAATTTTATACAACTAATTCATAAAGAAAAATCTTACGATCACCTTACAAAGCGTAAACATTTTACGGTCTAGAACGTAAAACCAGTAGGATTGAGATATTTCAATTCAACCAAAACATAATACAATAATGATCCTTTCCACACTTGTATACAGTGCAACACATCACTTCTTCGTTTCTCACCTCCTTGCTTATAAAATAGCCCACAAACTTTTTAAAATTTGAATTGAAACTCGTTCAACTAAATGTTTGTGGGCTACTAAAACATAAATGTTTATTTTTAAACTCACTTTACTTTGGGCATGTACTTTTGTTTCGCTTATTATCACCAACATTAATGTTTATTTAATCAAAGTGTGTGAACAGAAGAATAGATTTTTCAAATTCTATAAACGCTAAAAGTTTTAAGGAAGATATTTGAATATTCATTTTCAACTATGACAGGACCGTAACGGTAGGGTTGAAAGCAATTTACTAGAACTACCCAATATATGGGTGAACTATACCCAACAAATGAGTGAACGACCATCTTCTGTTAAACAGAAGCAATGGTTAAGCATTAACCGGCTAACTCCATATCGACGGCTACAAACCATTTAAGTGTAACTATATTTTCGAAAACTTGAGGAAAAGTGAAAAATACGTTTCATTGCAATTCTAAACTACCTTAAAAATAAAATTAATTATCAATAAATCAAAAAAAAAATTTTTTTTTTTGATTTATTGATAAAAAATTTGATTTTCAAGGCTGCCTAGAATTGCAATGAAACGTTTTATTCGCTTCTTCTCAAATTTTCGAAAATGTATAGTTACACGTAAATGCTTTGTAACCGTTGATATTATTCGTTCATCTCTTAAGTCTTGCAAAATGCGCTAATCAACCAATTTTATTTTAAAACAAAGGTTATCTCATAACACATCACGATATTATTTTATTCAACAAAAACTCACCCTTCAAATCACCAACACCATTTCCATCACTATCCATAAAAGATCTTGGATATATTTGGTACATTGTTGCATGTTGATACCATTCTTTTTTGCGTCTCGTCGGCTCGATAATCAAAATGCAACAAAGCAGAGTTAAGTAAAATATTAACTTCATTATATTTATACCACACTAATTTCAGAATGATCTACTTGACACAAAACCAAATTTAACACTAGTTCTAATAATTTCTTTAAAGATAAAGTTAAACCAACAAAATAATAAATAACATAACAACAAAAAATCTTTCTCTGATTATAGAATTTTAAGAGCCAGTCAAACAAGGTTACTATTTAATTCATCGCATAAAAAAAATGAAGAAGAAACAGGAATTGATAAGTTCTTAGTCGAATAACTGATTAGTTATGTAGCAAAAAGTTATAATTATTATCACAGTTTTAAACTTATCAATCAACCCTTGTATATGGAATATATATTAATATGGTTTTTTGCACAATCAGGCGATTTTGCATGTTTACTGATTCGTAAATAAACATACAGTCCAGTCAATGAAATAAAATACGCTCAAACTGTATAATTCTTACAAACAAAACCGATTTTAACAAACATTTGGATTTTCGCTTTTCGTTCCCTCTACTTCAAAGTTGACCCAATCCCTGTGGTTGCTTAATTTTTTTAAGGGTCAAAACATCCCTTAATCGAAAAGAACTTCAGAATTGTAGATTAAAGCTTGTAATCGATTGAAATCATTTTGAAATAAGTTGAATGAAGGTTAATTGTTATTAAAGGACATGATTTATGATTTATAAAATACTTTTGACCCCTAAAAGCCACCCCCTATAGTTATAGTTATATTAAAAATAATGGTGGAAAATGTTATTTATTCAGCGATTTGAAGTAATTTAATTTTATAGTGATAATAAATGAAGATATGTATACTGTTTTAATTTTGGAATCATTTATTTAAGATCAACCCTTAAACACCCTCAACACTTATAAATAAATGATAGCAAAATTAAAACAGTATACATATTTTCATTTATTATCACTATAAAAACCACCTCTATAAAAAAAATTGAAAATTACAGCTAAATTTTTTTTTAATTCAAAATATAATACTTCTATTATCTTTTTATTATTGGAAATGAGATGTATTTTTTAACAATTTTTAAAAAACAACCACTACTGATCAAAGTTTGTAATATTTATTTTAATTATCTTCACACGCCTCTTCCTTTTCCTCTTCGTCCTCATTCGTTGCCACGTCCACTAATTAGACCACCTATTATAATTATTAAAATTACGGAAAAATACTTACCATTAGTTGAAAGTAATTGAAACTATTCATAGGCCAGTAATAATAGGAGAAAAAATTAGAAAAAAAATAATTCGTTACAGCAAACTAACAGCGGGATATCGTAGAACGCGATATTTTAAAAGAGGGAAACATAAATCGAACCAACAGCTGCTATCTGGGGGGGAGTGGGTGGCTTTTTAGGGGTTGAAAACAGTTGTTCGTGATTTCTGGCTAAACCGTGCATCCTATCAAAAAGAGTTATATGTAAAAGTTGTAGGGAATAAAAAGATCTACAACTTTTTCTCGGACTCATTTTTACCCTAACCTCAACATTTTTCGACAAAAATGCGAAAATTCAATTTTTTTATTCATATTTTTCTATGACAAAAAAAAATTTGTGAAGCTCAAACGTTGGCAAAAGATACCTCTATTTATTGCAAAAGGGCAGTAATTTTTAGGGAGGCAAATATTTAGACGATGTTGTTAAATTTTATTTAAAAAAAAAAAATATTTTAACCGCAATTGCTCTTAAAACTACGCCTCCTACAGAGTTCTGTTTTTGCTCATTTACTCGTTGTTTGATAACTGGTAAAAAAAGTTTACTGCTAAGGAAAAAATTATGGGGAAAATTGAAACAACCGAAAAATCGCTTTTCCGTGTTAATTTGCATATTTATCGTTGAATAACTGTTACTAATTACTAAAATCATTTAAATTTTTATAATTACGTAAACGACGATCATTTGGAAATACATTTATGAATAATTATTATATACTTTCGTTACTTTTAGTTTATTTAAGTAACAAAAAAGTAAATTTTATTCATCAAACATATCGATCTCAAAAAGTACCCTTTTGTTTTCTTTCATGTTTTTTATATTTTACAGATTTGTTATTTACACAAAACATACTAACCCTAAGGACAATCGTTATTTTTTTGTTTTTGAGAAAAAGACATTTGAATATAGTTTGATTTTTTTTTCGTACTCTGTGCCATACACTAAAACCAAGTTTACTGATTCTATTAAACTTTTTTTGGTTTTAGAAGGTACTAAATGAGACTTAAAGAAGGTACTAAGTAAGGCTTTTTTTGGGTTTTCTGAAGGTTTAATCTTTTACCCAAAACATACTCAAATTACAGACAGACGTTTGGTTCGACGATCAAAACCCATTCGAGTATTTGCTAGCAAAAATATGCCAGTTGCAGATTTCGCTGAAATTTATCAAATAGATAGTGAATTTTCTTTTCAATTACAATAAAAAATTCATATTAAATTAAAACATATCATATATTAATTATCATATATTTTAAACTAAAATAAGTATTAAATATTTTAGAAAAATGAAAATTCTGCCTAAGTACCTTCGAAATCAAATTGCTCAAGAAGAATTTTATCTGACTTTTTTTTGTTTAATAGGTGATTAGTTAATCGTTTGAAAAAAAAAATAATTAATTGTTTTTGTAATTAATTTTCAAATTAAAATATTAAAAAACTTTTTTAAAGATGGCGCTTGGGTTGAATATCAATTGGAATTTAATTTATTTTTTTTTTGTAAAAACAGTTCTATTCTTACTCTAAAATATTCCAAATTAACAAAGAGGCTAATATTCGCGATCTTGATATAATCAATTTTAAAGATTTTTAGTACGACTAAAATTGTAATTGTTGATTTTTTCTTCGAATAATTTTTATAAAGTTCGAAAACGAAAGCATATAATTATTCATGAATGTATTTCCGAATGATCATCGTTTACGTAATCATAAAAAATTAAAATGATTTTATTTATTAGTAACAATTATTCAACGATAAATATGCAAAATTAACACGAAAAAGTCGTTTTTTTGGTTTTTTCAATTTTCCCGCCATTTTTTCCTTAGCAGTATAATTTTTTTTGCCACTTATCAAAAGGAGATATAACAACAAGTAAGTGAGCCAAAACAGAACTCTGTAGGAGACGTAGTTTTAAGAGGAATCGCGGAATCGCAGTTAAAAATTTGGTTTTTTTTTTTAAAATTAAATTTAACAACAACGTCTAAATATTTTCCTCCGAAAAAACACTGCCTTTTTGCAATAAATAGAGGTATCTTTTGCCAACCTTTGAGCTTCACAAAATTTTTTTGTCAAAGCAAAAAAGAAAAGAGAAAAAAATCGGTTGCCGCATTTTTGTCGAAAAATGTTGAGGTTAGGGTAAAAATGAGTCCGAGCAAAAGTTGTAGATCTTTTTATTCCCTACAACTTTTACATATAACTCTTTTTCATAGGATGCACGGTTTAGCCAGAAATCACGAAGAACTGTTTTCAACCCCATTATACACATTAACACAATAACCAGTATTGATGTTTTAGTAATACTTACTTTAATATGCAAGGATGAAATCTATAATATATTATACAAAATATAGACCAATGCGAATAATTAATGCTAAGGATAAAATTAGTAACAACATGAAAACTGTTGGATTATGAAAGAAAATATTGCGCAAATGATGGGAAAATTAAATTAAAGATCTGAGCTACGAGGGTGAAATAGGGTGAGCTTTTTGGGGTGGAAAATATTCACCGATACGATTTTCAGCGAAACTAGACTTTCTATCAAAAAATTTTAAAGTAAAAGTGTCGACCCTAAAAGGCTCACCCCATTTCACCCTCGTAGCTCGGATCACCTTTAGTTTAATTTTCAAATAATTTGCGCAATATTTACTTCCTTATACTTCGCACAACACTGAACTAAAATAAAGGTATGGCATGTATTCATCAATGCTCATATAAATCTCAAATAAATGTGTTCTCATTTCTGCAAAAATGTGTGATTAGCTTTTTACCCATAACTCCCTTAGTTTTCAAGCTATCAAGTAATTCCACTTGAAAGTAACCAATTTGTAGGTATTTTTTGGAGCTATAAGCTCATATAAATTAAATTTTCTATGAGTGCTTAGTTTTAAGGCGGTTTGGGCTGAAAGGGCTTAAAGAAGTTACTGTTTACGAACATATGCAAACTGTAAACAGCCATATCTTACTTAATTTTATCCAGAATAAAAAGCAAATTGTTAAAAAAAACATAACCTAGAGCTATGTAGTACTCAAATATTACGTATCATGAATAGTTTTGTAGTTATTTTGAAGTAAAGGTAATTTTTTTCAAAAGCTCAAAAATCTCTTTTCCCATCCACCTCAATTTGTGGAGCATATTACTAGTTTATTAATAAATTGAATTCTTAAGTCGTATCAATTACTTTTAATTAGGGTGGTATTTAGGGGGTGATTTTCACTTTTTTGTCTTTGAAAAAAAAAGAGACCAACTTTGTTTTCGTCAGAACACGCTTAGTATTGATGCTAGGGTATTTTATAAAATACAAAAATTAGGGGTTTTAATACACTTTAAAAAATATTATATCAAATTTACCCGAAAAATGCATTGTTTTGTGTTTATTCACGTCGAAACTTTCAATTTTTGCGTTTGGCGTATATGAACTTACCTTCAACAAGCTATTGCTCCGTTTATATTGTGTCTACAGACACTATAAACCCAGCATTTTGTTTTGTGTTTTATAAGCTATATTATATTCGCCAATTAATGTTAGTTAATGCTAATATATTTTTTTTGTAACACATGCGTACAAAATATTCAATTTTGTACTAAAATAGAATACAAGAAAAAACTACTTTTCGCCACACATGACTACAAAATATTTTTTAAGCCTGGACCGTATCGCCGCCTGCATGTGAGATTTGTAGTTAAATCTATCCATATATCTATCTATATTTAATATTTTTATAGCACTAAAATATCAAAATAATATTTTAAATAACTTACCATATAGTAAAAACAACTTAAACACATTGCATCATTAGAATTGCAAGAAAAAACAATTCATTTAAGTCTTCAAAGTTTAATATTTTGACAGCTTAGTTGGATTCCTATGTGTTGTTTTAGTTGGATTTTTATGTTTATATTTTCGAACTCGAATAATTTACAAATATTACAACAAAGATGGCGCACTTTAATTATTTAAAAAGCTTAAATTTGTTTATACCTTTGTTAAATAAATGATTAAATGAACAATTAAATAAATATTTATGAAAAATAGTGTGTATTACTAGTACGAATGCGTTTTCCAAACGCGAGTTATTTGCCGCACTCCCTGCGGTCGTGCGGCAAACTAACTCTTGTTTGGAAAACGCATTCGCACTAGTAATACAATCTACTATTGTCCTTTACATTTTTTTCGCTTTTCAGAGTAGTTTTGTTTTGTAAATATTTTTTGTTTTTATGTTTTTTATTCAACGTGTCTATTAAGCTTGTTTTATATCCATTTGGACTATATATTTTATGTTATCCAGTTCTTGTAGATAATCCTCTTGACTCCTGATAAATGTTTATTGTTTGGTCCGTTTGTGTGGGCTTCCGAAAGATTTTTAATTTATGTTTTGAATTGTTGTTTTTTATTGTTAAATCCAAGAAATTTATTTGCTTATTTTCTTCTGATTCTAATGTAAATTTTATTGATGAATGTATGTTGTTTATATATTGATGTAGTTTATTCAGCTGTCTGTTGGTTCCTTTAAATAGAATTAAAACATCATCTATATAGCAATGCCAGTAGATTATGTTTTTTCTGTGTATATTGATGTCGTTCAAAATGTGTTTACTTTCAAGATTTGTGAGGTATATTTCTGCTAATGTTCCTGATTGTGGGCTTCCTATTGGTAATCCTTGAGTTTATTTGTAGAAGTCTTGGTTATGTGTGAAATAGTTTTGTTGTGTGATTTTCTTAATTATGTTTGTTATTTCGGTTACATTTTTTGTATTAACTTCATTTTTTATTAATAAATTGCTTGTGATCTCTATGGTGTCATTGATTGGTATATTTGTATACATATTTGTTATATCAAAAGATGCTAGTTTTGCGTTATGTGGTATTTTTATTGATTCAATTTTGTTTACTAGCTCTGTGTTGTTTTTTACGGAGTAATCTACGTCGAATTTTCAATTCTCATCAATTGTGGTAGTAGTTGGACACGTATGTTTAGAGCTAATTTTATGGTTTTGTTATGTGGTTTCTCCGCAAATTGCTATAACTATTCAAGAGTCTCGAGCAATTTTTTAAACGGCAAAGGCAATAGACTTGTATATCTGCAACACATTTCCCATGCCGGCTGCTTTGGTGATTTTCCTCGTGGAAGTTTCAACGAACTGAACGTTCAATTAAAATTTCAAGATGGAATAAGCAGTTTTATCACCTGGGGGCTGCAATTTCGCAGCTTTTTGGCCTGAATCAAGAAGAAAGGTTATCTCATTTTAGTATTGGCTTGCTACCAGATCTTACCTAACTAGGAGTGTTATACTAGTCCTCAAGGGGCATCTAATAAGATGTTAGCTTATCAATATTGGATTGCACATACAAAAACATATCACTTGTGTTGAAATTTTGTTCTACAATGAGCTCCGCAACAACAGATCGATAACATTCTCAAACGGTTGAGAACTTGCAACGCAACAAATCATTATAAAACTTCGTAATAGATTTTTATTGCAGTGAAATTCAAGCTCATAATTTAAATTTTCCTTGCGTATTTGAAGAAAAATATCTTCAGGCATTTAAGAGTTATATTTCTCCATAAACTGTGTTGGAATAAAAAATGGACGAATTTTTAGGTGACATGTTGCTCGCGTACTTAATGCATGCGTCCTAGTGTTGGCTGTTCTCCAACACATGTAAAGCTTGACATACAACGCAAAAAGTGACTTGTGTAACACTGTTGATAATTCTCAATTGCGGAAAAGACGTTGAACAGGGCACATTTTCTAACAGAGTGCATCTTGATTTTAACGCACCATGTGTAGTTTGGATATCATAGTTTCTTTGAATGTGTCTGTAGTATCTGTGTGTCTTAAATTTGAAGTTGCTTGTACCTGTTGTTCGTGGGTCATCTGTTTGCCGGATAACTGTCAAGCGGAATTAATAATTTTGCCAATTTCTACAAGAAATTGTAAAACACAAGTTCGTTAGTAGGGATATTGAACGGTTTTTGTTTTACGTAATCTGTTTGATTACTTAAAACATCCCAATTGGCTTTCGAAAAAATGTTGCACCTGCTACGATCAAGCTTGCACATGATCATTGATCTTTGAATACATTTAGGCGAGGAGTTATTAGAATGTTGAAGTTTGACTGATCGAGTTGTTCTGAAAATACAATCCCTCGTTGATCATCAGCTAACCCGCAGCAAGGCACTTTACTCCTTGTATTTGCTATATTGTTTATAATGTGATAGCTGAAAGCTTTTTATTAGATGACTGCCTTCAGTGTAGCTTTGCATTTCACAATGACCAAGGTTTTAATTGATTAACTGTTGGCAAACCGAGCAGTGTCCTACTGCAGGTGAACTTGGATTAATTTCTATTCAAGCTACTTGTAACAGAATACAAAGCAAACCGAAAATCGGTGAAATCATTAAAATCTCATTCAACGACTATGCAAAGCGAAACTTCGTTCTTCGCAAATTCTAATTTAGAAACTAGTGTGCTAGAAGCGCACCACAGTTGTACACGAACCACTTTTCTGATGCAATGGTGTGGTGCATTTTCCCAACCAACTAAAATGTTTAATTCATTATTAATAATTTAATTTTTTCGATTATTAACTATTATTAATATTAATTAACTATTATTTTTTACCGGGTAACATTTTCATAGGTTTTCTCTTGGTGCAATTACAATAAGTCGAACATTAGTTGTTTTAAGAACAATAAAAAACTTTTCCATATAGCACACTACTATCCTGAGTCTTGACCAAAAACCTTGACTCCAAACTTCTCATGTTTGCATCTAGTTATTACAAAAAACAAATTTTACGGATTTACAAAGACCGGAATCATAAAAAAATTGATTGGACGCCACCGAAACATTGAATATAGTTTTTGTTATTTTTCGAAGTTGTAGCAAGGAAATGTCAAAAATCATCTTCCAAAAAAACTTTTGTTTCTAAGATGACATATCCATAACTCAGCTATATGTAATGGCACACTTTTGTTAAATAATAGACCTTTTAAGTACTAACATTAAAACTTAAAAATATTTATTTGCTATATTTTATATTTTTTCTTAAATATTAAATTTGGTTTTAAAAAAACTGAATGAATTATTAGAGTTAATAAATTTAATGGATTTAAATTAAGCTCATTAAAGTTTTTTATTCATATATATAAACAAAAAAATTCTATGCACCTCAGTTCTACGATCTCAACACTAGCCCATCATACGGGTTTAAAATGATATGTCTTAAAGCAACAACCTCACTAAAAATATAATATTTAGTTAAAGTACTTCTCTGTGGATTACCATACATACCCAAGTTTATATGCTGATCGACAATTGGCAGTTTCAACATTTAACTCATCTTTCAAATTAACAAAGTTAGACGCATCAGCGATAGTTGACTTATCGCTAAAATTCAAAACAATCAAATACGAGTTGTGGCCGAGCAACTCTCTGTAAATTAGTCGAAACTTTTAAATTTAGGATTTAAATTGTTGAAAATATTTATTATTTTCTGAAGTGGTTATTTACCTTGTAAATGCAAACACCTCATCACTCAATATTTTTGGATTATAATCTCCATAAATCATTGTAACCTTAGATTTGAGTTTTGTTAATGACTTGAAATGATTAAAATGACTAAGTTCTATGCTTTTCTGTTTTTCAACGTTTACAGTTTTATAATTTTGATGAACAGGTAGCCATACATTTTCTGATGTACTAAATCCAGCACTTGTGGAGTTATTCCATTGCATTGGTGTTCGTCCTGGGTCACGGTGATCATTTATTTTAAAACCTTGAAAATCAAGCATTCCAATTTCTTCACCCTAAAATACGTTTTATTTAATTATAAATATTGAACTTTGATATGATTTTATTTATTACATAGTAGGTTATGCTTGCTCCAGGTAACGTGTGTAACAAAGTGTACAACATATCAATTTTATTCTCTCCTAATCGTGACCCAGTTCGAGAATGATCATGGGTAGATAGAACCCAGTTTGGTGAATGGTTTGGTGGCATATAGTCAATCCAATTGTTAATAGCATCACGCACAGAAAAAGCGTTTGATTCGTTGGTCAAAGCATGTATCAAACCAAAATTAAACGGCAACTGTGCCCCTGGTCTAGTTTTATCACTGTTGTAGTAATATCTCATTGTATCATTTATAGTTGCATGTGCTTCTGTCATCAAAACTTTTGGGTCACCACCATTTTTATTTTGATATTCATCCAAAATCTCACGACAGTCATAAACAAAATTATGTACTTCCGGCTGTAACTATGGAATATATATTAAATAAAGAGAAACAAAGATAAACAAAGAAAAATATTAACTAACAATATTTCTCGTATAAATATGTTCCAATGAATCATATGTTAATGGTTTCACTCCCAACACAACTGGTTCATCAAGAAATCTTTCATCTTCAAATATATGATTTACAGCATCCAATCGAAAACCATCGACACCTTTTGTAAGCCAAAATAATAAAATTTCTTTCATTGCAGCAACAACTTTTGGTTCACGATGATTAAGATCTGGTTGCTGTGGGTAAAATTGATGAAGATAATATTGGTGCCGTTTTTCATTCCACGTCCATGCAGATCCTCCAAACACCGCTATCCAATTATTTGGAACAAGCGGCTTTCCTCCATTTGGATTTATAGTTCCATTATGCCAGATATATAAATGTTCATATCCCTCCTCTCTATTGATAGATTTTATAAACCATTCATGTTCATGACTTGAATGATTAGGTACGAAATCCAGTAAAATTTTCAAACCCAATCGTTTGATTTCTCGCATCATATCACTAAAATCAGCCATGGTGCCATATGTGCTATCAATTTCTTTGAAATCAGAAACATCGTATCCAAAGTCAAATTGTGGTGATTGAAATATTGGACTCATCCAAATAGTATTGACACCAATTTCTTGAAGATGAGTTAGTTTCGAGGTAATTCCTGTAAATATGTCAAAACAAAATTAAATTCTTTCTTTTTATAAATGAATTTTTTCTCGAAGATAACTACTTAAAAATTTCTTTCTGCACAATCCACATTCCTTTAATTTATATTGTGTTTTTAATAAAATTTATTAAGTCTTGTAATTTAAACTTAAAATAATTACGCCTTAGCATTCCTTTTATAACGGTTTTCTTAGTTTCCAGCTCATTTTTAGAAAAAAACTGCAACAATTATTGATTTTTTCAATATCTATAAAGAATTTCAACAAAAAAATATGGAGGGGCTGAAATCTTAAGCTCTGAGATATCCAGACTTCCGTTTTGGTTAGGGATTTTGATATACTTTTCGGCATAAAACTTTTATGCGGACATTGTTTTTAGTTTTGGGCAGCGATGTATATCAAACATAACTCTTTGTTAAAGTACATGTACTTTTTTATCTCAGTTTAGAAATTTATTACAAAACTAACACAAAACATCTATACGTTGCCGGAAAATCATAACAGATCATAAATTAACATAATTTAGAGAAAAGATGATACACTCTGCAAACTACTCAAAAACCTCTCCATTTAGCGTTTCGAGAAAATATTACAAAATCACAAATTCATATTTCTTTCAAAATTCCAAAAATATTGTAAAAATTAAATAAAATCAAACTTTTTTCAAAATTCTAAAAATATTGCAAAAATTATAACAAAATCAAAAATCTGAACTTTTTTCAAAATTCCAAAAATTAGAATAAAATCAAATATTTAAAATTTTATTTTGATTTATTGATAAAAAATTTGATTTTCAAGGCTGCCTAGAATTGCAATGAAACGTTCTACTCGCTTCTTCTCAAATTTTCGAAAATGTATAGTTACACGTGAATGCTTTCTAACCGTCGATATTATTCGTTCATCCCTTAAGTCTTGCAAAAGGCGCTAATCAACCAATTTTAGTTTAAAACAAAGGTTATCTCATAACACATCACGATATTATTTTATTCAACAAAAACTCACCCTTCAAATCACCAACACCATTTCCATCACTATCCATAAAAGATCTTGGATATATTTGGTACATTGTTGCATGTTGATACCATTCTTTTTTGCGTCTCGTCGACTCGATAATTGAAATGTAACAAAGCAGAGTTAAGTAAAATATTAACTTCATTATATTAATCCCACACTAATTTTCAGAATGATCTACTTGACACAAAACTAAATTTAACACTAGTTCTAATAATTTATTTAAAGATAAAGTTAAATCAACAAAATAATAAATAAAATAATAACAAAAGATCTCAAACATCGAACCAACTCGAAGACATCGAACCAACAAAATAATAAATAAAATAACAACAAAAGATCTTTCTCTGATTATAGAATTCTTGGCTCTTAAAGCCAGTCAAACAAGGTTACTAATTAATTCATCACATAAAAGAAATGAAGAAGAAACAGGAATTGATAAGTTCTTAGTCGAACAACTGATTAGTTATGTAACAAAAAGTTATAATTATTATCACAATTTTAAATTTATCAATCAACCCTTGTATATGGAATATGTATTGATATGGTTTTTTGCACGATCAGGCGATTTTGCATGTTTACTGATTCGTAAATAAACATAGTAAGTTTCCTTTACAAAACACAGGTCGGTAAGTAATAACTTACCCATCATGCAGGCGGTAAGTAATTACTTACCGGTAAGGGAGTCTCCAGGGTATGAATAGAAGCGATTTTTTTTTAAATAAATATGCAGGTCAACTTATACTAGCTTCAACATTAAATAGTATTCTTTTAAAAATATTGCAATTAACAGATTTAAAAGCAATTTGTTTTAAAAAAAATACGGAGGGGCTGAAATCTCAAGGCTCTGAGATATCAAAACTTCGGTCGGGGTTAAGAGAACATGGTTTTTTGAGAACATGGTTTTTAGTTTTGAGCAGTGATGTATATCAAACATAACTCTTTGTTAAAGTACATTTACTTTTTTATCTCTGTTTAGAAATTTATTACAAAACTAACACGAAACATCTATACGTTGCCGGAAAATCATAACAGATCATCAATTAACATAATTTAAAGAAAAGATGATACACTCAGCAAACTGCTCAAAAACCTCTCCATTTAGCGTTTCGAGAAAATATTACAAAATCACAAATTCATATTTCTTTCAAAATTCCAAAAATATTGTGCAAATTAAATCAAATCAAACTTTTTTCAAAATTCTAAAAATATTGCAAAAATATAACAAAATCAAAAATTTAAACTTTTTTCAAAATTCCAAAAATTAGAATAAAATCAAAAATTTAAAATTTTTCCAAAATTCTAAAAATATTCCAAAAATTATTACAAAATCAAAAATTGAAACTTTTTTCAAAATTCTAAAAATATTGCAAAAATTATAACAAAATTAAATACACAAACTTTTTTCAAAATTCCAAAAATATTTCAAAAACTATACCAAATACAAAAATTCCCATGTAGGCCAGGCAAAATAGTATTTTAACAACAAAAAAATTCGTTACAGCAAACTGATAGTGGGATATTGTAGAACACGATATTGTAAAAGAGGGAAACATAAATCGAACCAGCAGCTGCTATCCGGGGGAGAATGGGGAGGGTTTTTAGGGGTTGAAAAGGGTTTTTCGTGATTTCTGGCTAAACCGTGCATCCTATCAAAAAGAGTTATATGTAAAAGTTGTAGGGAATAAAAAGATCTACACTTTTTGTACGGACCATTTTTACCCTCACCTCAACATTTTTCGAAAAAAATGTGAAAAACCGATTTTTTTCTTTTTTCTTGTTTTCTTTTACAAAAAAAATTTTATGAAGTTCAAATTTTGGAAAAAGATACCTCCATTTATTGGAAAAAGGCAGCAATTTTTTTGGAGGGAAATATTTAGACGTTGTTGTTAAAATTAATTTTTTTGAAAAAAAAAACCAAATTTTTAACTGCGATTCCTCTTAAAACTACGCCTCCTAAAGAGTTCAGTTTTGACTCATTTACTCGTTCTTACGTCTATTTTTGATAAGTGCTAAAAAAAAGTATAAATCTATGGACAAAAAGGCGGGAAAATTGAAAAAACCGAAAATATTGCTTTTTTCGTGGTAATTTGCATATTTACCGTTGAATAATTGTTACTAATTAATAAAATCATATTATTTTTTTTATTATTACGTAAACAACGATCATTCGGAAATACATTTATGAATAATTAGATGCTTTCGTTTTCGAACTTGATAAAAATTGTTCGAAGAAATAATCAACAATTAGAATTTCCGTCGTACTAAAAATCTTAAAAATTAAATATCTCAAGAACACGAATATTAGCCTCTTTGTAAATTTGTAATATTTTAGAGTAAAGATAGAACTGTTCTTACAAAAAAAAATAAATTAAATTTCAATTGATCTTCAACCCAAGCGCCAACTTTAAAAAAGTTTTTTAATATTTTAATTTAAAAATTAATTACAAAAACAATTAATTATTTTTTTTTTCAAACGATTAACTAATCACCTACAAAAAAAAAAAAGTTTGATAAAATTGGTAAAGCCGTTCTTGAGCAATTTGATTTCGAAGGTACATGGGATTGGCAGAATTTTCATTTTTCTAAAATATTTAATGCTTATTTTAGTTTATAATATATGATAATTAATATATGATATATTTTAATTTAATATGAATTTTTTATTGTAATTGAAAGGAAAATTCACTATCTATTTGATAAATTTCAGCAAAATCTGCAACTGGCATATTTTTGCTAACAAATATTCGAATTGGTTTTTATCGTCGAACAAAACGTCTGTCTGTAATTTGAATATGTTTTGGGTAAAATATTAAACCTTCAGAAAACCCAAAAAAAGCTTATTTAGTACCTTCTTTAAACCTCATTTAGTACCTTCTAAACCCAAAATAAGTTTAATAGAATCAGTAAACTTGGGTTTAGTGTATGGCACAAAGTACAAAAAAAATCAACCTATATTCAAATGTGTTTTTCTCAAAAACAAAAAATAACAATTGTCCTTATAGGTTTAGTATGTTTTAAGTAAATTACAAATCTGTAAAATATAAAAAACATGAAAGAAAACTAAAAGGTACTTTTTGAGATCGCCATGTTTGAAGAATAAAATTTGCTTTTTTGTTACCTAAATAAACTAAAAGTAACGAAAGCATATAATTATTCATTAATTTATTTCCAAATGATCGTCGTTTACGTTTATCATAAAAAATTTAAATGATTTTATTAATTAATAACGATTATTCAACGATAAATATGCAAATTACCACGAAAAAAAGCGATTTCCTCGGTTTTTTCAATTTTCCCGCCTTTTTTTCCATAACAGTGTACCATTTTTTTACCACTTATCAAAAATAGACGTAAGAACGAGTAAATGAGTCAAAACTGAACTCTTTAGGAGGCGTAGTTTTAAGAGGAATCGCAGTTAAAAATTTGGTTTTTTTTTTCAAAAAAATTAATTTTAACAACAACGTCTAAATATTTCCGTCCGAAAAAATTGCTGCCTTTTCCCAATAAATGGAGGTATCTTTTTCCAAAATTTGAACTTCATAAAATTTTTTTTGTAAAAGAAAACAAGAAAAAAGAAAAAAATCGGTTTTTCACATTTTTTTCGAAAAATGTTGAGGTGAGGGTAAAAATGGTCCGTACAAAAAGTGTAGATCTTTTTATTCCCTACAACTTTTACATATAACTCTTTTCGATAGGATGCACGGTTTAGCCAGAAATCAAGAAAAAACCCTTTCAACCCCTAAAAACCCTCCCCATTCTCCCCCGGATAGCAGCTGCTGGTTCGATTTATGTTTCCCTCTTTTACAATATCGTGTTCTACAATATCCCACTATCAGTTTGCTGTAACGAATTATTTTTTTTTTTTCTAATTTTTTCTCCTATTATTACTGGCCTAATGTCACATTTACGTCATACAACAGCTAAATTTTGTTTTCCAAAAATTGGCTAAGAAGAAAAATGAAATCTTTCTTTTGACATACTTGACAATATTTTTTTGACAAACTTATAATGCAATAAAAATCTCAATAATAATAATATCATTTTCATTTCATACAAATAACTAATTTTATTTTTTTCTAAAAAAAAAATGAAAATTATTCTTTTGACACACTTGACATTATTTTTTTGACAAACTTATAATGACATAATTCTGTATATTAATAATAATATTTCATGTCAAACAAATAATTTATTTCATTTTTTTTTCAAAAAATTGGGTAAAAAATAAATAAATCAAAGTAAAATCTTTCTTTTGACACACTTGACAACATTTCTTTGACAAACTTATAATGACATAATTCTCAATAATAATAATGAAATTTCATGTCATACAAATAATTAATTTTATTTTTTCTTCACAACAATTGGGTAAAAAAATCAAAAAAAATCTTTCTTTTGACACGCTTGACAACATTTTTTAGACAAACTTATAATGCAATAATCTAGATTTTGGTCTCACATGCCAATCCCGTCATGTTCAATTACATTTGCATTCCATATAAATAATTCATTTTATTTTTTTCCAAAAAAATAAATGAAAATCATTCGTTTGACACACTTGACAACATTTTTTTGACAAACTTATAATGCCATAATTCTGTATATTAATAATAAAATTTCATGTCAAACAAATAATTTATTTCATTTTTTTTTCAAAAAGTTGGGTAAAAAATAAATAAATCGAAGTAAAATCTTTCTTTTGACACACTTGACAACATTTTTTTGACAAACTTATAATGACATTATAGTTTAAACGTTTTTAAACTATATTTTATTAACAACACAATTTGTGTAATACAAACACTTTTTATTCTTATATAATCAAACAATTTTATTTTATATAATTTTACCACAAAATTTAAATCGCGTCAGATTGATGTTATCTCAATCGATTTATTAAGAGATCTAATTAATTATTATTCAAAAATGAATAATATGAAATATAAAATATATGTAAATATAAAAACCAGTACGTACAATCATATTACTCTCTTCCTTCTCTACCACACACACACATAGTATTTCCACTGTTACGGTTTCGTAAATTATATTGGCAGAGGTGTAGAACCAAGGGTCCTACAGGACTCCCTTCCTTTAAGAAAAGAAAAAGTAAGTATGTTACAGCGAAAGAGATGTAGATAACTAAAAAAATAACACAACATAAAATGAATTCCTCCGAGGAAAGACCCCAATGCAACAAAATGTAACTGACTGATTGGTTTATCACAGGATGAAACTAAGTGAGTTAGTACTGTGAATTTTCCTGGTTTGTAGTCAAAACCGCTAAAACGAACTTTAAAGCGTTCATAGATCTAGCCAGCGGAGTAGCTGAAGCTAGAGTGTGTTTGACTATAATCTTCACCTTGAGAAGTTGTCGAGGCGTGTGTTATGAACTTTAAAGCGTTCATAGAATTAGCCAGCGGGGTTGCTGAAGCTAAGACACGTGTGACAAAAACAAATCATAGAAAATTTTGATCCTACCAAGTGAGTCTGGTAATTGGATCAATGCTTGAAAAGGCCAAGTGAGTCTGGCCCAGTGTATGATTGGATGAAGAGGCCAAGTGAGTCTGGCAATAAGTTATGGACAATTTGTCTAACTTGGAATAAAATATTCCGACAAATTGTTGAATAGTAGGGGAAATTCAATGATGTGGCAGCATCAGTCAGTTGAGCTTAAAAAAATTTTTGTTGGATGCTATTATTGATGGTAATTACATGATTTTCATCAAATACCATCAAATATATAGGTGTGTGAAATTAGCCAGATGAAAATGGCGAAAAATCCTGTTGATGTTTGTGTTTTTCCGTTGAGGAATAACACCATCAAAATTAATATTAGGATTTTGTCTGGGGTTTTAGAAAAATAATGCATAACATGGTTTGTTCGAACCATAGTTCGATGTTGACCAGAAATGAATGGTCCCATTTATGGGTACTAACAATTGCATAGCTAGTACGATTGCTTAGCTCCGAGGAAACATGTATGATTATAAAAATATATATTTTCTTTTACTACGCAAATATTTTAAAGAAGCCCATTCAAAAACAAAATAAAGAAAGTGATTCATTTTATAAACGTTTACAATTTTGAAATACATTCACAGCTCAAAATTTTGATAAATTTTTTTATATATTTTTTTATTAATAATATGAATTTTTTTTCGCTTTTTCAAAAATGCTCTACCAAAAGTATACATATACATATATGTACATCATTAACTCAATCCGTATTATTTTGCTATTTAGGAAATATATCTTCAATTGATAACAAAAAAAAAATTTTCAACAAAAAAAATCTTTTTGCTTTAGAGATACATAAGATACAAAATTTTGAATTTTATTTAAATTTTATCATATGTGTGTGTGGCAATATAATTTTATTGAAGGGAAAAAAATATTATTATTGTACTCACCGCTTTAATTAAATTTCTGTATTTTAAAACTATTACAAGATTGTTTAAATTCTTCGATGTTGATTGTTTAATGTTAATATTTGTTGAATATAAAGTCCCGCGAAGATAATATAATACTGTGGTAATAGTAATTATTGTATGTATCTCCAATCCCGCGATGATTTGCTTATAATAGTTTTTGGTAATGGTAATTGTTGATCTTATTCAGCGATGATTTTTGTAATTGTTTTCGTAAGTGTTATTATTATAATTGATGTATTGTTTTTACCACTATTTGAAGTGATTTCGAAAATCCTTGTGATTATTGGAGATATTTAAGTTGCAAGTTCCACCGAAAAATTTAGGAAAATGTGATTGTAATTTCTGCATGTTTTATATAATAATATAAGTGGTACGTACCTTTTACCTGGTACGTATTTTTAAAACGTACCAGGTTTCCTAGAACACAGCCTATTGTATATAATTAAACCGGCTTTCAGCTTCGGTGATTTAAAAATTCTTCTCCGCAACGTCCTTGTCAAATAACGGGCTCCAAATCCAATTAATGATGATTTTTTTTTTAAAACTTGATAGTAAATGCTCAAAAACACGGGGTCACCATTTATAGTTTATATATTTAAACAATATTTTATTAATTACAACACTGGTCACTTGTTAAAAATAAAACTATATTTTCAATTTTAATTTTTATTATTTACACTAAATATTATTTTGTGAACACAATTAATGTTTATCAGTTTGAGCTGACAAGAGATCTAATTAATTATTATTCAAAAATGAATAATATGAAATATAAAATATATGTAAATATAAAAACCAGTACGTACAATCATATTACTCTCTTCCTTCTCTACCACACACACACATAGTATTTCCACTGTTACGGTTTCGTAAATTATATTGGCAGAGGTGTAGAACCAAGGGTCCTACAACATAATTCTCAATAATAATAATGAAAATTCATGTCATACAAATAATTTATTTTATTTTTTCTTCACAACAATTGGGTAAAAAATTCAAAAAACATCTTTCTTTTGACACGCTTGACAACATTTTTTAGACAAACTTATAATGCAATAATCTAGATTTTGGTCTCACATGCCAATCCCGTCATGTTCAATTACATTTAGCATTCCATATAAATAATTCATTTTATTTTTTTCCAAAAAAATAAATGAAAATCATTCGTTTGACACACTTGACAACATTTTTTTGACAAACTTATAATGCAATAATCTAGATTTTGATTTCACATACCAATCCCAATCATCAAGATTTCTCCAAATTTAATGTTCCTACTCGTAATCACTTAAAATGGACGTTTTTCAAGCAAAAATATGCAAATTTCCTTGTTTTCACACACTTGAGGATTTTTTGGACACACTTTCGGGACAGCTATCGAACACATCGTCCTTTCGGCTCTTCCCATTGCGTATACCTAATTTTAGAAAATTTTTTAAATCCCTCCAGCCGTTTTCTAGATTTCGTCGGTTGTGACGACCGGACGGCCGGCCGGCAGACAGACATACATTTCTTTTTTGCTTGTTTAGAATCAGTAGTCCTAAAACGTCGAGAAATGCCAAAAAAGTGGGGGTAAGAATTTCACTTTTAGCTCATAAACGCAATACTTAAGTTTTTCAAAACCGAAGTAATAAAGCTCTCGGATAGATGAACAATTATTAAGGTATGATGATATTGAAAAAAATACGCCAGTTGAAAGATAAACAACGTAAGGATATTTAATAAAACTATGCTACTAACTTTGTTACGTATCTGAAGTATCTGGACACTAAAGTTTGCATCACCTGTTAATCGATTGGTGAAAAACTCATTACCTAAACACCTAAGCACCGTACCTTGAGGTAGATTCTGGATGGATCAACATATATCTGTATAGCACAGTAGTAATCAGTTGACATGACTGCAATAATCTCAATTCCTTACGTAACATCCCGTTTTGTTTGAGCACCAGCAACAATTTGTTGTGATTGACTGTATTGAACTTTCTTAAATCAAAATTTCTTAAAATTAAGAATTCTTCTTAAATGAAAAATGCCCTTTATGTTTTATTTTGAGTTTTTTGGTTTGAATAATTTGTCTAATCTTTTCTATAGCATAATCAACTCCTTTACTTCCTGTAAGTCCGGTTTGCTGCTCTGGGTAATGGATATTTTCTACAACACATTCTATAAGTCAAGTTTTTAAACATCTGATGCTGGCTGGAAGCTGTAGCAGTGGAGTGGATGTTCTTGGACGTAATTCGAAAGCAGAAAGTGAGGAAGTGATAACTAATATATACATTCGAAGAAAGAGATGCCCAAAAAACATAATGTGCATTGTGCCACATAATGTGCATTGTGCACATTTCGTGCACTTTTTTATTTTATTCACTTTTAAGCTTTTTGTAAAATATTCCAGTATTTATTTTCAATTTAATTGAAGTTAAAAAGTATTTGACTGCTGACGCCATACAAATTTGTTTTAATTTACCATCTTTAAATCGTGTAAACATGTACACAACATGTGCATAGAACTTTGGGACATAAAAACAAAAATGTTTGATGTGTGACTTTTTCGACTAAGATTTTCTAATACGTTATGAATCTCTTCTAATATTATTGAGAACGTCATTATGGCAAATGAAAATAGCAGTCGTATATTTAAGTTGTAATAGAAAATGTATGTGTATGATTGTATTTAGTAAACTACATGAAGGAAGAATGAGTCCCTCCGGGACGCCATTATTCCTTTTCCAGCAGTCCGGTAAACTATCTAGGATTCGATGGACCAATCACCAATTAATCCGAATTCAGCAAAACTTATTTTCAATACAAATATTAGAAGAAAAAAAAACACTCTGCAAAAACAACACAAATCGACCATTGGCTATCATACCCAGACACGAATAGGAAACTGGAACGTCAGAACAGATTCACCAAAACTAGCACAAGCACAAACTTCACATTGTTAGAAAACAATATCTCGATTGAAGACCATGTGGAGATTATTATCGCAGTTTAAACTCTTAAACTCGGCAACGATTCCTGATCGCTATCTGATATCGCATATACAAAGTTTTTCAAATGCGTTCACACTAGTTTAAAATTCGTTTTTTGGAATAAACACTCGATTTCCTCAGCTACACGATAACCCCAAAATCAATCAAACGAATTTAGCAATTCGTCGGTATGATAAATTATTATCATCGATTCATACTGAAACTAACTGAAACACTCGCTCCAACGCATTCACACTGGACTGCTTTACTAACGAAAGCCCAAGACACCGAAAAACTTCACCTGGCTTAACGAATGTCAATTTGCATTCACCAGACTTAAAACCGAACTGGTAAATATCACGTTGTAAGCGCATCCACGTAATGATTATAAATACAGTTTCACTACGGATTCATAGAACGTTGTCATCTGAGCAGTGTTACAACAAGATAATAATTGTTGTGGACCCCAGACCTTTAAAACCTCTTTAATTTTGAAACACTTATTTGTTATTTAATTTAATTAGGTATCTTTATTATATAAAATAATTGTTATGAAATCAAAATACTTGTGTCGCATTTTGACGCTTGGATGTATGGATTTGGAAATAAACTTGTTGGATTGGATTAATAATTAGAGACTGGAACAGGAGGACCGTGGGATATAACATAATGATTTTTAGAACCATTTGGATTTCGAACCATGAACCGTTTGGTTTTCGATTAAACTTCCGGACGCTGAATTTAAATTCTCCGGCATTCAATCGAGAGCTTCTCGCAATATATTTATCTATTAAACAGAGGTATTTTGTCGATAGTATAGCAGCTTCACGATTTACAACGACTACAAGCATCTCACACGGGCGATACAGTCTTAGACTGAACGAAATCCACGGTAATCTTGTCACTTAGATTTTATAAGTCAATTTACGACCGACATCCAACATGTGAAAGGTAAAGACAACACAGTCGCGATTGGATTATTTTGTGCATCCTACAACGAAGCTGCATCAGTCAAGACTCACTTCGACTACGATGCTGTCATCACAGAAATTAAAAATTTTTCAAAATTCTAAAAAAATTACAAAAATTCTTACAAAATCAAAAATTGAAACTTTTTCAAAATTCCAAAAATATTAAAAAACTATAACAAATTCAAAAATGTCCATGTCCAATTTCATTTTCATTTACATTTTCAGCAAACTATTCAAAAACCTTCCATTTAGCGATTCGAGAAAATATTACAAAATCACAAACTCATATTTCTTTCAAAATTCAAAAAATGTTGTAAAAATTATAATAAAATCAAACTTTTTTCAACATTCTAAAAATATTCCAAAAATTATTACAAAATCAAAAATTGAAACTTTTTTCAAAATTCCAAAAATTATAATAAAATCAAAAATTTTAAATTTTTCAAAATTCCAAAAATATTCCAAAAATTCTTACAAAATCAAAAATTAAAACTTTTTCCAAAATTCTAAAAATATTGCAAAAATTATTACAAAATCAAAAATACAAACTTTTTTCAAAATTCCAAAAATATTTCAAAAACTATAACAACTTCAAAAATTTCCATGTCCAATTTCATTTTCTATTACATTTACGTCATAAAAACAGCTACATTTTTTTCCCAAAAAATTGGCTAAAAAATATATGAAATCATTTTTTGACACGCTTGACATTATTTTTTTGACAAACTTATAATGCCATAATTCTCAATAATAATAATATATTTTCATGTTATACAAATTATTAATTTTATTTTTTTCCAAAAAATTGGGTAAAAAAATAAATAAAATCTTTCTTTTGACACACTTGACAACATTTTTTTGACAAACTTATAATGCCATAGTTCTCAATAATAATAATAAAATTTCATTTCAAACAATATTTTAATTTAATTTTTTTCCAAAAAATTGGGTAAAAAAATAAATAAAAATCTTTCTTTTGACACACTTGACAACATTTTTTTGACAAACTTATAATGCAATAATCTAGATTTTGGTCTCACATACCAATCCCGACCATCAAGATTTCTCCAAATTTAATGCTCCTACTCGTAATCACTTAAAATGAACGTTTTTTAAGCAAAAACTATGCAAATTTCCTACTTTTGAGACATTTGACAATTTTTTTGACACACTTCCGGTACAGTTATCGAACACATCCTCCTTTCGGCTCTTCCCATTGAGTGTACCTATTTTTAAAAAAAAATTTCAAATCCGTCTAGCGGTTTTCTAGTTTTCGTCGGTTGTGACGGCCGGCCGGCAGACAGACATACATTTTATTTTTGCTCTTTAGAATCAGTAGGTCCTAAAACGTGGAGAAATGCCAAAAAAGTGGGGGTAAGAATTTCACTTTGAGCTCATGAATGTAATACTTAGGTCTTTCAGACCGAAGTAATTCTATTTTATTTTCTCTTAAATATTTACAATTTTGTTTTATTTAAAATTACTAAAGTATTCATAGAAATTAAAATAAACATGCCAAAAATTGATAACAACAATAACGAAAACTAAATAACTCAAACATTAGAGTGGCAGTTAAATACGATAAATGTTGACGTTTAAAAGCAATAAAAACGTGAATTTTTTCGTGATAAATGACTGCGTTTCATCCTAGGCAACTGACCATAAAAAGCATGATTTTTTTTCTCACATTTTCTGTACCAAACACTAGGAATGCATAAAGGTTTTTTTAGAAGTTTTTTAGACTAGTTGGAACAGTTGAGTTCATAAATTTCATCTCGTTTCGGCTGTTGTTAGATATTCAATGGCTTTAATTAAAATGGGCTAAGACCGACCTAAAATTTAAAATCAGTCATTAGATTTTTTTTCTAATTTTTACAAAAACGAAGTAGATAGATCGTTTGCCACGAAACGAACAATTTTTACCCTAGTAAAAATTGTTCACCAGCTTACTAAAACAATTTACAAAAAAAATTTTAAAAGAAACTAAATGGTATAAATTATATTTAAATAGAAAATTGAGAGATAGATATATGTGTATGAGATACAAAGAAAAGAAAAGAGAGTTGTGGATCTCGAAAGAGATATAGAGTTGTTGAAGTCGGTGGTTAGAAATATGAATTAGATTAAAAAAGATTTACTACGTTTTCATGATTACTTCAAAACGATTTGAAAACCAAATTCGAATTGAATTCACCATGAAAACATCAAAAATTACAGTTTTGAATACTATTTATTTTTAAATACGATCTCGATTTTTTTGGGATCGTATCGGTATCCAAATATTCGAAAATACATGAAAACGGAAAACTGGATCGTGTCATGCGCAGTAAAATGTTTATGTTTGTTTTTAATTACAAAACAACTAATTTCACATTGATTTATAAAATGTTTATTTCATTAACTTTATTGAAAAGAAAAATATAATATCAAGCATAAAAAAATAAAATATTGAACACAATAAATGAAACACAATTAAACGCTTTTTGACATTCTGACAGTTTTTCAACACAGTTTTAAAAATGTTTTCAACTCGTTTTCAATCCTATCATGAAAACACTTTACAGTTTGAATACGTGATAAGGATTCAATTCTTTTTCGATCTGCATGAAAACGTAGTAATTGTAAAGTAATCAAGTGTGATTTAATGTAAAAACTATAATTATTATTTGAAATAAAAATATATTTATAAAAGTATATAATAATCTGGCGACGAGGAATAGAACAGACACGGAGAAACAATTCAAAGCATTGATTGGCAGAAATTGGTTGGATGTAATCTTTCCACATTGGCATGAGAAATTTAAAATTAAAAAGTCAAATCAGTTAATAATGATATAGTATTAGAAATTAAAAATAAATTTTCAAAAATTATAAATAAAGGTCTTGACACTCCGATTGTGGGTTTTACGGTGGATATAGTATTAAAAGAAAACCAAACTCCAATTTTCATGCCGCATATTCCGTTTAAACTTCGAGAAAAATTTGATAAGGCCATAGATAGTTTCACCAAATAAAATATTTTAACACCGGTCAAAAGTTCACGATGGGCAAGTAGTGATTGTTCCCAAGTCGGACTGTCAAATTCGGTTATGTACGGACTGTAAAGTCACGATTAACCGTTGTATAGAAACGGAACATTATCCGTTACCGCGTATAGAAAACATATTCGCAAGTCTTTCAAATTGATTAATTTTTTGCGTTGTAGATATAACTGGTGCTTATTTACAGTTAGCCGTGTCGGAAGAGTCTAAAGAAATTTTAACAATAAATACGAGAAAAGGTCTATTTTCATATTCAAGATTGCCATTCGGAGTTTTAAATGATGCCGGGGCGTTTCAATTCGTAATGGATCAAATTCTTAGGAGATTAGAAAACGTTTATTGTTATTTGGACGATATTCTTATAAGAGGAGCTACAGAAACAGAACAACTGAGATTATTCGAAGTTTTGTCACGTTTAGAAAGTCATAACGTAAGAATTAATTTAAAAAAGTGTAAATTTTGCAAATACAAGTGAAATATTTGGGTCATACTTTATCAGATGGCTAAATTATGTAAAATGAAGAAAAAATTAAAGCGTTAGTCGAAGTGTGGGACTTTGATTTTATGATTACGTCCCACAAATAAACAACGCTCCCTATCCAATTAAATTAGTAAACTGCCAAGAAAATTTTGGAAATTGTTTTAGAGAGAATATAAAGAAAAGAAATCTCATCATTATTGTTGCAACCTTTCAACAATTTATATAATTAAAATAATTATTACACATTAATTTTGATCAAGTTTATAAATTTTGTTAACTGTCGAAACATTTGTCTTTTATAAATATTTCTTTATTTATAATAAATAAATTGTGTAAATTTAAATAAGTAAACTGTTTCTAAATTTAATGCGAGTGCAGAATCAAGAATATTAAATTATATTGTATATTCTCATATATATATATATATATATATATATATATATATATATATATATATATATATATATATATATATATATATATATATATATATATATATATATATATATATATATATATATATATATATATATATATATATATATATATATATATATATATATATATATATATATATATATATATATATATATATATATATATATATATATATATATATATATATATATATATATATATATATATATATATATATATATATATATATATATATATATATATATATATATATATATATATATATATATAGTTATAATCCCATAGTATCATCAAGTCATATAACAAAACTGCTTTCTCACGAAAAGTGCTATCAATGCAAAATAGTATAACTAGAAATATGATGGAATGTTATCAACCAGACATAACATGTAACAACATGATAGAAGAATCAAATATCATAAAACATATTATAATAGAATATGCTGAGTGGTTGTTTTGTACCTTTAGATTTATAAAATTTAGTTTTTATAGTTCGTCTAATTTTTAAACTCTGTAATGTAACATGTATTAAATAAATTGTATTAAATAAATCATTTTTTTTAGAATTTATTTATTCATGAAACATAACTGGCGCAGCCGTGCGGTCTTGTGAGTGTTATAGTAAAGTGTAGTGTAATAATTTGGTGAATAAAAACCAATAAATAAGTGAACCCGTCGCGGTAAAATAAGGTGAAATTTTTTTTTATCAGACATCTCTAGCTGAAGTTCCTATAAGAACGCGAAGAGGATTTGGGGTTCCACCACACTATATATCAACTTCACTTGGAACCAGCTCAACACGACGAAAGATACGATTCAAAGGTAACGCACTACAAGATAGACGTTTACATTGAATACGTATTACCAGGTAACCTATTTTATTTTATTTTTATATTGTGATTATTGTGATTATATTTAGTGAAAATTTTGCGTTTGTGAACGTATTTTATATATAAAGTTTTCAAAAATAACGTTAGTCATCCACGACAGTTAATTTCAAAATTTTCATGGAAGCGTGTACTACAAGATAGGCACACATCCAAAATATTTCCAAAAATAACTCTAAAATCATATAAAATAGTGTTACTAAATTGACAAACGCGCGCACTACCTGTCAACCTGTCACACTGTCCACTACAAGATAGAGACAGTTCAAATTAATACTATTATATCCTTTTAATGAGAAAAAAATTGGCAGATATATTCGATCTGAATAGAAATATAGCCAACTCAGAAATGGACCCAGTTTTAGAGCGACTAGAGGCAATTGGTGCACAGTTGCAACATTTAAATAACAAACAAGGTGAGCATGATCAATTGTTGACATATCTCAACCAAAAATTAGAGCAACCCCAACCACAAATTCAGGAACAAATTCCTGTGGTTACAAATAGGGCAAATGCTCTAGATTTATTTAGGATCCCTGATCCAATAAAATCAATACCCACGTACGATGGGAATAGAAAACAACTTTCGGCTTGGATAAAGACAGTTGAAGACACACTGAGTGTATTCGAACCATTAGTGTCAGAACAACAATATAGTCTTTATTTACAAACTATTAACAACAAAATAGAGGGGAAAGCCAAAGATATACTATGTCTGGCTGGTAATCCCAAAACATTTAATGAAACAAAAGAAATCTTGCAGGAATCTTTAGGAGACCGGCAAGAACTATCGTTTTATAAGTCACAACTTTGGGCGACTAAACAAAACGAAACAATGAGTATCCAAGGATACTACAATAAAATAAAAGAAATAGTTCAAAATATTAAATCATTATCCAAACAAAATATTTTGTACAATAATGCGTGGCATGCTATCAATGCATTTATCGATGAAGATGCATTAGCTGCATTTCTATCAGGACTACGCAAACCCTATTTTGGATATGCGCAAGCTGCAAGACCAAAAGGTATTGAAGAGGCATATGCATTTCTTTGCAAATTTAATTGCAATGAACAAATTTCAAGTAATTCAAGAAAAACCAACACACAAGTATTTCAGAATACACCACAAAAACAAAATCATGGTTTTATTAGTCAAAACAAAACTAACGTGTTTCAACCAAAACACAATCAAAATTTTTCAAATTATGAGAAAAAACCGACTTATTCGGTAAGAGAAAGACCAACACCAATGGAAGTGGATCTTTCTATGCGTTCAAGAAATACATTTAATAAAAAAATAATAAATAATCACGAAACTACAGAGGATTACCAAGAAGATTCATCCCAAAGTTCAGAAATCGAATATTTAGTTGAAGATAAAGAAGATGAACATAACGGAAATTTTTGCGTAAACGCGAATTCAGATACGGAAGACTAAATTTTCTCCCATATTTGAAGTGCTACAATGAACGATTGGGCCGCGTTGTAACACTTTTAATCGATACTGGTGCCAATAAAAATATAATCAAACCAGGATTAATTCCTTATAGTTCATTAGAAAATTCAAAAACATCTTCAAGTAATATTATAATAAAGAATATTTTAGGTACACATAATTGCGATAAAAATTTTAAAATTAATCTCCTAGGTAATAATTTACCAGCACAAATTTATTTTGAACTTGAATTCCATAAATTTTTTGATGGAATATTAGGCTCAGAAACAATGGCTAAAATGAATGCCAAAATTGATTATAAGACAAACTCAATTTTATTAAACAATTATAATTACAAATTTGATCGGCATTACCCTGAGGAAAATTTTTATAATCATATAATTACGATACAAACCACAAACAATGGCGACTGGTTTGTACCAGAATTTCAAAAATTAAATAGCGATATAATAATCAAACCCGGTTTATACAAAGCGGAAAATTTTTATACAACAATGACGGTGTTGACAAATTGTCCAAACCCACCGGAAACATTACCAAAACTGAAATTAAATGTTAACAATTTCGAAACATTCGAACCAATTCCATGTAAAAATGAAATAATTGATAGAAACACTATCAAAAGCCTAATCCGAACAGAACATTTAAGTAAAAATGAAAAAGACATTTTACTCGATACAATTTTTAAAAACCAAGCAGTACTGTTAAAACAGAACGAGAATTTGTCATCAACAACAATAATTAAACATAAAATTATAACAAAAGACGACAATCCGGTTTATACGAAAACATATCGATACCCACATCATTTTAAACCTGATGTAGAGGCACAAATTCAGGAAATGCTAGACAGTGGCATTATCCGAAATTCTAAAAGTCCTTATTCGGCACCAATTTGGGTCGTTCAGAAAAAACAAGATGCTTCGGGCAAACGGAAAGTAAGAGTTGTCATCGACTACCGTAAACTAAATGAAAAGACAGTAGATGATAAATTTCCAATCCCACAAATAGAAGAAATTCTAGACAGTCTCGGAAAATCTGTATATTTTTCAATCTTAGATCTAAAATCAGGTTTTCATCAGATTCCTTTAGACCCAAAATCTCAAGAAAAAACAGCTTTTTCAACAGACAAGGGACATTTTGAGTTCAACAGAATGCCTTTTGGCTTAAAGAACGGTCCGGCAACTTTTCAGCGAGCGATGAATAATGTATTGCAAAACCTAATAGGAAATATATGCCATGTATATCTTGATGATATTATTATTGTTGGATATAGCTTAGATAACCATATACAAAACCTTAACACTGTTCTCGAAAGATTATCGCATTTCAATCTTAAAATTCAATTGGATAAGTGTGAATTCCTAAAGAGAGAAACAGAGTTTCTTGGTCATATAATCACACAAGATGGAGTTAAACCTAACACCGATAAAATTCAGAAAATTCTGGAATGGCCATTACCAAAAACTGCTAAACAAATTAAACAGTTTTTAGGACTTTCAGGTTATTACAGAAGATTCATAAAAGATTACTCAAAAATTGCCAAACCCATGTCAAAGTTTTTAAAGAAAGATCAAGTTGTCAACACAAAAGACGTCGAATATATAAGAGCTTTCGAAAACTTAAAAAGAATTTTAGCTACAGATCAAAGAATTTATTCTAACCACGGATGCATCAGATTTTGCGCTAGGTGAAGTCCTCTCTCAAATCCAGAACAATATAGAAAAACCTATTGCGTTCGCTTCAAGAACACTAAACGCTACAGAGATCAACTACGCAACCAACGAGAAAGAAGCTTTAGCTATAATATGGTCTGTCAAGAAATATCAACCATACCTGTACGGCAACAAATTTACGTTAGTAACAGACCATAAACCACTTACTTTCATTAAATCATCCGAAAAAAATTCAAAAATCTTAAGATGGAGACTTGAATTGGAGAACTACGATTATAACGTCGTCTACAAAGAAGGCAGAGCAAATGTAGTAGCAGATGCGTTAAGCAGAATGCCTACAGTAGATAACGAGGTGAATATAAATATAGGAACAGATAACACTCCACGTGAATCTGAAGCAGAAAACCTTCCCAATAGGGATAGTGACATAGACACTATTCATTCTGCGGATACATCCGATGATTATTTCATCCACTTCGCAGGTCGTCCTATAAATTATTATAGGAACCAATTATTTTTCAAAATTTCAAATCTAGACACAGTAATTTTGGAAGACATATTTCCAAACTATAAACGAGTAATTATTTCGAAAAAATCATTTCAAAAAGAAGATATTACAAATTTCATAAAAGAGTTTCATAACGGTAAACAAACAGCAATCCTGGCACCTGAACAATTGTACCAGACAATCCAGGAAGTATTTCGAGAAAATTTCTCACAAAACGGCCATTTCGTTTTCGCTACAGAAAAGGTCGAAGATGTTAAAAATGAAGAGCGTCAAAATGCAATCGTAGTTAAAGAGCACGAAAGAGCCCATCGAGGGGTGAATGAAGTAGTAAATCAGATCAAACGATCCTACATTTTTCCTAAAATGAGTAGTGTGATCAAACGACATATCAATGCATGTAACATATGCAATGTTCATAAATACGACCGAAAACCGTATAATATAAAAATATCTCCGCGACCGAGCACTAAAAAACCATTAGAACGAGTGCACATAGATATTTTTAATATCAACAAAACAAATTTTTTGTCCGTTGTTGACTCATTTTCTAAACATTTACAAATGATTCCAATCGAAACTAAAAATCTATTGGATACAACTACAGCTCTAACGAGGTATTTCACTCAATTCGGAATTCCTAACGTTATTTTCTCAGATCATGAGACAACTTTCCAGTCACTACAATTCAAAGAATACTTAAGCAATCTTAATATCCGATTGGAGTACGCATCATCATCGGAATCAAATGGTCAAGTTGAGAAAACACATTCAACTATTATAGAAATTTTCAATACAAACCGTAATAAATCGCCAAACTCGAGTATTCAAACAGCGATAGAGTTATCAGTAGCTTTGTATAATAACTCGGTACACTCGTCAACCGGTTTCACACCGAACGAGATCATTTTTAATCTAAATAACTTAATAAACCCGGCAGAAATACAAGAACAAGCCAAACAAATTTTTAAAACGGTCAATACTAATTTAGAAAAAGTTATAAACAGAATAGAGAGACAAAATAACAATAAAGAAGATCCACCTAGATTACATGATGATCAATTGGTTTATCTTAAACCAAACATCAGAACAAAATCTCAGCCAAGAGGGCTGGAAACCAAAATTAAAAATGCAAACTACAAAACTTTTAAAACAATCAGGAATATAAAAAGAAACAAAAATAAAATTAAAAGATTAAAGAAATACTAATTTTGATTTTTACTTTTCATTTCAGAAATTTTTACTATGACAATATAATTTTTATTTGAATATCTTAATTAATTAATTATCCAAAACTGATTTTACAAATCTTACAAACCAATTTTACTATTCTTATCCATGTTAATAAAAACAAGAAAAATAAAAGCAAAATTCTAAATAAAAGAAATTCTCGGTTGTAATACCACGAGTCATTGAAATTTTTTCGAAAATTTTTTGATTTTACGAATTAAATTATTTAGCAATACTGCGAATCAAAGCGCACAATAAACCACGAGTCCGAAGGACGAGTGGTTTAAGTAGCGGTTTGATTGAGCAGTGTTGCTTAAAAATAATTTAATGAGTAAAATTAAAAAATTTTAGACAAAAATTTCTATGAAGAGTGGTATTTAATGAGATAATTTTTTTTAAATTATAATTTTGTTCAAAAGTTTCTGTAAATAAAATTTTCCCTACAAATTATTTAATTAATAAAAATTTATGTAAAAATGCAAATAATAAAAATGTCCGTTTTCATTCATAAACATACAATCGTTTATGTTTTTTGTTAAAAATAAATTACAAATGTATGATATTAATGCGTCTACTAAGATGAAATTATATTTCATTTTCTTCAAAGAAAAAATGATAACAAAGAATTATCATAACGACAAAGCAAAATTATCGACGACAAGAAGAATTGCCGACATTTAAAACAAAGCCTACTGTTTAAGTATCATAGTTTGTATGAATGGAAAATAAAATTTCTGACAGCGAAAAAAAATTATCATTAGAAATTTTTATTGCATAAAAATTAATTAATATTAGAAATTTTAGAAAACAGTTTTATCAATCGATAATATTATCATCAATAATAAATAAAATTAAATCTAAAGTTGAAAAGAATATTGAATTGAAATATTGTATTGTAGTATTGTAGTATTGTATACTGAAATTTTTACTTATTATTTTGAAACATGGTTACTTTTAAAAAGTTATTAATTTTGACTATATTTAATTGTATCAATACACAAAAATTGGAAATAAAAAATTTTGCATGAAGATCCAATTCTGTTAGAAAAAATAAACGAATGTAAAATTCAAACAGGGATCATAAGGGTCATACACCCAATTAATATAACAAACCTAGAAACTACCATAGAATTAATGATGAAACATATAGTTGATAAGATAGATAAGAATGAACTTGATTTGTATACAATAGTTAAGGAAAAATGTAAAAGGTTACATAACAACTTACTACAAATAAAACCACCAAAACGTCTCCGACAACGAAGATGGGATGCATTGGGTTCAGGATGGAAATGGTTAGCTGGAAGCCCAGATGCAGACGACTTAAGGTTAATCAACGCTACAATGAATGGTCTAATAAATGAAAACAACCAGCAATACCAAGTCAACGAGCAGATCAACAAAAGAATTCAGCTACTAACAAAAACAATAAATGCAGTCTTAACCAACACATCGATAACCAATAAAATAGTTCTGAGCGAGTTAGAAATTATGACAGCAATTATGCAAATTGAAACCATCGATGCAATTATTGAGGACATCCAAGATGCAATAGTAAGAACCAAAATAGCACTGCCAAGCAACAAAGTTCTTTCGTTAAAAGAAATCATTGTTCTAAAAAATCTTTTGACTGAACAAGGAGTAAATATAAGAATTCCAGACGAAGCTTTAAAATTTGTAACACCCAAAATTGCTATATGTGAGGAAACACTATTATACATATTAGAGGTACCAAAATTGGAAAATTTTACATCAACAACAATAAGACTTACTCCACTAGTTGTAAACAACAGCATTATCGAAAGTTACCCACAATACCTCATCAAAAACAAACAGAAACTATACACCACCATCAACTACAACAATTTTGTCCAAAAACATACAGATCTAAAAGAATTTAAGGATGAATGCATAAAACCACTAGTCTTTGGAAATCAAGGCAGCTGCAAAGTAACATGGGAGATCAACACAGCAATACAATGGATATCTGAGGGTAAAATACTAATAAATAATGGAAAGAACGTCGAAATAGTTACTAATTGTGGACCAGATGACAGAAATTTAACAGGAAATTTTTTAATAACAATCAATAATTGTACAGCCACGATAAACAACAAAGAATTTCAAGCTTATGAAATTCAAACCGAGAATGAGGAAATCCAGGGAGCACTTCACAGTATTCAAATAGTAAGGAAAATGAAAATTGTTCAGAACATAACAGCAATCGAACAGGATACCATTCAAAACAGGAAACTGCTACGACAAGTTTTTTTAAAGCAATATCATCACGAAAATTGGATATGGACACTTTCAGGAGGTTTATCATTATCATCCATATGTGTAATCGTTGTACTATCGTATATGTGCCTGTGTAAATGCTCGATAACAAAAACAGTGCAAAATGCAATTAACCTGGAAAATACCAAAGTAGCATACAATGACCTATTAAGGAAAGCCGGCATAGTAACAAAAGTCGAGGACGACTTTTCATCACCCCAGGGAGGAGTTATAATCCCATAGTATCATCAAGTCATATAACAAAACTGCTTTCTCACGAAAAGTGCTATCAATGCAAAATAGTATAACTAGAAATATGATGGAATGTTATCAACCAGACATAACATGTAACAACATGATAGAAGAATCAAATATCATAAAACATATTATAATAGAATATGCTGAGTGGTTGTTTTGTACCTTTAGATTTATAAAATTTAGTTTTTATAGTTAGTCTAATTTTTAAACTCTGTAATGTAACATGTATTAAATAAATTGTATTCAATAAATCATTTTTTTTAGAATTTATTTATTCATGAAACATAACTATATATATATATATATATATATATATATATATATATATATATATATATATATATATATATATATATATATATATATATATATATATATATATATATATATATATATATATATATATATATATATATATATATATATATATATATATATATATATATATATATATATATATATATATATATATATATA
>OY856186.1:196094832-196415418 GCA_963693315.1 Diogma glabrata | reverse complement strand
ACTTATAAATTTAAAGTAAAATAGATATTTAAATTATTGCTTATTAAATTATTGCTTATTTTGTCTTTTCAATTAAAATGATTTACTAATTTAAAATTATTATCGAATTGCAGAATCATTAGTTTAAATTTTATAAGCCAAAATTATTGTGACAGTAAAACTGTGTCAATGTAAATAAAATATTATATGAGCAATTTCACGAAGATTCAACAACGTTTTGAGTTGACCCCTTTTAATTCTGATTATTTTTTGTTTATAGATAGTCTTTGATAAATAAAAAATACAAGTTCTCTTAGAATTTTTTTTTTCGACCAGGGGTCTTCACAGGGTGCCCCTCAATTTTTTGTTATTTTGTGATGTGACTGCATTTTGACGAGCGATTGTAGAAAAACTACTCAATCGATTTTCATAAATGATATGTCGTTGAATAGGTATTAGAACAAAGTTTTTAAAAATGTACACTGTTAATTTTTTGAAATAATTTTTAACGGTGTAACATAAGAAAAAAACGGTGTAATTGAAAAAAAGATGGCATAGCCTTTTTTTTTTTTTTTTTTTTTTAAACTAAATTGAAGCTTATTTTATATCTAACCACTTGTGAAAGTTGAGGACACGTGTTATTTTTTGTTTTAAAGATAAAATTCGTTGTGCATATGACTGTCGGGAATCAGTTTTTTTTGTTCTGAAGGAAAATTATAAAAATGGCGTTATAAACTAAGAGATATTTTTTTTATGTTAAATATCAAATATTTTATTATTAGATGAACTTTTTAAAATATTATAAAAATTATATATGTAGTACAATAAATAAAATAAATACAATTGTTAAAAATGATTTACTTATTTTACAAACAGAAGTTTCTTTTGAATAGGAAAGCACTTCTGCAATTATTTTCTTTGTATTAGATGGCATAGAAAATGAAATGTTTATTTATCACTTTTAGTAATCACTTGTCACTCTTATAAAAAATAATTTGACAGTCTTGACTGCAAACAAAAAAGCCGTATAAACAACTAAATCTATTTAGGAACTTTTGACTGGAGAAGTATTATGTTCGTATTATGTTATTATGGAATCATAAAGTAAAAGATTGTTTTTCAACAATAAATTACAAATATTTTATTATTGAATAAACTTTTTAAAATATCATACAAATTATATATGTGAAAATAAATATAGTTATTAAAAATTATTTACTTATTTTACATTCAAAAGTTTCTTTTGAGTTGGAAAACATTTTTGCATTTTTTGTCTTAGTATCTACTGGTACAAAAGAATGAAATTTTTGAGTTCCATTTATAGTAATCGCATTTTTATATCGATTTTGTAATTTTTCTTTTATTAATTGATATTCATTTTTATCGGCGTATCCAAAGTTCATGGTAGATTCCCATTTTAAAGCCCATTCGAAAAGTTTTTTTGGTGTATCAATAATATTATCTTCGCTCGCCATACTATAACGGTGTGCAGCACGCTTCAGTGTACCACCAATTCCATCACAAGGTCCCTTTCCATGGCTGGTAGCATGAAAATGCCATTCAGCGTCAACCTTAAATTAACTAATTAACTTATGCCACCATAAAGAAGACTTTAAGGTTGACGCTGAATGGCATTTTCATGCTATCAGCCATAGAAAGGGACCTTGTGATGGAATTGGTGGTACACTGAAGCGTGCTGCACACCGTTATAGTATGGCGAGCGAAGATAATATTATTGATACACCAAAAAAACTTTTCGAATGGGCTTTAAAATGGGAATCTACCATGAACTTTGGATACGCCGATAAAAATGAATATCAATTAACAAAAGAAAAATTACAAAATCGATATAAAAATGCGATTACAATAAGTGGAACTCAAAAATTTCATTCTTTTGTACCAGTAGATACTAAGACAATAAATGCAAAAATGTTTTCCAACTCAAAAGAAACTTTTGAATGTAAAATAAGTAAATAATTTTTAATAACTATATTTATTTTCACATATATAATTTGTATGATATTTTAAAAAGTTTATTCAATAATAAAATAATTGTAATTTAATGTTGAAAAACAATCTTTTACTTTATGATTCCATAATAACATAATACGAACATAATACTTCTCCAGTCAAAAGTTCCTAAATAGATTTAGTTGTTTATACGGCTTTTTTGTTTGCAGTTAAGACTGTCAAATTATTTTTTATAAAAGTGACAAGTGATTACTAAAAGTGATAAATAAACATTTCATTTTTTATGCCATCTAATACAAAGAAAATTATTGCAGAAGTGCTTTCCTATTCAAAAGAAACTTCTGTTTGTAAAATAAGTAAATCATTTTTAACAATTGTATTTATTTTATTTATTGTACTACAAATATAATTTTTATAATATTTTAAAAAGTTCATCTAATAATAAAATATTTGATATTTAACATAAAAAAATATCTCTTAGTTTATAACGCCATTTTTATAATTTTCCTTCAGAACAAAAAAAACTGATTCCCGACAGTCATATGCACAACGAATTTTATCTTTAAAACAAAAAATAACACGTGTCCTCAACTTTCACAAGTGGTTAGATATAAAATAAGCTTCAATTTAGTTTAAAAAAAAAAAAAAAAAAAAGAGGCTATGCCATCTTTTTTTCAATTACACCGTTTTTTTCTTATGTTACACCGTTAAAAATTATTTCAAAAAATTAACAGTGTACATTTTTAAAAACTTTGTTCTAATACCTATTCAACGACATATCATTTATGAAAATCGATTCAGTAGTTTTTCTACAATCGCTCGTCAAAATGCAGTCACATCACAAAATAACAAAAAATTGAGGGGCACCCTGTGAAGACCCCTGGTCGAAAAAAAAAATTCTAAGAGAACTTGTATTTTTTATTTATCAAAGACTATCTATAAACAAAAAATAACCAAAATTAAAAGGGGTCAAGTCAAAATTTCACAAAAATTTGCTGAACTTGCGTGAAATTGCTCATATATAATAATGTGAAAAAGGCACAAATAGTTAGTCTATAAAAAATTAGTGGTAATAGTGAGTCAGTTTGAGATAAGAACTCAGTGAATTCAGTACAGTAAAGTTCAGTTTGTGAAATAGTTTTTTCAAGAATCAATCAGTGGATTCAGTACAGTAAAGTTCGGTTTTGTAAAATAGCTTGAAAAAAGCAATCAGTGGATTCAGTAAAGTTCAGTTAGAGAAGTGACTCTATGAATACAGTTAAGTTAATCAGTTAAACAGTTAAGTTAATCTAAGTTAATCCGTTGGACAAGCTAAGAGTCATGTTCAAACATTTTTTATAGATACTTAAATATATAATTACAATAGTTATTGTCTGTAGAAAAAATTAAACAAATTCAACTATTTATAAACGTGAAATAAATCTATATTAATGAATAACTAAATTACTAAAATTTTCATTTTTAAAGTGTTTGTGTTATTAATGAAAGTGTAATTTGAAAAAACGATCCTCGCAGGCACAACATTCCTCCGTCGACTGGAGCCTGAAAAATACAGCATTGCCAAGGATGAGTTTGATCAGATGGTACAACTTGGACTAATAAAGCCTTCTTCCTTACATGTGTCGTCACCGCTCCATCTCGTACTGAAAAAAGAACCAAATGATTGGAGACCAGAGTGGGGACTACCGCCGTCTTAATGCGGTAACGGTACCAGATCGGTATCCTATTCCCCATATTCAGGATTTTTCAATGCACCTGTATGGTCGCAAAATTTTTTCAAAAATTGATTTAGTACGTGCTTACCACCAAATACCTGTAGCCGCAGAAGATCTTCACAAAACTGCAATAACGGCCCCATTTGGTCTTTTCGAGTTCATTAGAACGCCTTATGGTCTGAGTAATGCGGCCCAGACCTTCCAACATTTTATGGACGAAGCTAACAAGGGGTTGGATTTTGTTTTCGTGTACATTGATGATATTTTGGTGGCCAGTAAAAGTGCAGATGAGCACCAAAAACCTTTACGCTTTCTTTTTAAAAGACTTACTGATTTCGATATAAATATCAAACTGTCTAAATGCGTTTTTGGTGTTCCTAACCTAAATTTTCTAAGCCATGAGATTTCGGCAGATGGCATATTATCATCTAATGATCGAATCCTGGCTATTAGACAATTTCCTCAGCCAACATCCGTTCAACAGGTTCAGCGGTTTGTGGGTATGGTAAATTATTACCATAGGCTTATACCAAAACTGGCAGAATTACTAGCCTCAGCTCACACCCACCTCGCAGCCCTTATTAAACAAGGCAAAAAAGCAAAATTTTCTTGGCCTGTTGAATGTAGTGCAGCTATTGACCTTGTCAAACAAGCACTTGAGCATACAACACTTCTGGCACATCCTCAACAAAACTTATTTTTCTATTTAAAAACGGATGCTTCAGGTACTGCGATAGGAGCAGTACTAGAACAGTATGCAGATAAACGTTGGCAGCCATTAGCATTTTTCTCTCGCAAGCTTTTGCTTGCTGAAACTAAATATTCTGCTTTTGATCGTGAGCTTTTAGCAATATTTGCTGCGATCAAACATTTTCGATATTTCATGGAGGGTCGAAAGTTCACTGTGTTCACTTACCACAAACCTCTGACTACTGCTATTACATCCAAGACGGAACGTAGTCCTAGACAGGCTCGTCATTCGGACTATGTGGCGCAGTTTACAACTGATATTAGACATATATCAGGAAAAGGAATGTTGTACCGTATACACTTTCACGATCATTTGAGGAAATGGCTCTTTGTCTAACCGGGTTGGATATCTCTCAACTCATTCAACTTCAGCAGCCAAATTCTGTAGTTGTGAAGTGGTGAAGTGATAAATTTTTTAATGAAAAGAAACGAAGAAATTTTTAACACTTCACCGCTTCACAGTTACAGAATTTGGCTGCAGGAGTCCGACAAAGAACACCAGGACTTATTGGTTGTTCAGAAGACGAAAAATTTTAAGTTCAAACTGGAACTCATTTCTTGTGAGCACGCTCATAAGCCAATTTGCTGTGAAACTACCTTGGGAAAACATCGTCCGTATATTCCTGAGGAACTAAGACGAAATATTTTTAATAATTTGCATAATTTTGGTGTTCATGCTTCACGGAAGCTAATTTCTTCTAGGTACTTTTGGCCATCTATGAATACCGATGTTGGTTTTTGGTCTAAAACATGCCTGGCATGTCAACGATCAAAAATCAACCGTCATACACGGACCGAATTCGGTAGGTTCGACATACCAAGCGGTCGGTTGGATCATATCCATATAGATATCGTGGGGCGTCTACCTCCTTCTTCTGGATATGAATACATATTACCCACTGTCGACCGTTTTACTAGATGGCCAGAAGCTATTCCGATGATTGATATGCGAGCAACGAATGTAGCTAAGGCATTAGTCGATCAGCACATCTCGCGTTTTGGAGTACCGTTGTATATAACCACAGATCAAGGTGCGCAATTTGAATCTGGGTTATTTCAAGAGCTCATGAGTTTACTTGGAACGCACAAAATTCGGACAACGGCTTACAATCCTAAAGCCAAAGGAACAGTGGAAAGGTTCCATAGACAGCTGAAAGCTTCTCTAAAGGCGCACGGCAATACCCTTAATTGGAGTGATACACTCCCAATAGTCCTACTTGGTATTCGATCGTCGATTAAATCTGATCTTGAATGCACTCCATCTGATCTTGTCTACGGACGAAGCCTTAGGATCCCTGGAGAACTTACTGTGCATTCGGAAGGTAACTCATCAGATCCTTCAACGCTGGTCGGTATTTTAAAGCAGACTATGTGCTGCCTTATCCCTAAAGAAACTCGGAAAGGCCCGCAAGACAATATTTACATTCCTAAAGAATTAGAAGAATGCGACTTTGTTTTTGTTCGTGTGGATAAAATCAAAACTGGTTTATTACTACCATATGAGGGCCCATTCAAAGTAATAAGGCGATTCCGAAAACATTATGTAATCGAAATTAATGGTAAAAATATTTCGATTTCTTTGGACCGACTTAAACCTGCACACATGACGGACGCATTAAATGTAGACAATCAAAAAGCAAAAAAGCGTGTTAATTTTAATTTGTAGGTCGGGAATGAAGGTGACAGACACGAAATAACCACCGTTGAATTAAATAAACATATTTATATCTTTTTTTTTTATGGAAGGGGGAGTATTGTGGGACTTTGATTTTATAATTACGTCCCACAAATAAACAACGCTCCCTATCCAATTAAATTAGTAAACTGCCAAGAAAATTTTGGAAATTGTTTTAGAGAGAATATAAAGAAAAGAAATCTCATCATTATTGTTGCAACCTTTCAACAATTTACATAAATGAAATAATTGTTACACATTAATTGTTATATTTGATAAAGTTTATAAATTTTGTTAATTGTGGAAACATTTGCCTTTTATAAATATTTCTTTATTTATAATAAATAAATCGTGTAAATTTAAATATATAAACTGTTTCTAAATTTAATACGAGTGTAGAATCAAGAATATTAAATTATATTGTATATTCTCATATATATATACATTTATATACAAGTGAAGAGGATACAACCGTGACTATCACTGTTGCAGCCGCTAAACAACGGATACGAGTAGATATGGCTTCTACAGAAGCTCCCGCACCAAGAAACGTCACTCAGTTGCAGTCCTATTTACGCCTTCTAAATTATTATGGTCGATTTATCCCGAATTTTTCGGGAGAACTCAGAGACTTATATCATTTATTAGGAAAGGATGTAAATTTTTTGTGGTCAGAAAAATGCCAAAAATCGTTTTAAAAAACCAAAAAATTAGTATTGAGTCATAACGTATTGGAAATATATGATCCAAAAAAGCCGATAGTCGTCGCGACGGACGCGAGCCCATATAGCGTTGGCGCGGTTTTATCTAATATAGTTGACGGTATAGAGAAACCAGTATTATTCGCGTCCAGTACTTTGTCGCCTGCTGTACGCAATTATTCACAGGTTCATCGCGAGGGGTTAGCGATAATTTTTGCAGTCAAAAAGTTCCACAATTACTGGTACGGTCAATCTTTCACTATATGTACCAACCACCAGGCCTTAAGGGAAATGTTTAACCCTAAAAAGAGTACACCGTCAGTAGCCGCTGATCGTCTTCAGCGGTGGGCAGTCATATTGTCATCATATGACTATAAAATCGAATATAGGAAAGGTTCATCAATGGGTCATGCAGATGCATTGTCACGGTTGCCATTAAAAGAAAACACGGAAGTTGAAAAAATAAAAATAAATTTTTTCTGTTCAGCTGAGGATGAACAAACATGCGTAGAAGAAATAAGACTTGAAACGAAGTTAGATGACATTTTGTCAAAAGTAAATGATTATGTGTTATATGGGTGGCCTAAAAAAATTAAATAACGTCTAATATAATTTCATTTTATAACAAAAGATTAAGTCTTTTAAGGGAGGGAGGAAATTTATATTATATGAGGAGGTCCACACCAAAACGTTACATTTCCATTATTACATTTTTCCAAAGCAGTTTAAGAAAATTTGATTATATCATTACATTGATTACATTATGTCTAAAGCAAGCTCTATTCCACAAAGGGGAAAAACCATTCTAATTTAAGCACAAATAAATTTTCGAATTTTCGATCTAATTCAGTAATTGGAGCCGATCTTAGTACACAATTTATTTTTTAAGGAAAATGGAAATGTAGCGTTTTGGTGTGGACCTCCACATATACACCGAATTATAATCTCAGAAAAATTACGTTCGTCGGTATTAAAATCTTTGCATGAAAATCACACAGGAATAGTGAAAATGAAAATGCTAGCGCGTTCTTATGTTTGGTGGCCCTTATGTGATAAAGACATCGAAAAATATGTCGATTCCTGTATGATTTGTCAACAAACTCAAACTGTTAAAAAGGAAATAATCGATACAAAGTGGCCTGAAGCAGGTTCTCCATTCGAACGTATATATGCAGATTTTTTTTATTTCGCTGCAAAGAATTTTTTAATAATAGTCGATGCGTACAGGAAATTTTGCCAGATAAAATATATGTCGTCAACAAATCTCGAAAATTTTATTAAGAAATTATTAGAATTTTTTGCGAACTTTGGTCTTCCGTCTGAAATTGTATCAGATAACGGGCCTCTATTCCAATCTTTCGGGTTCAGACAATTTTGTATAAATAATGGAATAAAATGTACTAAATCACCACCGTACCACCCACAGTCGAATAGTCAAGCCGAAATATTCGTACGTTCAGCCAAAACAGTTTTAAAAAAGTTTTGTATAGAACACCGAAAAGGTAGTTTGGATGAACAAATTACAAAATTTTTGATTCATCAAAGAAATACTCCACCCACTACTACCAATAAAACACTAGCTGAACTTGTATTTTCTTATAAGCCTAAAATTAACCTAGATTTAATTAACAATAAGAAAATAAATAATAATACAGTAAATAAAAAAAATATAAGAGGGAAACGAATAAATTTTGCATTGTATAAGAATAAAACATATGAAAACGATAAAGTTAAATTTTGTAAAGATCATAACATAATTAGTAGTAAATTTAAAGTATGTAAATGAAAATGTATTTTATCGGAATCATTATGGTAATCTAATAAGATGGATTCCAGCTAAAATATTACAATTGATTAGTCTAGTGACGTATCTGATTTTAGTAAACGGTCATGTACGTTATGTACAAGAAAACCAAATACGTTCATCTAAAGTTAGTAATAATTTTAGTACTTACTATATAGTGATAATAAATTTATACCGACAGAAAATTAAAAAGGGGAAAGTTTAAACAATCAAGAAAATAATAAAGATAAAATACAAGAAGATTCAAGAACAAGCTATAAAAGAAAATTTAGTTCTGACTCTTTAGTTCCAATTCATCTCCAGAGTCAGTAGTTATACGTAAATCGAAAAGATTAAGGAAATTTCCAAAAAGATTTACTTTTCCTGAATTTGATATAGATAAAACTAAGTATTAAAAATCTTCCTTTCTCTAAAATTTAGATTTGGTAAAGCAGATTAAAGTTAATTTTTTTTAGTAAATTTTTAATTTGTAAAGGTAATTTTAAAAGGGGAATGTTGTATTATTTTGGATAGAGCCTAAAGTTAGGCAATTAGTTGTAAATGTTCATTAAAATTGAGAAACTAAATGGTATAAATTATAATTGAATAGAAAATTGAGAGATAGATATATGTGTATTGTAATATATTTTTTGGAAGGCCTTAAAAATATGTAAAAAGTATTTGTAAATTATATGTATAGGAATATTAAGTTACCGTTTAAATATGTAGGTGAATAAGTTATGATAACGAGTACATTAGTTTTTGAGTTTCAGTCGCTCTTAGGAATTTAATATAATAACAGATAAATAATTAAAATTGTCTTGGTCAAATGTGAGTTTTATTTAATAAAATCAAAAATATAAAAGTGGCGACGAAAGATGGGATGATCTGCGTTTAAAAATTTTTTAAATTCATGTGAAAGCACAATATTTATTAAACAAAAAAATATACATATATCATACAAAAAAAATTACTGTTTGTGTTGCTGTTTTGTGTAATACGTTGAAAGTCTACAAAAAAGTTTTTAAAAAAATTATGAATAGTGTAAAATCTAAATTACAATTTGTTATGTTATTGTGAACTAATAAATATATGACGCTCAATAGTTTAGTGTATAAATTATAAATATCAAACATTCAACAACAATATATAAATTTATATACCAAACGTAAACTTAAGTAAGTCAGTAACAGTAAGTCTATAACAGTAAGTCAAAATTTTTGGTTTTTTTCTCTCGTCACCTTAATTAAATTTATAATAAAACATGGTTGGGAAACTGGAGCAGTTTGTTGAGGGGACCAGTTGGTTAGCGTATGAGGATCGTCTGAACCAATATTTTATTGCAAACCAAGTGGACGATACAAAAAAATTGGCAACGTTCATTACAGTAATTGGTGCTGGTTTGTATGAAACGTTAATGAAGTTAACGGTTCCGAAATTGCCATCTGAAAAAACTTATGAAGAATGCATATCATTATTAAAATCTTTTTTCTCAAAAAAGCGAAACATCAGAACTGAGCGGGCAAGATTTCATAAGGCTGTACAAGAAAATGGAGAAAGCATATCTGAATTTATTTTACGTTTAAAATCGATGGCATCGTCATGTGATTTTGGGGCATTTTTAAACAAAAAAGATGCAAAATTTTTGGAATTAAAAGAAACTATTATTGAAGAAGCGTTGTTGGATCGCTTTGTAGTAGGTGTTCGTGACGAGCGTATTTTTCAAGCACTGCTAAACACAAAATCAGAAGATGACAGTTTTGGAGCAGCATGTGATTTAGCGCTAAATTTGGAAATGGCGTTCGATGAAAGTAAACCATCAGTTAGTTCTATTGCAAAAATATCAGAGGTCAAACAAAATGTGACTCATTATCAACGTGGATGGTCACCTAGTAAATACGGTTGGCATAGAAATAATTATCAAGGAAGATCTAGAAGTCCAAGTCCAAGATATAATAGAAATAAGCAATTTAGAAATTATAATTGGAATCAGTCAAATGTGAGCCGATGTAAGAAATGTGGTTCAACCGGCAGACATAAGGAAGAAAACTGTCCTGCACAGCATTGGAGATGTTACACTTGTGACAAGTTAGGACATACCTCTACTGTTTGTTATAATAACACCGAAAGTCAACATTTGAAGGGCATAAATAACGTTTCATCGACAAATAAACCAGTTTTAATCAATTTTATTGTTGATGGCAAAAATACTATTTTCGAAATTGATACGGGAGCAACAACAACTGTTATGTCAAAAGATGAGTATTGTAGTAGATTTAATAATCTTGATCTTAAAAATAATGTTCAAAAATTGTATAATGTTTCAGGAGAAAATATAAATGTATTGGGATCAGTTACAGTTCGAGTACAAGGTTGTCATGAAGAAAACGAGTACATTTTGGAGATAATAATAATCGATACAAAAAAACCATATACCGCACTTGTTGGACGTGATTGGCTCGATATTTTTTGGCCAAATTGGAGAAACATATTTTTGCCTGGATCTATAAGTATAGTGAGTAATAAAGAGTTATCGGATAAAAATTTATTAATTAGTGATATTAAATTAAATTTTCCAAAAATTTTGAATGAAAGTTTAGCTTGTCCAATCGAGGGATACGTTGCGGATATTGTGTTATCGGAGGAGGCTACTCCTATTTTTCATGCGGCATATTCAGTAGCTTATCGTCTCAAAGATAGTGTTAACAATGAACTTGATCGTCTAGTTAAGGAAAATATTTTAAAACCGGTTCGTCATAGCAGGTACGCAAGCCCAATTGTGGTAGTCTGCAAAAAAGATAGTGAAGTGCGTTTGTGTATTGACTGCAAAGTTACCATAAATAGATATGTATTAACGGAACATTACCCATTACCAAAGATCGAGGACATTTTTTCCAGTTTAAGTGGTTGTTCTTTTTTTTGTGTCATTGATTTGACTGGAGCTTACCAGCAACTGTCGTTAAGCGAAAAATCTCAAGAATATTTAACCATTAACACTCCTAAAGGCCTATTTAGGTACACCAGACTCCCTTTTGGAGTATCATCAGCACCTTCAATATTCCAAAGCATAATTGATCAAATTCTTGGTAACATGGAAAAAGTAAAATGTTATCGGGATGACATTCTCATAGGTGGAAATTCCTTGGTTGAATGTAAAGAAAATTTGTTTTCCGTTCTTAAAAAACTTAATGATCACAATGTTCGAATAAATTTGTCTAAGTGTAAATTTTTAGAAACAAGCGTTAAATATCTTGGTCATATAATCTCGAGTGATGGTATTCAACCAGACGGAACAAAAGTTGAGGCTTTAGTTAATGCACCTGAACCTAAAAATCTACAACAGCTTCAATCATTTTTAGGGCTCATTAACTACTATGGAAGATTTTTACCTAATTTGTCAACAAAGTTATACCCACTTTATCAACTTCTTCATCGTGATGTTCCTTTTTTGTGGTCTACAGAATGTCAAAAAGTATTCGAGGAAGCAAAAAACCTAATTTTGTCAAATAATATATTGGAACTATACGATCCTGCAAAACCAATTGTCTTAACTACAGATGCTAGTCCTTATGGTGTGGGCTGTGTGCTATCACACATTGTCAATGGATCAGAGAAGCCGGTGATGTTTGCCTCAAGTACCCTATCCGCTGCTGAAAGAAATTACTCACAGCTGCATCGAGAGGCGCTGGCGGTGGTATTCGGAGTAAAAAGATTCGAAAAATATTTATTAGGTAAAGAATTTTTGATATGTACGGATCATCAAAGTTTGCAGGAAATTTTTAACCCTAAAAAAGGTACCCCCGCTGTTGCTATAGCTAGATTACAGAGGTGGGCTGTTTACCTGTCGATGTTCAAATATAATATAAAATTTAAGCCAGCAAGAAAAGTTGCAAATGCGGATGCCTTATCCCGCTTACCATTAAATGTCAATACAGATATAGAAGATGTGCGAATATGTTATTTTAATAATTCAAATGATTTTCCCTTATGTTTTGAAGAAATAAAAAGTCAAACCAAAATTGACACCATTTTATCTGAAATTTATGAATATATTTTAAATGGATGGCCTGAAACAATTTCAGATTATGTCAAGGTTTATTTTTCGAAACGATTAAGTTTAAGTATAGAAAATGAATGTATTTTTTATCGAGATCGCATTGTTATTCCCAACTCACTAAAACCAAAATGTCTTACGCTATTGCATCAAAACCATGCAGGAATGGTAAAAATGAAAATACTTGCTAGGTCATATATTTGGTGGGATGGAATTGATGATAATATCGAATCATATGTAAACTCTTGTCTTGTCTGTCAACAGTCACTAAATAAACCAAAAGAAGTGGTGCTTTAAAAATGGGCAGCAAGTTTATCTCCAATGGAACGTGTCCATCTGGATTTTTTTTATTTCGCTGGCAGAACTTTTTTATTGTTTGTCGACTCTTTTTCAAAATATATTGATGTCGTACCAATGAGTTCTACAAATGCGTGTTCATTAATTGAAAAATTAATGATAATTTTTTCATGTCTAGGTCTATGTGAGGAATTGGTTACTGATAATGGTCCTCCGTTCACAAGTTTTGAATTCAAAAAATTCTGCGATGGTCATAGCATTAAGTTAACACACTCACCGCCGTACCACCCGCAATCGAATGGGCAAGCTGAACGATGCGTTCAAACCGTAAAAAAGGTTTTATATAAATTTTTGATTGGTCCAGAGAGAAATATGTCAATTCAGTCTCGTATTAGTAAGTTTTTGTTTATAAATAGAAATACTCCAAGCATGACAACCAAGAAGTCTCCTACTGAAATGGTGTTCTCTTATAAGCCAAAAACCCTTTTAGACCTCTTAAAAAATTCAAAAATTATTAATGAAAGTACTATTGAAAAAGTTGAAAGTCAAAGTCAACCAAATATGTTAAAAAAAAGTGTTAGATTCAATGTCGAAAATAAATCATCATGTAATAACGCGTTCAAGCCTGGTGATAAGGTTCTTTACCGAAATCATTTTAGATCGCATCTAAATTGGTTACCAGCTAGAGTGTTAGAGTGTATCAGTCCACTAACATATTTGATTAACGTTCAAAATTTTGTAAGATATGTTCATCAAAATCAAATAAAATATAGTAATTTAAATGAAACGGAACACCCGGGTATGAAAATTCCGTTAATAGAATCGGACGATTTTAATTTTTCAAATAAGTCCGCTAACAATGATTTTTCGGGAACTAAAAAGAGGTCTAGATCTGTTGCAGAGTCTCCTGAATTTATAATAAGACGGTCAAAAAGAGTTAGGAGAGAACCCCAAAGATTACGATATAATAGTCTTTAATATTGTTTAATATTGTAATAGAGTTATAAGTTAGGTTGGTAGCTGTGTATGTGTTTAGAATAGAATTATGTTTAGGTAAGATTAGCATAGTACCGGTACTAGTTATAAGCATTTAATATATTTGAGAAATTTTTGCTACTTTTCATTTTGGAAAAGTATTTTTTTTTAATAACGTTTTTGCAATATGCATTTGTTTTTGTATCTTCTTAAATTCTGCAGATTAATTTAATGAAACTTAGATTTATTTAATGAAAACTTATATTTAATTAATGGAAACTTATATTTAAACGGGGGAGAGTTGTAATATATTTTTTGGAAGGCCTTAAAAATATGTAAAAAGTATTTGTAAATTATATGTATAGGAATATTAAGTTACCGTTTAAATATGTAGGTGAATAAGTTATGATAACGAGTACATTAGTTTTTGAGTTTCAGTCGCTCTTAGGAATTTAATATAATAACAGATAAATAATTAAAATTGTCTTGGTCAAATGTGAGTTTTATTTAATAAAATCAAAAATATAAAATGTATGAGATACAAAGAAAAGGAAAGAGAGTTTTGGATCTCGAAAGAAATATAGAGTTGTTGAAGTCGGTGGTTAGAAATATGAATTAGATTAAAAAAGATTGTAAAGTAATCAAGTGTGATTTAATGTAAAAACTATAATTATTATTTGAAATAAAAATATATTTATAAAAACATATAATAACAACTACAGATAATAATAAAATATTAAACAACTACAGATAACCAAAAAATATTAAAGTATTGATGATATTTTCATTGTATTTCTTAAAAGAAATAAATAAGGGATACTGTGATGAATATTTTGATGAAATTCTTAATTAGTCTCATGATAATTATCAGCAAATAAAATTTTACAATCCCTCTCGTTGCATTTTATGATTCTTTTTGATACATCTTCTAAAGATAGTCAACAAATTTTTTCTAGTTTTGTTTTTACTTTTAAAGCTGCAACTTTCAAAGAATAGTACATTATTTAATTAGGAGCTAAAGAAATACTTTTTTATTCGCCTACATATTAAAGTGTTACTTTATTACTGTGATTTGCGGCCTTAAAGTATCACTTTTCAACTATTTATTTTGTTGTCATAGTTACGTCCAAAAAAGTAAAAAGCATTTGTATTTGTTTAAATTCTATGAAAAATAAAATTTTTTATCAAAGCAACCCTCAAATTCAAAATTTCATTATCCAATTAAAATAGTTGTTATCATTTGTTGTCATAGCTACACAATAATTTGGAAAAAATAATAAATATTTTGTCAAAGGTTACTTGTTCCACATATTTTTATTTTAAAATTCATGAAAATTTATAATTTTAATTTAGAATAAACAACTTTTCTTAAAATATTTTGCTTGCGGCGAATAAAAAATAGTATATGATGCACGGACGTAAGCTATTTTGGACTTAATGTGGGTCCACTCCAAACTCCACATCCGTCCAAAATCTTTAGCTTTACGTCCTAGCATCATAATGTACTATTTGTGTCGAGTCTATAGTTTGATAATTATAGACGATACACAAAAAGTCACTTTAGCTCCGAATTAAATACACTATTTTTTCGGCAAACGTTTAAATTTTTTATAAATATGAAATTAATACATCAAAATTTTTAAAAATATGAATTTTTATCGTCATAATTACTTCCAAAAAAGAGGCAAAAACATTTAAATTTGTATGAATAAAATTTTTTTATCAAAGCAGCCTTTTTATTTATTTATTTATTTATTGTTTAAAAAACTCCAGCTGAGCAAGCTCAAAAAGAGGACAGTTACATAAAAATACTATACTATACTATACTATACTATCCATAATATAATAGCCGTAAGTCTATCCTTCTATACGAGCGTAACGGCAATCTTATCTATCCTTTAGTCTATAGATCCAATATAGATCAAATTGGTATATTGGTAGCGCGCTAGACTGATGTTCTATAGATTGAAAGTTCGAAACCTGAATATTGCGAATTTTCTTTTATTTTTTTTTTTAAATAACATTAAAATTAGTTTTTTTACACACTTTTATTTTATTCATATTCATACATACATTTCGTTTTACGATAATGCAGTTTTTAAATTTTTATTTTAAATAAAATTAAAATTGTTTTTTTTTATTCATAAATTCATTATTTTCTTTAAATAACTTTAAAATTATTGTGCTTTTTTATTTTATTATTCATGAATGAATTCATATAAATAAATAATTCATATATAAATAAAACTTATATAAAATTTTGTTTTTGGATACTTAGAATTATCGATAAAGTAGTTCTTTAAAGTTAGTTAAAAAGTTAAGCTGTCTTTTGCCATAATTTGTTCAAATTAAAATCATTAAAATCATTTCGATATTTACATTTCGATATTAAGAATAACAACAACTACTATAAATAACATTAAAATTATTGTTTTTTTACACACTTTTATTTTATTCATACATACATTTCGTTTTACGATAGTGCAATGTGATCGATAATGCAGTTTTTATAGCATTTTATTGCACTATCATTTCCCGTTTCGTTCAAATTATTATAATTTCGATATTAACAAGAAAATTAATTAGTTTTTTTACAGGCAGTGCTAAAAATCATATAGTAGTGGTTTCCGATAATTATTTGCCATAATTTCATTCCTGTGAACTAAATTAAGGAAAAACAAAAACTACTATTTGAGTATGTATTTCTCTTGCAATATAATAGCTTTATCATAAAAGATCGTGTGACGTCATTTTGTTTAGTTATTTGAAGTTTTAATAAAAATTAGAATGCATTCAGGGATTTTATTTTAATTCAGTTACATAATACATATATTTATCGATAGCGTGTCTACCCAAAGATTCGAGCCGGGCACTGACGAGGGTAGGTTCGAATCCGATCCGAAACACGTAAAATGTGAATTGTAGTTTTTTTCTGAGAAACTTCAAACCATTCCTTTGAATTGAAAATATTCCAATTACTTCTTTACTTACTTGAGTTTAATTGATCTCAAAAATCCAAAATAAATTTAAATTCCTTTAATGTAGTCTAATGTTAATACATATAGAACTACAAATTGACCAAGTGTCAGCCATTGATTTCACATTGATTGGAAACAGTCAATAATGACTATATAATCGTGACTTAGGATGTTAATTAGAATAGAAATGTTCCCCATTCTATGAATTCACACAAAGTATTGTCTAGAAATTTAATGCAAAAAATCCCATATAATGTAAAAGCATTTCCATAATATGGAGTCTAATGACAGTGGAAAAATTCAACTTAAGTAAAAAATAATTAAGTGATGAAGAAGTTTCAACTTTGAAATTGTCATCGCCTCAACGGCGTAATCGATAGCGTGTCTGCCCAAAGATTCGAGCCGGGCACTGACGAGGGTAGGTTCGAATCCGATCCGAAACACGTAAAATGTGAATTGTAGTTTTTTTCTGAGAAACTTCATACCATACCTTTGAATTGAAAATATTCCAATTACTTCTTTACTTACTTGAGTTTAATTGATCTCAAAAATCCAAAACATATATTTATAATTTTTGTTGATGTTTTATTAATAAAACCTTTTTTATTTTGAATTAGTCACAAGATATGTAATATTTATTATGAAAAATAGATGGAAATTTTTTTAAAGGAATAATAACCTTTTTTTAAAGGAATAATTTTTACATTAAATAGTAAAGTTGGTAGATGGTTTTTATAATAAGTTTATTAAAAAAGAAAAGAGGAAACAAATTGATGAAAGTACATGATTAAAGGTCTATTTCCTCACTTTTTGACACAACATTTCGTAAGATACTAGCCCTATTATGGCAGGAGCAGAACCAGAAAATTGTTCTATAGTACAGCGAACATAACAGCATAGAAAAATATCCCCATATCCCGGAGCTCGCGGGATACCCCCTAGTAATATTTATATTATTAAAAGTTACTTCTATCATAGATTAATTAGCTTTAGAATTAATTAAATTTATATAGAACAACAGCACGACGGCAATGTGCTTTTGATAACGTAGAAATAAGTTTTCGTAAAATGTTTAGAAAAAAATTAGAAAATTAGATTTAAAAAAATTGTTGTAAATATGAGAATAACAGAATAAAAAACGAAAAACATACAAAAACAATAAAAAAGAAAATAAAAAAAATAATAAAGAAAAAAGAATAATAAAGAAAAAAGAAGGTATAAATAGTTTTCGCGTTTGGCTTTCAGGACTCTTTGAAGTGTAAGGAATCTCTTGTCATTAAACGCCCAAAATTAGGGCTTTCAAGAATAAGATACTGTCTGCCTTCAAAGAGTTTTCGCGTTTGGCTTTTACTTCTCTCGTTTAAGATTAACTTTCAAATAATGCATTGTACATTTGGAATTCGATGAAAAATAAATTTATACTTTGTAAACTTAATTGTGTCGACCATCGGGACTATTTATTTATATATTTTTATTTTTAAGTTTTAGTTCATAAATGTACATACATTTTTGTAGCTTGGTATGTTTATTGAAAATTTTAGCTTGAATAGTTACATGAAATGTGTTTATTGTCGCAGTATCCAATTTGCTTATCAAAATGTATCATTTCTTTGGTTTGGTACTTTTACGTTGTGTATTAAACCCTAAAAACAAACTCCTGATTTGGTTCCTTTGATTTTCTTACCGCTGAAATGTGCGTGTGATAAAATATCATTTCTTTTTTTTTGTTTTTTTACGTTGTGTACACAACCTCTCTAAAAAACTGCTTTATTTACATTTTTGATGTTTTTTTCCGCTAGTGATTAACAGTACAGAAAATCGAAGAAGCTTCAGTATTTGTTACAATTGTTACAATAATTTTTTGTTATAATAATTTTTAATTTCAGAAAAAAACTGACGCGTCTAATTCATAGAGGAAGAAGGAGGAACCATCTCTTGAAAAATTTTATTGCTTTATTAAATTAATTTTAATGCCAAATTTAAAATTGATAAAACTCTAATTTAAAACATAAAAATGGCTTTTGAAAACCACAATTTTCTTCTGTTCTATTTTTTATTCTGTATTCTATACTATTTTAATTCTAAACTATTTTAATGCCAAATTTAAAATTAATAAAACTCTAATTTAAAACATAAAAATGGCTTTTGAAAACCACAATTTTCTTCTGTTCTATTTTTTATTCTGTATTCTATACTATTTTAATTCTAAATACCGTACAGAATGGGTTTTACGCTTTATGTTCACATTGACTTCACTAACTCCATCATTGATTTTACTTATAATAAATAAGTAATCAATGAGTTCGACTATTCTGTAGTAGTGAAGTTCCTGCTGAAATTTGCTAATCATTTCATCAGTGATTAATCTTTTATGAAAATTCACAATTATTTCGTCTGTTTGTTAGTAGTGAAATTCCTGATGAAGTTCGTTCGTGAACTCTCTGTTTTATCATATATGAGTTTCCAGTAGATATTCATCAATAACTTCATGAGTTTCATAATACTGATGTTCATAATGAAGTCAGCATAGTATTCATTGAAACATTCATTAGAAAAGAAGAGCATATACAAAAGTAAATAAGTGATATCATCAATACTTTAATATTTTTTGCTTATCTGTAGTTGTTTACTATTTTTTTGGTAAATTGTTTTAGTAAACTGGTAAACAATTTTTACTAGGGACTTTTGTCTGATAACACTATAGAAAATTGAGGTCATTGAGGATTACACTTCAATAATATATTAAACAATAGGGAACACGGTATACTTTTTAATTGATTATTTTATCTTTTGCTTAATCACATTTTTATCCCACTTTTACCATTGATAGTCATATATTATTTCAAGACACAGGCTATCTAATCATAGATTTTATCCTTTTATTTAACACGAACTCACCTTTCAAATCGCCAATTCCATTTCCATCACTATCCATAAATGATCTCGGATATATTTGATATATTGTTGCATGTTGATACCACTCTTTTTTACGAATTTCTGACGCAATATTTACAATCAAAAAAATAAAAACAATACCACATATTATTTTCATATTTATTGTTCACAATTTTTTAAGATCTGCTTAACATAAAATATAATTCAACACTTATTATAGTAATTCTGTTAATATTACATCAAGATTGGAATTATAACCTTGTGATCTTTTTGTGGTTCGGTATTTGTCCATTATCTCAATACTGTAAAGAAATAATTGAAACAATTAAAAATCATAAATAATAAAACAAAAGGAATTGATAAGTTAATAAAAGTCAAAATAAACACAATTCATTTTATCATAATTACAAAACTTATTAGTTAACCCTCATGTGTATGTGGTTTTAAGTTTTTACATGTTTTTGATTAAAGAAAAAATTAAAACCCTAGACATTGAATCTTTGATCTAACAATTCAAAGATGTTTTGGTCAAACGCAACATAACTTATGCAAAGTTTACTAATACGACAAGCCAAACATTTTCTTTTAAGAAACAAATTTGAATAAAGTTACAAAACTAACTAACTTACCAAGATTTTGAATATATCGAAAAATTATTCCTTCATATGGTTGAAGCCGCAACTCATTTGGAACAAATTGACTCCTTTAAATTAAATCTTTTTAATTTAAAAAAAAAATTCTATTGTTAAGATAAAAATTATTTACGCATAAAAACTTACCAAACGATTTTGTTCGAGTTCCCAGTAACACTTATTACAGTTGCAATATAGCTGGCATTCAATCCCAAGCTTTCTAATTTAACATCAGTAAAAGAATTTTCGAAACTAATTGCAACTATATAACCTTTGCCTTTCACTATCGATCGTTTGAATACTAAAACATTATTTGTAGTTATAGAGCTGTAATCTCCATTGAGAAACTCTTCTTCTTGACGTAACTTTGTAAGCTGTTGATACAACTTAAAATGGCTGTTAGCTGAATGCTTTTGATTAGCTAAATTAAGTTCTAGATAGTTTGAGTGCACAGGAACCCATGTTGTAGCAGCCTTGGAAAAACCAGCATGTTTTGTTTTATCCCATTGAAATGGTGTACGCGCCGGATCTCTAGAGAGAAGTTGGATTTTTTTTGGATCCCTAGTTTGACATAATTGAGGATCTTGTGTTTGTTCCCAAGTAATAACACTGTTATCGATCATTCCGATTTCATCCCCATAATAAGTAGTACTGATACCAGGCAGCGTCAGCAATAACATATTTAACGAATCGATACGATTTTGTCCAAATCTAGAACCAATTCGATTTTTATCATGAGTTCCAAGTACCCAATTTGCTGATGCCCATAGCGGTTTCTTGTTCAACCATTTATCAATTATGTTTCCAACATGTGTAGCGGTTGAGTATGCATTTATATCAGAAAGAAAATCAAAATTAATTGGAATATGTGAAATGGGTACCTCTTCAGTTCCATACCATCTCATCAATCCATTAAAGTTAGTCCATGCTTCTGTCATAATTACCCTAAAATAAAGAAAAGCAAATGATAACATTAGTTTACAAATTTTGATCTTTTTTTGTCGCCCTGACTAAAACCAACTTTTTTTGTGAATTTTGACCTGCTAAACAAAAATATCATATTAATTTTTTTAGTTTAGCTCTTGTTTTTGAGATATTCACAATAAACCAATTTTTTGGTGAAAAAAAGGTTATTTTGGTTTTTGGATTGCATATTTTACAAAACAAACAAATTCAATGTATTATTGAAACAAGTGCATAGTAAATATGCTAACAAACATTTTGAGCTATTTTTGTAAAAATATACCAAGGATTCTGAAAGTTACATTTGAAAAAAGTTGAAAAAAAATCAAAAACTTTTGTTTTTTTAAATTTTTTCCATATTCAACGCCATAAATTTTGAACAAAAAATAATTGTAAATTTTTTTAACTTCTTGCAGCCCGTGGTAAATTTAATTCCCTTTCTTCTAAGTTAAAAAACACGAATTTTGGTGCAGGTTTCACCAAGTTAATCAGGTTTTTCCAAAAATAGGCAAAACTAAAAATTTGAAAAAAAAATTTTTTTTACTAAGAATAATTTAAATTTTGCAACATAATTGATTTATTCTTAAGTTGTTATACAGATTTTCGAGTTAAAATAGCGAGTTATGGTCAAAACCTGGTCGTGCTTTTTATTTTAAAAGAAAGGATATTGAATTACTGTAGGATACAAGAAATTAAAAAAATTGACAATCATTGTTTGTTCAAAATTTATGGCGTTGAATATAGAAAAATTTAAAAAAAAACATAAATTGTTGATGTTTTTCAATTTTTTTCGCGTATAACTTCCAGAAGCCTTAATGGATTTTTTCAAGAAAAAGTTTAAAATGTTTGTTAGTATCTTTGCTATGCACTTGTTTGATTAATATATTAAATTTGTTCGTTTTGTAAAATATGCGATCCAAAAACCAGAATAACCTTTTTGTTCACCGAAAAAATTGGTTTTTCACGAATATCTAAAAAACAAGAGCTAATCTAAAAAATTAAATTTAATATTCGTGTTCAGCAGGTCAAAATCTATAGAAAAAGTTGGTTTTTATTTAGGGAGATTTTTCTTGTAAACTAGTGAATCAACCAAATACAGTATACAATTTACTTTTGTCCCTCCTCAGGATTCTCCAGAGTATAATCGTCAGTTATTCGCCGCCATTTGGCTACAATATCATAACCTCCATCCATATCTTTTGTGTAAATATGATCTAAGTAGTCATGATTAGTAGGATCAGATGTTATGATAGGATAAGCAATTGGCTCATCTCTAAAGAGTTCATCCTCAAAAATGTAGTTTGGTGCATCAATTCTTAATCCATCGATTCCTAATTTGATCAAAAACATAACAGTATTTGTCATTTCTTGTTGTACTTTTTCATTTCTGTAGTTTAGATCGGCCTGCGCTGGACTAAATTGATTTAAGTAGTATTGATTTCTTTTTGGGCTCCAAGTCCATGCTGGGCCGGAGAATACGGATAACTAAAAATTAAAAAATATTTTTCATTTGTATTGGCTTCTATTTATCCGGCTCGAGGGACTAAAAATGATTTAATATACCTTTTTACAATCACACTTTCTAATCAAAAACAAAGCAGTGATTTAGCAGTCACCCAACAACAAAAAACATGACTTTATATTTATGATATAAAATAATGCTTACCCAATTATTTGGAAAATCTGGCGTTGCTTGGCCTTCAACCATTTTCCCATCATGCCAAATATAATAATCTTCATATCCAACTTCTCTATTTTCAGACTTTATAAACCATTCATGTCTGGTACTTGTATGGTTTGGTACAAAATCAAGAATAATTTTGATTCCGAGCTCATGAGCTTTTTTAATCACTAGTATAAGATCGTTTAGGGATCCAAAAATTGGATCAACATCACAATGATCAGAAATATCGTAACCAAAATCAACCATTGGAGATTTAAAAATAGGACTTATCCATGCTGCATCAACACCAGCATCTTTTAAATGTGATAGGGTTTGCATGATTCCTTGTAGATCACCAACTCCATCCCCATCACTGTCCTTAAACGAACGGGGATAGATTTGATAGAAAACTGATTTCCTCCACCAATTTGGGTCTTGATGTTGAAAATATTCTAAATCTTCATTTTGTTGGAGCTGCAAGTCAGTTGATACATATTGATTCCTATAAAATAAAAATTTTTCGTTTTAGCATGAATATTTTTTATGGATAGATTCTTACACAATGCTTTTGTTGGATCTACCAGTTTCACTTATTGAAGTTGCACCATTATTACTCTTATACTCCAAGGAATTTGATTTGCCATCTAAGAAATTTTTGCCGAAATTAATTGCTCTTTCATAACCTTTTTTTCTCATTTGGTGTCCTATAAAGAATCAAATTAGAATGTTGAGTTATTTAAAACCTTACACGTAATATCTTTCTTAGCTGTTAATATATACATTAAAGAGATTAAAAGTAGTTTTTGCTCGAGCAAACACTGTCTTAAAAAATTGAGATTCGACCTTTGTCTTAATAAAAACTTTACCTTACAAAAATCAACCTCAAAATGTTTAACATTGTATATTTTTTTTTTCCAAAAAAAGAGAAACATTGCTTTTTACTTATTTCGAAAACTTTTACTCTCGTAAAATAGTTTTGGATGTCATTGATATCTTGCCCGAAACAAATGCCTACGTTGGCGTCGGCTGACTTCGACTCGAAACATTACTTACTAGTCAAGAGCTTGACGAACAAGTGTATTCGGAGGCCTTTCTTCACATCAAACCGCTGAAAGGAAATAACGTTAGTAACAAAATTATTCTATGTCTTTGAATTCGATAATTGCCAGATATCATACGTATAACGTTGATTGTTCAGTTCGAAACTAGATAGAATGCCCAACGTATACCATCCAGGATGGTGAACAAGGCATTCGAGACAATGTCTCTCACAATCGACTGAAATTAAATAAATGAGGTTTGACAATCTCGTCTATCGGTACGTTCTACTCTTTTTAGCCAACGGCGAGAAACGGTTTTATGGCTTTTAGCCATCGTCAAGCTCAACAATGGTCAATCAAGAATAGAACAAAAATTCAAATAACTAACGCGGTTTAAACGATGCATCTTTGGAAGTTAATTCTATTCGTCCAGTTCTGAATTTCAGGGCAGATCCCGATCCCGATATCGACCACGGTTAAAATAGGTGGAACAACAAGATGGGATAGCTTAAACAACAGGATGGGAGCGTGTGCTAATCAAAAAAATGCATTAAATTTGCATTTTATTTGTAGATAAAATGCAAAAAAATGCAATAAAATTGCAAATAAAATGCAAAAAAAATGCAATTGCATTTGCAAATAATTTTTTGGAATTTCATTTGCATCTTATTTGAATTTTATTTGCATTATTATTTTATTTTATTTTTATTTTTTAGTGTAAATAGAATGCAAATAAAATTCAAATAAAATGTAAATTAAATGCAATTAAAATGCAAATTAAATGCAAATAAAACGCAAACAAAATGCATTAAAATGCAACTAAAATGCAATAAATAAAATGCAAATAAAATTCATATAAAGTGCAAATAAAATCCAACTTAAATGCAAATAAAATTCAAATAATGTCCAAATGAAATGCAAGTAAAATGCAAATAAAATGCATATTATTTGCCTTTCATTTGTATTTCTTTTGCATTTCATTTGTATTTTAATTGCAGTTTATTTACAATTTATTTGCAATTTATTCCCATTTTATTTGAATTTTATTTGCATTTTATTTGCACATTATTTACATTCTATTTACATTTTATTTGCAATTTATTCGAATCATAGTTGCATTTTATTTGGATTTTAGTTTCATTTTATTTGCGTTTCATTTGCATTTTGTTTGCAGTTTATTTGCATTTTATTTGCACTTTATTTGCATTTTGGTGTGAATAAAATGCAAATAAAACGCAAATAAAATGCAAATAAAATGCTAATAAATTGCAAATAAATGCAAATAGTATGCAAAAAATTGCAAATAAAATGCAAATAAAGTGCATTTTAAATGCAAATAAAATCCAAATAAAGTGCAAATAAAATGTAGCTAAAATACTAAAAAGTGTAAATAAAATGCAACTATAGTTCATATAAAGTGCAACTACAATGCAACTAAAATGCTAATAAAGTGCAACTTTAATGCAAATAAAGTGCAAATAAAATGCAAATAAAATACAAATAAAATACAAATAAAATGAATTCTGATTGCAAATAATTTGCATTTCATTTGTATTTTATTAGAATTTTATTTGCAACTTTTATTACTTTACTAAAATGCAAACAAAGTGGAACTAAAATGCAAATAAATAGCAAATATAAGGCAAATAAAATGCTAATCATATGCCAATAAAATGCTAATAAAATTCAAATAAATAAGTTGTATTTGTAATACAACTGTAATATGTAAGTAAGTAAGTTGTAATATGCAAATAAAATGCATTGAATAATCAAGTGGCGATTCTAGTCAAAGTACATTAGACGAGCCAGTCCCAACTACCCTTGCAATAACATTGACATGGGCCGAAAATGTGGGTTAGAAAATAATCCTGCAAAAACAGTAGTGATTCTTTTTACCAGGAAGCAGAGGATCCCTGATATTGGCTCCATTGCTCTGGAGGGAAGTGATCTTGCACTTGCAGAACTAGCAAAATACCTATGTACGTGCTGAATACCTGGGTGGACTCACCTGGAAATCAAATATCACTGAAAGAGCCAAAAAAGTTGCAGTAGCACTATCTATACTCATGTAAAAAAGCCATGGAAAAGATAGAATCTTGCACCTCACATATCCCAATGATTTAACATCTCGGTGATCAGACCGATCTTAATATACGGTGTGATCATATGCTGGACTGCAATTTCCAATGCTTCACACCAGTAATGCTTCCCCATCATCTACCCTTTAATTGCTTATCGCTGCTTCAGTTATTATGGTTCTTGATTCCTGATTTGTATTGGACACACACCTCTGGCCACTTGATAAAACAATTCATTATGACTTGCACATATTTGTTGATGCTATCAGTAGTCGGAAATGGTCCAGCTACATTCATTGCAATTTTCGCAAATGGCGCTCCCATATTATTCTGCCTCATATTACCATAACTTCTTCGTATAGGTCCATTTGCAGTAGCTTTTCCACGACACCATTCCACTATTCCTATTCTACACCATTCCACTATTCCATTCCTATTCCTAATCTTTTATACCTACTACCTACTGCCGAGAGAGTTGAAGACCTGCTTGAAGTCATCGAAAAGTTGGCAGACAGGTAAGTATATAGACTTTGATCCTGACGGGCGCACAAAGAAAAGGTTTTAGGAGATTCAACGAATTGAAACTTTAATACAAAGTGTTGTATAGGAATTACAATACGCGTCAAAACAACACATTATTGCCTTTTAAGACCTAAGTCCCACAACAACAAGCGTGTTGAGGTGTTGATGAACGCTTTTTTAAACCTTTGTAGATTGAATGGACTATTAATTCGGGCAAAGTTCTTTTTTGACGCACTTTTGTCATCCGTCTAATTGTTCGTCACACAAACTATAATTGAAACATCGTTGGGGAACTCGTTTTTTTAATCTGAAAATAATCGATGGCTTTTTGGTGGAATTAAAATTGACCAAATTTTGTCATCTCAATCTGTGAATTTTCTAGGTCCTGGTTTATATTTATGGTGGGATTTATTCGATTAAGCATTTCACCCTTTGAGCTTCAAGTTTTATATAGTTAATGGAGAAATGAGTTTTACTGTTACAAAAAAGTTAATTTTTTCAGCGCCGGATGACAAAAGTTTATTAAATTTTTTCTTCCGCGCTCGATAAATTAGCTTATTGCTAACAGTAAAACTCATTTCTCCATTAATTAAATATTTTTATTGAAAATTGAACGTAAAATACTATGACCATTCTCATAGTCTAGTCTAAACACGCTTTATTTTTGTTAGATGATAACTAAAAATTGATTTGAACATTTTGTTTATAACAATAGGAAATTGTTAACATCTTTTTTTAATTTTAATTTTTTGTGTAAACAAGCATCTATTAACTTTAAAATACAACAATACTAGAAGTTTCTATCTTTAATAGAACCGAATTTATGAATATTTAAAATAAACTCGACTAGCCAAAAATCACGAAAATCTCGCTATTTGGAACCGCTATATTTTCTAAAAAAAAAACCCTCGAACATGTATATATCGAATAATCCTCGAATACGTATATCTTTTTATTCGTAATGCGTTAGAAATATTCACGATTTTCACATGACAAAAATATTTTTAAAAATTTTAAGGGTAGCTTTCTCTCTTAGTTTTAAGTTTTAAAAAATTTAAAATCGATTTTTCGATTCTTTTAAATTTATTTCAAAATATACACTTTCAATTAATTCTTACCGCGTGATGGAAGTAGAATCGATGTGAGTGCTAGAGAGCAAAAAACACAGTTTTCACGCAGTTTTAAAACTTTATGATTTATATCAGCATGTAGGCAAATTTTGTATGTGACAATTTTAACTTGCAAAATGATTAGAAAATGAGACGGATCAAGGTTTAACGCGACCCATGCCAATAAGAAGTGATTTACGTAAAAATTTTAAGTCAAAATTGTCACATTCAAAATATGCCTGCATGCTGATATTTCCGAGAAAAAAATTCATAAAGTTTTAAAACTGCGTTAAAACTGTGTTTTTTTGCCTACAGTGCCTTCTAGCACTCACATCGATACTACTTCCATCACGCGGTAAGAATTAATTGAAAGTGTATATTTTGAAATAAATTTTAAAAAATCGGAAAATCGATTTTAAATTTTTTAAAAATTAGAACGAGGGAGAAAGCTACCCTTAAAATGATTAACAAATATTGTTGTGATGTGAAAATCGTGAATATTTCTAACGCATTGATATTTAAAAAAAAAATTACTACGAATAAAAACATATACGTATTCGAGGATTACTCGATATATACGTGTTCGAGGATTTTTTTTTGGAAAATATTGCGGTTCTAAATATCGAGAATTTCGTGATTTTTGGCTAGTCGAGTTATTTTTAAATATTCATAAATTCGGTTCTATCAAAGATAGAAACTTCTAGTTTGTTGTATGTTAAAGTTAAAGGATTTATCAGAGCTTTGCAGTTTTCAATGATTGTACAATACCGACGTTTTATACCAGAATTCGATTATATTGCTAAGAGCCTACATAAGCTTCCAAGAAAAGATAAAGCATTTGAATAGACCGAAAAGCAAGACGATGCGATTATGGAACTTCAATTAAGATTATGATCTGCACCAGTTCTGGTTTATCCTTTGCAAACTTAAATTTATATTAAATACTGATACCAATGATGTATCAGCAATGATGGTATAGGAGGAGGGGAAAGAAATCGATGAAATTGATGGGAAAGAGAAAGTAATACCTTATTACTCAAAGACACTGTGCAAGCGAGAAAGGGATCATTGTGCAACCCACAAAGAATTGCTGGCTATAGTGCTATGTGTGAAACATTTCCACAAACATTTTTTATTCCATTTGAGTAGTGATCATGGAGCATTGAGTTGTTTATTACAATTTAAATACCCGCCGGGGTAGGGAGCACGATGGATCAAACGCTTACAGGCTTATGATTTTGACATTAAACATCGAACAGGAACTGCACATGGAAATGTTCACGAATGCCAGGGAGAATGCAAGCACTGTAACCGGGCCGAAAGCTAGGAAAACATTATTGACGTGAGGCTTACGTAAGTGAAAAAGGAGAAAAACCTAGACAGCGTCATATTGGTCATAATGGAGCAGCCTCTGTAAGTTCTAAGGGTACAGTTAAAGAATCAATGTTAGTAGTAGTCCCAAAAACAAAAAATGCTCCAAGTTTATAAAGAAATGTTATGGAGGAACCAGTGGCGGTCACCTGGGTATTAACAAAACCCTTGACAAAGTACGACGTAGATTTTATTGGTCAGGAGCATGTCAATTGGTAGTGGAATGGTGTTGTGGAATAGCTACTGCAAAAGGACTGCAATATGAGGCAGTATAATATGGCAGTGCCATTTGAGAAAATTGCAATGCATGTAGCTGGACCATATCCGGCTACTGATAGCATCAACAAATATGTGCTAATCATAATGAATTATTTTATCAAGTGGCCAGAGGTGTGTGTCCAATACCAATCAGGAATCAAGAACCATAATAACTGAAGCAACAATAAGCAATTAGATTCATACAGATCAAGAAAGGAATTTTGAATCTACAATATTTCAAAAATCGATCAGATGCTTGGGATCAATAAATCCAGAACAACTGCTTCATATCCCTATAGCTGAGTCAAAGAGTTGATTTTCATGTTATCTGTTGATCTAGCACATTAAAGGGTAGATTATGGAGAAGCATTACTGGGTTGAAGCATTAGAAATTGCAGTCCAGCATATGATCACACCATACATTAAGATCGGTCTGATCACCGAGATGTAAAATCATTGGGATATGTGAGGTGCAAGATTCCATATTTTTCCATGGATTTTTTATATGAGTATAGATAGTGCTACTGTAACTTTTTTGGCTCTTTCTGTGATATTTGATTTCCAGGTGAGTCCACCTAGATATTCAGCACGTACATAGGTATTTTGCTAGTTCTGCAAGTGGAAGATCACTTCCCTCCAGAGCAATGGAGCCAATATCAGGGATCCTCTGCTTCCTGGTAAAAAGAATCACTACTGTTTTTGCAGGATTATTTTCTAGCCCACATTTCCGGCACATGTCAATGTTATTGCAAGGGTAGTTGGGACTGGCTCGTCTAATGTACTTTGACTAGAATCGCCACTTGATTATTTTATTCAATGCCAACCCCTCCATGTTATTTGTTAAAGAAACCTAAATGGCAAGGTGACGGAGATTTATATCAAGATAAAGATATGAAAGTCAAAGATGTAAAACAAAATCAAATCAAGCAAAACAAAGATTCAAATTTATTTTAAGCCCTTTGAGTTCATAAAAGCATAAAAATTCTAAAATTTTCATAAGAACTACTGTAATATAAGAACCACTCTAATATAAGAACACCTCAAACTCCTCTTCTTTTCTCTCGCTCTAGTGTGGCCCAAACCACATTCAATTTTTTAAGTTTTCGCGCTTGAGAAGCTCTAGATTGTTTTCGAAAGCATAGTTCTTAAACAGCAAAAGTTCTTTTATCGTTCTCAAGACTGTCATTCTAACTTTACCAGACTAAAGAAACGTTTTTCGCTAATTTTGGAGTTTTAAATCCCCTTGTTATTGGCAGTATTAATTAAAATATTAATAAAAGTAATATTTTTTTGTTTTCAAAAAAAAATTTCAAAACCGCAAAACCGCGGTTTGATAAGTCTGTTTTCGGTTATGGTTTTTTTGTTTCAAATCCTTCCGTTTTAGGTTTCGGTTAACCAAACCATGAAACTCTACTAGTGATGTCTAGCTTTAAAACAAATGTTATTTAGTCATAACAATATTTTTAGAATATTATCGTTTACTTATTTTATTTCTCTAAGGCATCGGGGTGGTTTTTAAAAGATGAAAAGTTGGAATACATATTAAACTATGTTCGAGAACATAAAAAAAGATTTATTCTACATAGCTAAATAAGAAGGGAATCGAAAAAATGAGTAAATCTACATTTTTTCTACATTTTCACCTAGGGGTGGTTTTCACCCCTTAAACATAAAAAGCGCAAGTCGGACTTATGTCACCTTTGAAGTTAAGAGTTAGATGAGTTTAATTCCTAATTTTCATGAAAATCGATGGAGGTTTAAAGAATTCAGAAGTTTGGGTCTTTTTTCATGTTCAGTTACTGTACTATTAATAATTCAATTGATTAAAAGCATATTCTTTTATTGATATGTTTTATATCAAAATCAAAAATTAATTCTATTTAAAAATTTTTATATTTTAGAATTGACCTTTCATTTCGTTAAAGAAAAAATCTAAAACTGGTTGACCTTCGATTTTAGCGCCGTCTTTGAATAATATTTTTATCCCATAAAAACAAATTGTTCGTGTATGTTTTTCCCCAAAATTCTATTCTATATAATTACAAAAAAAAAACTGTTTTGAAATTGATGAAGCCGTTCTTCCTCAATTGAATTTTAAAGTTACTTAAAATTACCTCTAAAGTTACCTATAAACCCAATCAAAAATGGTTAGGCTCAAATTTGAATTTCTTATCGTCCAGACTCGCATCCACACGAAAACTTATAAACTGTTGCTATTTTACGCATATGTAAAAAAAACTCTTTATTTTGTAAATACAAATTGAGGCCAGATTTTGAAGGAAAAAATGTCTTTATCTTTGTGTTAGTGCGTTCCGTACAAAAATTTTAATTGAACGAGTTGAAATAGGCAAAGTAGTGAAAAGGAGAAGTGATGTATTGCAAACTTTAACTCTTGTGTTGCGAGTTTTAAAATTAAAGCAACATAACAGCATAGCAACAAAACTACATTGTAACTGAAATCACACATTACTAACTTGGCGATCGTAAATAAGTTACAAAATGATATGCTTCCACCTGGTAGTGCCATAAATTTGAAAACACCGGTTTTTACACATTACATAATTTAAATTCAAATGTTTAAAATAATTTCGAAAAGACTTTAGTTATAGTAGCTGATTAATACCAACCATTTTTGTAAGTTGTCAACTCCGTAGTAACAATAGAAAAAACCAGTATTCTAAGAAATAATTTCATATTTATCCACTAAACTACACAAACATCTACTGAACACAACATATAAATTAACAATAACCCCAAAAGCCTAAACGACTGTAAGTCAACTAAATATCTTTACAACCATTCATTCTCCGGCTGGTTTTATTAATCAAGTAAAAGCTGCTAAATAACTTTAGAATAACCTAAGGTGGGCGACAATAAAAATATGAGCTGTTAAGTTGTTAGTCTAATAAATAACAATTTATGTTACAGAAAAAAATACTTTTTATCAAAAATACAAACTTATCAATCAGCGATCGCAGCTAGTTTTAAATTCTTGACCATTGATCACGTTTAAATCATTTGTGCAACTTGTAAACCGGTTTTTAAATGTAGTGCAACCAATAAGATATATTGCGGAAGAATTACAGACTGTAATTGATATTTGACATTGAAATCTTATGAAGGCTAAAATCAGGGTTGCTAATATACACGTATAGAACGTTTTATACGTTACACGTATAAAACGTAACGTATAAAACCTATATAACGTATAATATGATTTTGTTTTTGAAATTCATTCATAAAAACTTAAAAATACTTCTTACTTCAGATAATAATTATATTTTTAATTTTTATACTTAGTAAAAATATAATTAGGTAGTTATAAATTATTTATATATTTTATAATTAATAACAAAAACTATTTAAATTCTAGATGTTAATTGAATGTATATTTTCTTTATACGAAAGACTATGTTACTGTACATTAAACTGGTTAATGATTTTTAATTCACTAGATTTGAATATTGAAAATTTTGAATTATATATTAGAGATTTTTTTGGGCACTTAAACTCAAGCAAATGAATTATGTTTGAATTTTTCAACACGTATACTATATGATTTTCTTTCATTTTGATTCCATCATTTACTTAATGGGAAACATTTTGGATTAGAAACATTTGGCCCATGAACTTAAATATTTGGTATCATGAAATGTTATTGAATATATAAAATATGGTTCAGCTTCAGCTCCTTCAGCTCCTCCATCTAATAAGAACAGCTGGGAAATATTATGTAGTTACAGAATAAATGCCGTTTTTTTTTCATAGCAGTTAGGGAAATTATTAGGGATTATTAGACAGATGTTTTCAAAAAATTTTGTTGTGTGAATCCGGGTTGCACCCGGGTAACTTAATTTAATTAACTTAAATAATCTTCAAAATCAATTATTTTCATAAATAAGTTGCACTTGGTCAAAGAATTAAGAGAATAGGGAAATAGGGAAATGAAATTTTAAATTGTCAAAAACCAAATTTTGTAAACATTCTTTGGCTTGGTTATAGTAAAATTGTTTTTATTAATTATTGTAGTGATTTTTTGGCAAATTTATAGCAAATATAAAAAATTTTAGTGATTTTATTATAATTTAAAAATAGTTTTACTGAAAAATTAAATATATTAAGTGAAAATTCAGAATAAAAAATTAAATATGAAGTGTGTGATAAAGAAATGTAAAAATGTCCGAAAACATATACAGGATGGGATTTCTTATCGTAGATAACTAATAATGATATTATAATTTATTTTTCAATTAATAAGTTCTAAATTTTTTAAATATTTTCGCCAAAAAATTTAATCCAAAATCAATGTAAACATATTAATAAAATGCGCCATTTTTAGATTGTCAAATTTTAGTTTTTGTTGTTTTTCTGTTTGTTGTTTTTCTTTTCTATGTAATGGTGTCTCTTTTTTTATATTAATTTTGGGGGCAAAAATACACTTAAATTTGGAATGCAAGGAAATAATAAAAATATTTACGGCGCCTCTACTAAAACGCAAGTGTGTTAGTAACAATTTATTGGTGTGCAAAAATTGCTTCAAATTTTGACATCAATTTCACTTCCTCTATTCTCTTAATTCTTTGTATAAGGTTAAGTCATATGATTGTACTGTCGAATTCTCCATCTAAAATGGTCATTCTGGGACCCTATTCCCGAACACATATTTGTCAATCGACAATATTGTTAATTTCACCAAAATCCTTAACAACTTTGTTTAAAAATGGTATTCTGTAACTCATATTTGTGTCAAACAAATTATAACAAATTTTTACAAAATTATAACAGATTTTTGGTACTAGATTCGTATTTTTGACAACTAACTTTTTTAATTTTAATAGATGCAAAATAAAATAAAAATATATTTAATAAATAAATATGTTTTAATGATATTTATATTAAAATATGATTATTTAATATTATTAAAGACTTAATTTTGCGTTATAAATTAATTTTTACGCCAATCGATGAAATTTGTATAAAAAAGTCAACACATTAAACATAAAGCAAAATTGTGATTTTGACAGTAACTATGTTGTTCTTGTCAGATTCACAATATTGTGTTGAATTTTCACCAGATTGGTGTTACATAATACGAAATTCACAATATTGTGTGAATTTACAATATTGTGATGACATTTATGTGTTCGGGAATAGGGCCCCAGATTAACACCAACTCGCCTTAAAATATTTAATTTTAATTTTGTTAAGTGATATTCTTTTTAATACTTTCTCGCTCTATTTATTGGTAAATTACATAGCTTCAAGCAACGAAAATAAATGTTTGCAAACAATTAAGTTAAGTTATATAACTCCAATAAGGGGTCCTATTCCCGAACACATAAATGTCATCACAATATTGTAAATTCACATAATATTGTGAATTTCTTATTATGTAACACCAATTGGGTGAAAATTCAACACAATATTGTGAATCTGACAAGAACAATATAGTTACTGTCAAAATCACAATTTTGCTTTATGTATTGTGTGTTGACTTTTTTATACAAATTTCAATTGGCGTAAAAATTAATTTATAACGCAAAATTAAGTCTTTAATAATAGGGCTATTATTTTGAAAACGTACATCGAGAAAAAAACAACTATTTTTTAAAAATCTGAAATTTTGATATTTTGTTGGTATTGACGAAAGGAAAAAAGTGATTTCTGCTTTTATTTTTTGTGTACTCTGAATCGGTTGCGGTTGAATTTTGAGGCTTTTTCACGTAGTTTTGGTAATGGTGGCAATGTTTTGCGAATAGGTGCCACAAATTTCATCCGACTTACGTATGTTTTTGCAAGTAAAAAGGAAAATAATTGAATAATTGAAATAAGTAAGTATAAAATTAATAACTTTTCTCTTTTCCGCTAGGCGGCGCGTAAAACCTTAGTTTACTTCAAAGCTCATATCTCAAAAAGTGGGCTTTTTTTTTTTGTTTTTCACAAATTTTAAAGTAAACATATGCAGCTATGAAATTGAGAAATAAAAAGTCAGCAATTCAATATGGATTTTTTCTTACGATTTTTTAAAGTTTGGTATATGAAAAATTCACATGTGTTTTTTTATTAAGTTAATAATCCTGTACTAAATGTGGATCTAATAAATTAAACATTTCATATTTTAACACCTGCAATAAATTTGAACCATTTTCTGTGTATTTCTGATTGAGAAACAGGTTTTTATTCAGAATAAGAATTGGAGATCCCAATGATCGAAGATTTTGTTATAATTTCAACATCACCAACACTAACATTAGAAAAAAACATTAAAAAAATATTTTTTCTATAAACATTATAATTTAATCAATATTATAAATAAATACATTAAAAAATTAATTTATATATTTTTATTTGCCTTTAAATTGAAATATTTATGATCATCAGAAAAAGAAAACATTTTGGCAATTATTTTATCGGGTGTAGTGTTATCCGGTAAAAAACAGTGGAGTTCCACTTATGGTTTTAATGTCCGAAAACCGTTTTAAACCCGAAAGAAATTGTTCCTGTAGTTCGATATCTTCTGAAGACACATATGAAAACTTCATAACGTGGTTTTTTTTCGACCAAATTTCCGCCCATTCAAACAATTCCCTTGCTGTTGATATTTTTTCTCCTCTAAGCGAAGCTCTCCGGGCTTCTCTTTTAAGTGTTCCTCCAATCTCATCGGATGGACCCTTTCCGTGGGCAGTTGCAAAGAAATGCCATTCTGCAGGTATCAGAAATCATCAATATGTTTGCAGAGATTTATGAAATTCTTCTTATTTTTATATTGAGCTGCTGAACCATCAGTAAAATATAAATTTTTTTTGATACTTGGATATATTTCTTGCTGTTTTTCAATGAATTCAATACACCTTTCCTGGTATTTATGAACTGCAACTGTGTTTTGCATTAAATGATCAGATATAATGACAAAAGATAAGACCTCTAGTTTATCATTACATGATTTGTAGTAAACTACGATTGGGTGGATTGTGGCTTGAACTTTATTGAAATGTGCAGCTTGTATCTCATTCTGCGTTATCATTGAATAGTTTTCTGAAAAATCCATAATAAATACGTATTCGCCGTGACGTAAGTTTTGTTTCGTATCCTTAAGAAACTTTGATTGCTGCCTTGCGATGAAATCATGAATTTTTAATTTGTTTACCGATGTATGTACTAAATCTTCTACAAATTCTTCCTTATTTTTTTCCATGCGTTCTAACGAATACCTATCTTGCATTAATCATTTCTCATAATGTATTTCTTCGTAAAATTCAAGAGATTCCAAAATTGTTTCTGTGTAAGCTTCCACGATATTTCTACAATCATTGCATATATTTGTTGCACAATCCACTGTATTATTAGAACAACTCAGTTTCTTAAGCAAATCTTTTTCATTTTTTACTAAATTTAAGAGCGGCTTACACATTAAACGTACATTTTCATGTACAATGCATATACAGACATTGTGTGTTCCGGTAGGTCCGGCTAAAATACATTCCTTCGGTCGCAACGTAGTGAACTTTGAGAAGCTGATTTTGACATCTTTGTTTTCTTTCAAGAACATTTCGTAGATGTCGGTGAGGGTCCATAACACCAACCGCTTTGATTTCCTAATTTTTGTTGATCCTTCTGTAATTGTAACAACATTTTTAAGGCCAGGCATTGTTCTACTAATTTCCTCTGATAAGAAATATGTTTGAATTGTTTTTACTATCTGTTGTGACAAACTGTGCACTTGTTTGCTTTGAGGCCAACTGTAAGGACCTACTGTTTCCAACAGATCCATGGTGAATTCTATCAGTCGTCTTGATGCATTAAATTCATCCTGGATACGTTGATTTGACCAAAATTTACGTGGTAGAGTTGTCAACAAAAACACTTGTTTTGATTTAGAGCTGGCATCTTTGAATTCTTTTTTAAGGTTCATAAGCCATGATGTATATTCACATTCCTCCTTTGGTGATAACACTTTAACTGAATCTACTTGAAATATTCTTTGACTTATTGCCGATGTGACACTTGCAATTTTTTTATAACTTCCTGTTGTAATATGTTTTTGTTTGATAGGAGATTCGGCTAACCTTCCAAGAACATTGTTAATATCTTCTAAAATGTCATTAAGTAGTTCAGGAACTGGTGGAGATATAGTATCAACCGAAACTGGTGATGGATCTAAAGATGCTGGAGGTATTTGAATATTTTTGTTCGTTGGAACATTTTCAACATCCTGATTTATAGAAATAATTTCACTATCGATAGTTTCCGAATATGAAAGCTGCTGTATAAAAAATATTAGTTGCATATGAATTTTTATTCATTTTAATAAAATAATTAAATTTACCTTATTTTTATAGATATAAGTGCGACATGTTTCACATATAAACTGGTCATCACGCAAAGTAAAATTTAGGGTCGCAGCTTTTTGAATAACAGCTGGTGTGACCAGTTTCTCATTTTTTGATGTCCGCTGATGATTTTTGAGACCGTACAAGTTACAGCACAATTTGAGAGGCATTTCTATTATTATCTTTTCTAAAAGTTATGTCTTCTAAATATTTTGGAATATAATTGATTATAAGGCAATCCAATCAATATATATATATATATATATATATATATATATATATATATATATATATATATATATATATATATATATATATATATATATATATATATATATATATATATATATATATATATATATATATATATATATATATATATATATATATATATATATATATATACTCTTGAAATAGTTTTGACATAGGTAGAATCAGGTAAAATTAGGTAGGTACAATTTAATATATTTTGATTGGATGCAAGTATGATTTGGTCAAAAACCGTTTGTGGGCGTCATTAGAAATTTTAAATGTTAAAATTATGAGTCTCTAATGAGCTTTTAATTAGTAAAAAGGGGTTGAATAGACATTTTTTAAAATGAATAAACATTTTACACACCCTTTTAATAATTTAAATTCCTTTATTTTACCACTTAACTTAAATTAATTTTTAATAAGTTTTTAACCATTTAACCGCACAGAAAATGGTTCAAATTTATTGCAGGTGTTAAAATATGAAATGTTTAATTTACTAGATCCACATTTAGTACAGGATTATTAACAAGATAAAAAAACACATGTGAATTTTTCATATACCAAACTTTAAAAAATCGTAAGAAAAAATCCATATTGAATTGCTGACTTTTTATTTCTCAATTTCATAGCTGCATATGTTTACTTTAAAATTTGTGAAAAACAAAAAAAAAAAAGCCCACTTTTTGAGATATGAGCTTTGAAGTAAACCAAGGTTTTACGCGCCGCCTAGCGGAAAAGAGGAAAGTTATTAATTTTAAACTTACTTATTTCAATTATTCAATTATTTCCCTTTTTAGTTGCAAAAATATACTTAAGTCGGATGAAATTTGTGGCACCTATTCACAAAACATTGCCACCATTACCAAAAACTACGTGAAAAAGCCTCAAAATTCAACCGCGCATAACTCCGATTCGGAGTACATACTCAAAAAATAAAAGCAGAAATCACTTTTTTCCTTTCGTCAATGCCAACAATATATCAAAATTTCAGATTTTTTAAAAATCAAAAATTTAAAAATCAACAAAAAAATGTACGTTTTCAAAATAATAGCCCAATATTAAATAATCATATTTTTATATAAATATCATTAAAACATATTAATTTATTAAACATATTTTTATTTTATTTTTCATCTTTTAAGATTAAAAAAGTTAGTTGTCAAAAGTACGAATCTAGTACCAAAAATCTGTTATAATTTTGTAAAAATTTGTTATAATTTGTTTGACACAAATATGAGTTACAGAATACCATTTTTAAACAAAGTTGTTAAGCATTTTGGTGAAATTGACAATATTGTCGATTGACAAATTTGTGTTCGGGAATAGGGCTCAAGGTGACCAGATTATTTTCAAACTAAAAGATGACATTTTTTTGTCAAAACATAGACCCTCCCCTCCTTCTCCAGAACAATCGAGAAAAATAAAAATTCCACATGATCTCATGTTTTTTTCATTAGTCATTTGTTCCGCTTATTGTTGATTTATTAGCACAATGCAGTTTATAATTTTATTATCAACAAATTTCAACTAAGAATTAACTTAACTTTAGCGTGAAAGTACAACAAGTTGACTATAATTTATTGATTTTCACTGAATTAATAATTTTAAACGTTTTACTAACTGATAATTTTATAATTTTTCACTAACTAATGATTTTTCAAGAATTCAACACAGAACAACTTTTTTAAACCATATAGTAATTTTATTTCTTTCAATATGCGGCTACGTTCTCCCAAAACCGATACCAATTACTTCTCTTTTCCCTTCAAAAATACAACTCAACTCGATCGATGTAATTTACTTCAATTTGTTATAAAAAAGTTATTGGAGGAAATATTGTTCGACACAAGCAATTTATTTTAACTTAATCCGATTTTGTAATTTTGATAAATAAACAAATACGAAAAACAAAACATTCAACTTCCTCTTCTTGTATTTTGCGACCCGACATAAATAATTAAAATTATTATCTAACCCAAATTACTCAATGCAAGAAATGTTGAACTTGCAGTTATGCTTTGTTTTTATACTTGTTTTAAAACTAATTTAATATTTTTAAGCTTGTGAAATGATATTTTGATAAATGATAAATTGGGATGTAACACTAGTTAAAAGTCAAAAACAGAATGACCAAGTTAATCTTTCTTTTTTTTTCTTTGCAATCAATTTCCAAATATTAAATATTTATTTGAATCTACGAGGGGGCGTAGTTTATTTTTGGGATCTAATTAGGATCTTTAGTAGTCGCAATTCCGTCAATGTTTCGCGTGTAGGATTAGCGTCCCACGCTATTCTTTAGCGTATGTGTCAGATTTTCTCGATTTTGAATTTTTTTACAGACTTTTTTGGAGAATCTATTCGAGTATTGGATTCGATTTTTAGTTTTGAATTTTTTACAGAGGTTTTCAGAAAATTTATTTGAGTTTTGGAATTATTTTTATTTTTTGCTTTTTAGTAAATTTTTTTACAGTATGCATAACAATGAAGTAAAGAAGAGCGTTTCTTAAAAAAAAATTTTTTTTTCAAATATTTCAAGTTTTTTGAATATTTTTTTTTTAAGAAGTTGAACTAATAGTTGAATAAAATAGTTTTATGAATCCCGTAGTCCCGGGATTTATAAAACACCACGGGATTGCAATCCCTATGTAAAACCTGTATTCAAATAAATGAACGAAATTAATATATATACATATTTGCAAATTATAAATTGTTTTCTTACGGTTTTATATCCGTTGCGTTTGGAGCAAGTCGTCTGTATTTTGATATTACGCTATTAATGCTACCAGAATTACATAAGTATTTATGCCTAAGGGATTTTGTTTATAATAGTATTTATGAATTTCTCCAAACGACTTTGTCAATGAATTTGGGTGGTGCAAGTGCACTTAGTGAAATTGAAGGATGAATTAAGTGCTTAAAAGTCAAATAGACTTCTTTGACAAATAATGTATAAGGCTCATACACCCTAGATATTTTTGAATCGGGAGTGTCGTCAGAATGTGACGTTTGACGGGTCAGTTGGGATCTAAAAATTGTATCCTTAGTTGACGTTCTAATACTATATGAGCTTTCAATGGATCGATAGTGAATGGAAATGAACTTTAAATTCAAGTTTAAGGTCATCTGGCACTAAAAATTCGACATATTTGATAATATTCATTACATTTATTAAAAATTCAAGAATGAAGCTCTAGTTTTATGGTATAAAATACAATTATTTATACAATAGTTTTATCCACGTCCATAAAAAAAAAATTATATCGAATACAGTAATAAAAATGCTTGGTTAAATAATCACGTTACACAGTTTTACATTACACAGGATTTTAAGAAAATCAAAACTATTTGCCTACATATACCAATATAAATAATAAATTAACAATTATAAAAACAATAAAAAATATTAAGAATCAAATAAATACAATATAATATTTACCGCGTATTAAATTAGGTAGGTTTTAAGCACTGCTGGTAACCACCAATACCAAGCCTTGTAATAATTTTTCTTTTGCTTTTTTGTATATATAAATCAAAAAGTAAATGAAATGAAACCTAAAACGACAAAAAAACTATCCTATAAATAGAAAACAAATTTTCAAATTATTTAAAAAAAATTATAAAAAATTTATATAACGTAAACAAATTTATAATAAATGTGGCAATCTGTGGTGAGTTGGGTGAGAAATGTGTGGAATTGGAGCTGCAAACTTCAATTTGTTATAAAAAAGTTATTGGAGGAAATATTGTTCGACACAAGCAATTTATTTTAACTTAATCCGATTTTGTAATTTTGATAAATAAACAAATACGAAAAACAAAACATTCAACTTCCTCTTCTTGTATTTTGCGACCCGACATAAATAATTAAAATTATTATCTAACCCAAATTACTCAATGCAAGAAATGTTGAACTTGCAGTTATGCTTTGTTTTTATACTTGTTTTAAAACTAATTTAATATTTTTAAGCTTGTGAAATGATATTTTGATAAATGATAAATTGGGATGTAACACTAGTTAAAAGTCAAAAACAGAATGACCAAGTTAATCTTTCTTTTTTTTTCTTTGCAATCAATTTTCAAATATTAAATATTTATTTGAATCTACGAGGGGGCGTAGTTTATTTTTGGGATCTAATTAGGATCTTTAGTAGTCGCAATTCCGTCAATGTTTCGCGTGTAGGATTAGCGTCCCACGCTATTCTTTAGCGTATGTGTCAGATTTTCTCGATTTTGAATTTTTTTACAGACTTTTTTGGAGAATCTATTCGAGTATTGGATTCGATTTTTAGTTTTGAATTTTTTACAGAGGTTTTCAGAAAATTTATTTGAGTTTTGGAATTATTTTTATTTTTTGCTTTTTAGTAAATTTTTTTACAGTATGCATAACAATGAACTAAAGAAGAGCGTTTCTTAAAAAAAATTTTTTTTTTCAAATATTTCAAGTTTTTTGAATATTTTTTTTTTAAGAAGTTGAACTAATAGTTGAATAAAATAGTTTTATGAATCCCGTAGTCCCGGGATTTATAAAACACCACGGGATTGCAATCCCTATGTAAAACCTGTATTCAAATAAATGAACGAAATTAATATATATACATATTTGCAAATTATAAATTGTTTTCTTACGGTTTTATATCCGTTGCGTTTGGAGCAAGTCGTCTGTATTTTGATATTACGCTATCAATGCTACCAGAATTACATAAGTATTTATGCGTAAGGGATTTTGTTTATAATAGTATTTATGAATTTCTCCAAACGACTTTGTCAATGAATTTGGGTGGTGCAAGTGCACTTAGTGAAATTGAAGGATGAATTAAGTGCTTAAAAGTCAAATAGACTTCTTTGACAAATAATGTATAAGGCTCATACACCCTAGATATTTTTGAATCGGGAGTGTCGTCAGAATGTGACGTTTGACGGGTCAGTTGGGATCTAAAAATTGTATCCTTAGTTGACGTTCTAATACTATATGAGCTTTCAATGGATCGATAGTGAATGGAAATGAACTTTAAATTCAAGTTTAAGGTCATCTGGCACTAAAAATTCGACATATTTGATAATATTCATTACATTTATTAAAAATTCAAGAATGAAGCTCTAGTTTTATGGTATAAAATACAATTATTTATACAATAGTTTTATCCACGTCCATAAAAAAAAAATTATATCGAATACAGTAATAAAAATGCTTGGTTAAATAATCACGTTACACAGTTTTACATTACACAGGATTTTAAGAAAATCAAAACTATTTGCCTACATATACCAATATAAATAATAAATTAACAATTATAAAAACAATAAAAAATATTAAGAATCAAATAAATACAATATAATATTTACCGCGTATTAAATTAGGTAGGTTTTAAGCACTGCTGGTAACCACCAATACCAAGCCTTGTAATAATTTTTCTTTTGCTTTTTTGTATATATAAATCAAAAAGTAAATGAAATGAAACCTAAAACGACAAAAAAACTATCCTATAAATAGAAAACAAATTTTCAAATTATTTAAAAAAAATTATAAAAAATTTATATAACGTAAACAAATTTATAATAAATGTGGCAATCTGTGGTGAGTTGGGTGAGAAATGTGTGGAATTGGAGCTGCAAACAAATTACGAGCAAAAACAAAATTTGGTTGTTTACTAAATACAGTAGTAACTGAAATAAACCACACGTACGATCGTTAAAAAGAAAAACTGAATCACAGTCAATTCAATCCATAACAATCGCACACTGCGTTCATTCCAATCGAATATACTGAAACCAAAAATATTTCATTTACTGTAGTGACAATTAGTGATGCAAAAAAACCAATCATAACTATTACTGAGAAAAGTCGAATCACAACTAAGTCTAACAGTAACAGTTGATAACTGAAATTAATTACTTTTCATCAGCTAGCTCACCAAAATAAACATCTCGATAAAACACTCACTATAACTATTACAACAACTTGAGCTGAAATTACAGAAAACAGGAAATTATCCTGATATCAACCACAACTTCAATTCAAGCAATTGTTTAATATGAATCTATTTAAAAAAACACAAAAAAATTATTCAAAAGTTTATATTTACTGAGAATAATCAGATAATAATTATTTGTAATTCAAAACAAATCTCTTTTGATCATCTATCAATAAATTTAACCAAAAAAAAAGAAAACAATAAATAAATTTGTAAACTGGTCTTAACATACCACAATGCACTAAATTTATTTACCGTAACTTAGCAGTTGGTCCCTGTTTCGGCGCAATTTTGTAGCATAACAACGTGGAAGCGACACTCGTTTCACGAAAAATTGGGATTTAGCTCGTGGCTTGGCCAGTTCAAACTTGTTCCATGTTGTACCATGACAAAACATACGAGTGTCTCTAAATTAAGCTCACATCCTACCTACCAATTGTCCACCACACATTTCTCACTTTCACCACACCATAAAATAGAATTATTTCATTACGTTATCTTTATAATTTCATATAAAGCTATAAATATAATGCAAAATAACAAAATACATCAACGAAAACTCATAGTAAAGTAATTATTGTTTTTAAAAGAAACAAAAACGGTGAAATTAATTATAGCTTAACTATAAGGTTGTTGTGATTCGTATCCTTCCAAATTCTAAAAAGCATCCATGTACAAATAACATCCGTGAAATGATTTAAATATAATGTTGATGTAAATATTTAATGTGGATTAAATATAATGTTGGTTTAAATAACATGTTGATTTAAATATTAAATGTGTAGCTTATCTTGACCGCCACCATTATTAATCTTCTAGTAAACTCCTTTTTCAATCATTTAATACAGCATTCGCCAATTCCTTTGCAAATAATCCATACAGTAATAGTTTTTATGTATCCCAATTTGGAAATATCCATATATCAGCACTTTATGAAATATCAGTGCTTTCTCCCACAAATACAAATTTTTGTTACTTTACGTTTTTAAATTTATTTTTAGGATCTTATTCCAATGATGGTTTACTTGCTTCTCCAAAATTACGTTTTTCAATTCTAGATGTTATTTGAATGTATTTTTACTTTATACGAAAGACAATGTTTCTGTACATTAAACTGGTTAATAATTTTTAATTCACTAGATTTGAATATTGAAAATTTAGAATTATATATTAGAGATTTTTGAGCACTTAAACTCAAGCAATTAAGTTATTTTGAATTTTTTCAATTCGAAATGATATTTTGAATTTTTCTTAGAGAAAAACTCCTTTTTTCTCTTATACGTGTTTTCGGATTGGGATTCAAACTATCCTCATCAGTGCCAATGGTTCGAATCCGTTTTGGCAGACACGCTATCCAACTAACCTACCGATGCGATGGTATTTCAATGTTGAAATTTCATCATTATTTTAACTACTTTAAGTTGAATTTTTCTCATTAGATATTTCTGTTTTTTGTAACTCCAATTAGCCAATGCTAGAGTATTTAGTCTAATTAACTCTTCGATCATATGTTTTTGTCATACTCTAACTAAGTTAGTATTGAATGAATAACTTGTGATCTACGAGTTTGGTTGAAACCACAAAATTATTAATTTTGATTGTGGTAACGAGTAAAGTTGAAAATAGTATATTGTGCAACAAGTGGGAAAAGTACTTTCCCCACATGTTTCACACTATACTTTTTCTACAACTGCACAAAATCAAAGAATACAATTCATGTAACTTAATATTTATTTTGAAAGTTATATAAGCGAAACTAAAATATACTAAAATAATATCTCCTACCTCTTAACAGTTACAAAAGATTTTTTTATACTGATAGTACTTCGTAACATCGAATATTGTGACCAAAGTGTGGATGCCTTTAAAGTTCTCGACATCTCTTCAAAGTATACCAAAAGTACGCTTACCGAAAAAGATTTTATTTTTGTAGTTCTTCTCCATTCTATAAATTTTTCGTATGCCAATTCGTACTTTTTTCTCGAAATTTCCGGCAACAAATCTAACGTCTCTTTTGCAGCTTTTTCCAATATTTCAGGCGGAGTATTTTCAAAATTGTCATTATTGTCACTATTTATGTCGTATTAATGTAATATTCAATAGAAATTGCTCTTATGTGACTTCAAATGAAAACCACGTTAAAAATTCTAATACTAATTACGTATAATCTGACAGTTTTGACAACTAATTTAAAGCTGAGCAGCAGCCAACTAAGTTTTTGTTGATTCTCCGCATACTTAAATGTATATGTGTGGGCAAAGTGCTGTGAGAAATAATATTTCTCACAGTATTAGCAATACATGATTTTGAGATTAAGTAAGCTGTGAGAAATACGCTATTTTTCACAGCAGGTGTAGAAAAAAATAATTTTTAATTCACTAGATTTGAATATTGAAAATTTAGAATTATATATTAGAGATTTTTGAGCGTTACCGAGATACCGTTCGTTCTTCAGTTTTTCTGTCCATTAGTATTCACATCAGCTGTTATGACTTATGAACATTCTACCAAAACCGCCGATATACAAGCCTTCATTTTTTATCACAGAAAAAATCGTAAGCTTGTAGTGCCGTTTTGAAATTAAAACTCAATATCTAGAAAAATAAAACTCCTTATAAACAAAATTCAAAAAATTTAATAAAAAACACTAGTCCAATTGTTTGCATATGGCAATGTTCATTATTTTTTTAAGATGGCGTGAATGAATGGGGCTTGTAGAATATCGGAGGTTTTGATTCTAATCATACTATTCTAATACATTTTTTTGTTTTATAAGGTAATAATTTTACAATATTTCAACCAATAAAAATTACAATTTCCATTAATTAAGTTTAATCATTATTAAAGTTTTTTTAAAAACAAATTTACAGAAGTCATTTAGGCGATAATAGATTAAATTTCATTTCAAATTGTTATTATCTTAAGAAAAATTAGATTTTACAGTGGCGTAGCTTAGAACCGTTACAAATTTTATAAAAAGATAGCAAAATATGGTTAGTATTCCATTTGGTTTATTAAAAACTCGTTGGATAAAATCATTTATTTATAAAATCTTAAACTTATCAAACAAAGTACACTGTTAATAACAAAAGAAAAATTGCTGGGAAAGACTTCGCAATAACTTTGGATGCATTTGTTTCCCATTTTGATGATCGTAATACTAATCCATCCAATGATGTAAGTGTAATATTTTTTGTTTTAACAACATCACTAAAATTAAAATGAACACATCGTTAAATTTCTATTATTATCTGAGCCCTAATTAAATTAAATTACCCGGCTTTATATCCCGACCGACTATTTACAATTTCAACTATTAAATCTTCTTTTAAATTAACAAAATCTGAGGCATCGGTTGTGATTTCTTGATCACCAAAATTGAATAAAACCAAAATTGTGTCATTGCCTTGGAGTTCTCTGTAAGTAAGATAAGAAATATTTAACCGTTAAGAGCCGATAAATACGACATACCGAGTGAAAGCAAAAACATTATCGCTTATGACTTTTGAATTGTAATCTCCATAAACCATTATCAAATCAGATCTTAATTTTGTCAACTTTTTGAAATGATTATAATGACTGAGATCTGATTTTTTCTGTGCTTCAACATTTAAACTTTTGTAGTTGGAATTAACTGGTAGCCATGTCTTTTCCGCTGAACTGAATCCGGCATTTGTAGAATCATTCCATTGCATTGGAGTGCGACATGGATCACGGCTATCATTTGGTTGAAATCCATTGTTATCCACCATTCCAATTTCTTCACCCTTTAAATCAAAATAAAACTATTATTATGATAATCAAATAAAATTTAATAACTACTCGCATAATAAGTAATACTCGTTCCCGGTAACGTATGTATTAATGTGTAAAACATACTAAATCTCTCTTCTCCCACTCTTGATACAGTACGTGAATGGTCATGGGAAGATAACACCCAGTTCGGTGTATGGGTTGGTGGCATATAATCCAGCCATTTGTTAACAGCATTCCGTGGTGAAAACCCATTCGAGTTAGAGTCTAAATCAAAAATCATACCAAAATTAAAAGGCATCTGTGCACCTTGTCTTAATCCATCAATGCTTTGATAATATCTCATTGTATCATGAATACTTGCATACGCTTCAGTCATTATAATTTTTGGATCCTTATTTTTTTCAGCATTCAATAACTCCCGACAGTCGTAGATGAAATCATAAACTTCTGGCTGAAAAACGAAAACGGAATATAATTAAGTTAGTATATAATATCTCAAACACAAAAACAGACCAAATCTTTAGTATAGATATGATCCAGCGAATCATATGATCCTTTTTCCCCTCCGTTTTCCGGCTCATCTTGAAATGTTTCATCTTCAAACATATGATTAATTGCATCAAAACGAAACCCATCAACACCTTTATCCAACCAAAATAGTAAAACTTCTTCCATCGCAGCAACAACTTTTCGTTCACGATAATTTAAATCGGGTTGTTGTGGTAGAAATTGGTGAAGATAATATTGTTTACGTTTTTCGTGCCATGTCCATGCAGAACCACCAAAAACACTAACCCAATTATTAGGAACAAGTGGCTGGTCTCCATTCGGATTTGCAGTTCCATTATGCCAAATATAGTAATTTTCATATCCCTTCTCTCTATTGCTTGATTTTATAAACCATTCGTGCTCATGACTTGAATGATTTGGTACGAAATCAAGTAAAATTCTTAGACGTAATCTTTTAATTTCAGTCATCATAGCATCAAAATCCTCAAGTGTACCATATTCATCATGGATTTTTGTAAAATCAGATATATCATAACCGAAATCAAATTGTGGTGATTGAAATATTGGGCTCATCCAGATGGTGTTGACTCCGATATCTTGGAGATGGGTTAGTTTTGATGTTATTCCTGTGAATAAAATGATGTTATTGAATCTAAAATGGATTGAATGGTTATAGACATGTTCATTGATGTGAAAGCTGAATGTTATTGATGTAAAGCAACCACCTATTTACGAATTTTACCTCCGACCACCATTTTCAAATATTCCAATTTATAGCTTTTACCATTTGAGCCATGGTTTGGTCTAAGGTTTTCCTCCATACTTCTTTGTTATGTCAGTTTAAAAAATGAGTTGGTTTTTTTAATGAGAGATGACTACTCATAGTAGCTGCTTAGATCAACACTGCGTAAATTAAGATATATTGACACTATAATTGTAAGATATATTGACATATAATTGTTTTCTTATGGTTTGATTCTCTGACTTCGTAACAAATTTCGTTAGTTCATTACGTCAATTTGTTATAAAATATTTTGTAAGTCAATAAGATTTGGTATTGCCGGGATCTTAATTAACTTTAGTTTATGCAATCATCACGGTGTTACCAATTGTTGTAAATTTTTTATAATAAAATTTTGTTTAAATACAAGCCACCAAAAGAAACCTTAGACTAATATATTTAACAAAACTTTATGTGGTTATAGTACATTTCGTAACAAGTGGAGAAAGTAAGTTATTTCAGCATTGGCGAAAGTTTGTGCACGAGCGATAGCGAGTGCAAACAATTCACCAATTCTGAAATAACTTACTTTCTCCACGAGTTACGAACAGTGCTTTTCATAATTTCTCTCTAAAAAGTAGTAAATTGTTTACAAGTTTTATTCAAATGGAAAACAGTTAAAACTACATATAATTACATTCCATAATTATTATTAATAGTTACATTGCAATTGTTAAATGTATGTAATGTTTCGTTTCTAATATGTATTCTTGTATGTAATGTAATGTTTTGTTTCTGTTTCTGCTCTGAATCAATTTACAAGGAAGTTGAACAATGAACTGAAATAGTTTGTTTGACAGGAATCACTCGCGTACTTTGATTTAAAAAAGAAAATTTGAGGCCAAAACTTCAGCAGTTACGATAAGCAATTGACAGCGTTTACGATATGAACTTATCTAAATTGCTTTGATATTGACAGCTTTCGCAACGCTGGACAATTAAAGCAAAGTGTACTTTTTAGAGAGAAATTATGAAAAGAATATTTTTCAAATTGTGTGATTTGAAACAAACAAACAATTACTTACTTTTCAAACGATTATCAATTAAGTTTTCGATGCAAAAATAATTACTCCTTATTACATAAATATCACAAAATTATCGCATTTGATAAGCTAGCGATAGCGCACAAGATAATTTTATCAATATCAATTGACTCACCTTTTAAGTCACCAACTCCATCTCTATCACTATCCATAAACGATCTGGGATAAATTTGATACATTGTTGCATACTCATACCAATCTTTAATCCGAGTTGTCGACTCACTTTTTAAAATAAAATAAAAAAGTATAATACAAAAATAACACTTCATTTCCCTAAACTTTTTAATCTTTATTCTCAAACGTCTAATGTATAGAAAATAATTACTAAGACTACATAACAATTAAATTACACAAATTGAAAACACTTTGAGTACTTAAACGATAGATAACTTATTTCAAATATCCGTTACTTATTTTATAGAATCCATTGTATAACGATGATAATATTATGCCGATCAATGATATATTTTTTATTATCTTGCTAATATTAAATTGGTCTATGAACCTGCAATTTATTTAAAAATATATGTTAGTGGTATAATTCTAAGTTTAGGTTATGATTTATCAACCTTTCTTTGTTTTCAAATGTTGACTGGAGTACCAAGCTTTCATATGAACCAAGTATTACTAGTTGACCATTTAGTTCATCGCTGTGAATAAAAATAAATTTTTGTATGTAGGACCGATTGGATGAACGCGAATAGAAGATATATCCTCGGACATAACTTCGTTTGTATTGTATGAATCACTATAGAACAAAATATGTATCCAAAGATTTTCTTCTATTCTCTGTTTTGTCTGCTGTTTTTCTTATATAGAACAGTGGATAAAATAATTTTGGTTTTTTTTCCTTGACATGTGGTTTTTTTTCCTTGACATAACTGAATAATTTTGTTTTGAATTTATGATTATTTTTTAATTTAAATTTGTGCGTTTCTAAAATTTGTTTTTTGACATAAATTAATTTTGAAATAATCCATAAAAGTTTTTAAATAATTTTTTTTACTTTATAATTAAATTTATTTAATAGAAAAGTAAAATAAAAAGTATTGCCAGTTATAAAAATACTGCTATAAAAATGCAATTAGAACAAAAATGCAAAAAATTCCATCCGTGTTCATACAATCGACGAAAAGTAAAATTCTCGGCTGAAGATATAACTTTATCCTCGCATTTTTTTCTATTCAAATTTTTTCATACAATCAGCCCGTCATGATAGTTACGTGTGTATTTTTCTTATCGCCTTAGGCACTCACTCATAGTTGGTTATATGAATGTTGCAGGGGAAGGGCTTAAAACCCCTTCCCCTGCAACATTAATATCCACTTCCACATTAAATCAAATTCTATTTATTATTCTTGCATCCAAAAAATATAGGTTTTAGTGCTCTATGATAACATTCGTTTTTTGTTGAAAATTTTTAGGATAGAATTACATGGCAATAATTTCTGTAGAAAATATAGAAACGTTTAAGCGTCGAGATATTAGAACTTTAGATTGTGAGAAAGAGCTACACATATAGCTTTCAAAAGAATTCTAAAATGCTGCAATTGTTTTTAGTTTTACACAGGGACATACAGCAACAAAAGTAAATTCCTTTTTTCTTTTCTTGATTAAGTTGTAAATAAATGTTTGCTCCCAAGAATCCTCCTCACACCTTTTAACAATTTTCCTACATCTGCAACGTTATTACTAGCTCTTTAACAACACTGTCATGAATTTATTATACACTAGCTATAACATGCTCTCAAGTATTACATCGTAAGTTTGAAACTGGCTTAACTTGTCATATCAAAGCCTAACAATCTTCATGAAATACCAATTTTCTTCATTTATTTGATTGCATCTTTCTCGCTCCTTATGGTTCTTAGTAAACCATATATTTTACTGCATGTTCTGGTATATGATAAATTCCTTCTTTTTAAACAATAATCCTGTATACTTTAACACAGTTTTATCTTGCTTAAAATATATTTTATTATTTCTTTATTACCCACTAAGTAATAATGCCGATATAGCACAACTGCTTAAAAAACAACAATTTCAACTTAAAATGAAATAATTTTAATTAAATTGTTAAATGTACATTAATTATTTATGGTGCATAATTATTTTTTGTACATAGTTCGTACAAATTGCAATAATAATTCGAACAAATTCTGAAAATTTTTACAGAAAAACTATAATGTAGCATTAATTTGAAGAAAAGATTCTTAAAAAAAATAGATTTTGAAAAAACGATTATGTGAAAAACATAAAAGAAAATCAAGAGAATCTCTTTAAAAATTTCAAAAACAGTTTCAGTAAGAATAATCACCACATATACTCCCCCACCAGTGCCTTCGAAGAAGACACGAAATGAAAAATGTTGGCACTGAAGTACCGAAAGTACTTAAGAAATGCTAGGATTTTTTTTAATATTTACATAGAAGTCAAAAAAAGAAAATTATTTTAAATTATAAGTTAAATCGAATAACTATTTTGACTAAAGCTCAAAACAGGTCCACAACATCTTACAAAATCATACTGGAAGGAAAGTATTTTGCTAGATTTTTGAAGCGCATTTTTATGTAATCTAGTAATTTTTGGGGAGTTTTGATTGTCCTTCCCGATTTTAAAATCCTTATAGGAGGAATGATGTGCATTTGAGGCTGATCATTAAAAGTAACTGTTTTGGTTGGCTTTTTGGGTAGAGCTGAATCTTTTCGATTCGCGGCCTTAATATCTCATGGCATTAGATTAGCCGAAAAGGAGACTGGGATCTGTAGTAGGATTAGAATGATCAGCTAACAGTTGATCAGGATTAGAATGATCAGCTCATAACAGTTTTAGTGTTTGTTTTGAAAAGGATGTACTTGAATCTGTGTGATTCGTATTAGCATTAGAATAATATGCGAGAGAACTGTATTATTCTTCGCCTGAATTTTCCTGATGACATTGTTTAAGTCTGTCGATTAAAATCTTGGCTGTTTTGCTATTACTTTCCAAATCGAAATTTTTGTAATTACTTTGGAAGGGCCGGTGTAAAGAAGTTGTAAAGATTTCCTTACAGCATCGGTACGTAAGACGACGTTTCAACTTCGTCGAAATGCTTTCTCAACTTTTTGACGAGTTCGGATAGGGAAACGAAAGAATTTGTAGAAGACTTTAAAAACTGTCCCGGAATTCGTATCGAGATTCCATAAAGAAGTTTGCAGTTCATCGCTAAAGAAGGTTCTTACACCCAAAAGAACAGAAGGCAGAATTGCTGTCCAATCGGTACAGTTGTGATACATAATTGCAGATTGAATCGCACGATGTCACCTTTCTACCATGCCGTTGCAAATCCTTGACTTAAAAACAGCGAAAGCAACTGTTCCATGTGATGTCTAGAACAGGAATTGCTTCAGGCTACCGCTTATTAGATTGATTAGAGTTATACAAAATCTTTGATTTTCCGATATTGGTAAAGGACTAATGATATCGAGGTGATATTGTGAAAATCACTGTGAATTCATTTTAATATTGCCAGGGAGTGACGTAGTGTGTCGAGAAACCTTGGAGTTTTGACACGTGTAGAGATATATTTCTAACGTCCTTTTTTATGGACGACCAAACTACGTGTTTTGTAAGAAGATTGGTGGAATCTATAACACCAAAGTTGTGTTGCTTTGAAACAATTCCTCGTCATTGGTTTGCGCGTCCGCGATTGCAGCATAATCAATTTTCACTGGAATGAGGATTAAATTTATGCGTGATAACGAGTCGGCTACGAAATTGTCGGTACCAGAAATATTCTGGATACCAGTGGTAAATTGCCCAATTAAATCTAGTTGTCGAAATTGACGCGGAGAATTTAAAATCAAAAATTAGAGGTTTGTGGTCAATGAATAGCGTAGTTACGACCTTCCAGTGTAAGCTGTTTTATGATAATTAAAAAAAAAAAATTGCGCCTAAAAGTTGATAATAATAATAAGATATATAAATAAATAAAACAAAATACCGCCGGTAGGTAGCTATAACTCGTGCGTTGTCAAAAACGTTTTTTTTTGTAATAATCTCGAGGAGAAGAGTTGATGACGTGCGTATCAGGAAATGTAAGAGTTAGTAGAGATTGAGTGTTGGTATCGGACAAGTCGTCTGCGGAGAAGTATTATAAGGAATAATAAATCAACTTACATATTGTTTTGTGTTAAAAGTAGTTTTAAGTTTAATGTTAAGTTGTTTTTGGTTAACTGTTTTGTGTTAAAAAGTGATTTTAAGTGGAAAGAGGTATTAAAATTTATGAATACTCTTCCGGCCGCGTACATTATGTCTTCAAGAAATTCTTTCTTGTTTTTCTGTGTTAATCAAGTTTTCTTGTGAACTGTTTCAGTTGGGTGTTATTGGGTAGTTTTGTTTGCCTTTTCAGGTTAATAATTGTACTTTTTAGTTGTTTTAAATAATTTTGTGTGAATAAATCAAAACTTAGTGATCCTAGAATACGCAACGGTAGAGCCTTGGACTAGTGACCCGGATTACAAAAACTAAGTAACACGTACGCCGTAGCAGATTCTCACAAACTCAGGAGCGCTGTAAATTCGAATTCGAGGACTTCAAGGACATGTTGAAGGACATCAAGGTCTTTATTTCCGAAATAACTAATTGATGTTAACGGATCTGGATGAGAATAAGCACAAGTGCATTCACTCTTATTTTTCTTGTATTTCAATTTATAGAGTTAAATGTAAATTTTGTAACGTGCTGCAAATTCGATGTTTCATTCAATGTTCCTCTTTTCGTCAAATTTTTAATTTGTATGTGGTTTTTTTATTATTCTAATAAACGTGTTATAGAAGATGCCTGAAATGATCGATGCTGGAATACGCTGGAATCGATCCTGGAATTTAATTAGGGTTAAGACGTACCGAAAAAAACTGCGCGATTGCCATTTTTGTCAATTGGACTTAACCAAACATATTTTAAGACATGAATAAATCCAAGGTAGAAACCCCTCAAAAGATACGGTGAGATATTCCAACTTAATATTCTAACAGTTTACCACAAGCAAAAAATCGCAGATTCGCCAAAAAAAAAAATACAAATCTTCTAAATTAAAGATTGAGAAGTTTTAATTTTTAAATATTTACATATTTATATTATGATTTTGAGCTTTTGTTTGTTTTTTTTTTAAATTTGCGGTTAAATTTCCAAATTATAATATTTAGTTCACAATTATAATATATTCCTAAAATTTAATTTCAGTCAGGCAAAGAAACGTGAAGGATATATCCCAAAATAAAATAAGATTTGGAAAATATTCGCTTTTTAGGAATCTACTTTCACTTTTTCAAGTGGCAATCTTGAAAATCATTATTTTTGCTGGTTTGTAAAATTCTTTCCGCATTATTTGAGCGAAAATTCATTACAACTATAAACGGTTGGTTTTGAATATATCGTTAGCCAATACTAATATCATATTTTTAGATCATCATATCTCTCAAAACAATTCACGATTAAAGTACTAGATTAGAAAAATGTACGCATAAACAACGTTGAATTGCTCACATTTTGGATATGTAAACTTTGAACAATCAAAAATTTAGTTGTTATAAATAACTGGATTTTCGATTTAGAAAAAATTAATTAGGTAACTAATTTATCGCATCAGTGTCGCACGGCGTCGACTAGTGGAACAAAATTGAGCTTTTTTCAATTGTTCAGTTAGTTTGCTACACGAGCTAGTTCGTGAATCGTTTATTCGTTTTTAATGTCCAGAGATTAATCATCAAATTGTTGTAGTTAATCAACATTCTTATAATATCTTTCATCACGTCAACATTTAACTTCAACAGATTTGTGTCCTTCTTAAACTAGAACTATATAAAATTCAACTGAGTCCACATTAACCACAACGGTCAATTTCTCAGAATGGAAAGTTTACAAACAGACTCACAAGATTTGAAAATAGATTTTGAACCAAAGGGATCAAATGAAAAGTGAACAGCGATTAAGAATGAATGTTTAAAAAAGTTATATTTTTAAAAGTTAAAAGTTAAATAAAGAAATACTGTTTTTTAATTATAATTTATTGAAGATGCTGTTGTGCGAGTACTGATTTTTTATTAGTACTAGCAACTAGTAACAGAGATAACTGTTTTTATCTACAATCTTCACTCTTCTATAATCTTGTGGCAATATAATATTCAGAGCCTTCTAAAAGCCTTGTATCTCTTTGTCTTACTTGTTTTATTAGTAAAGATTTCTTCATCATAAATATTAATGAAAAATTATGCCGTTTGTGGTCGTAAAATTTAGATCATTAAAAGAACAAATGAAAAAAATTCGATACAAAAATTATAAGTACGAAAACTTATTTAAAGTATCCATGGCTAATTTTAGCAAATCCATCATATAAAATTCCAAACATTACTCCGATTGGCGTAACATCATTTATTAGTACGTTTATACTAAATTCTTCAAAATATCTGTAACACAAAATGAACAATTAGTGTAATATGTTGTTATAAGTTATAACAGTATAATAACCTTGATTTGGATTCATACATGGATTGTAATACTAAGCATTCAAATGGACCAAGAATAATAAGATGATTTTCAAAATTTTCACTGGAAATAGAAAAATATCATAGGAGAAATATTATCAAAATTTGACTTTGTTGCCATCTAAAGACAATGCAGAAACAATATTGTTGGGGTCATCAAGAATTAGTATTTTTTAGTATTAAGAATAACATTTTTTGGAAAGTTTTCCAGCTGTTATTCTAAAGAAAAAATGATTAGTAAAAATGCAAGTGTTTGCAATTTAACTTAATGTATTTAGGAAACAATTTTAGAATTTGGTATAATTGCAAAGTTGACACTTTTGCTGCTGAACATAGTTATTACCAGAACTGCAAACCAATTTTTCGAAATCAGAAAATCTCATAGATTCGTAAACCCAAAACCATATTGTAAAATAAGCGAAACAAAACCAAAAACCAAGTTCTAAGATCAATATTAAAAAAAACAACATTAATTTTAATTATCCATAATTAAAAAAAAATGAAAACGCAATAACAAATAGCTCATAGACAAACAAACAAGAGCTGCTTGAATATAAATTTAAAAATTCGCATATATATTTTTAAATACTTTTGTATGACTGGAGTAAAACAGTAAACAAGCCTTGGTAGAGATTATAGCTGGTTTAATGTGCAGTTGTGCTTTAAGTTTAACAAAAATTATTGACAACAAACACTCCTCTTTCTCGTTCTTCTGGTGAATCACTGGTGAGGGAGTGTTTGTGGTGATTTCTCACCAAATTTTACTAAATCTATTTTGGCAATCATTTTTGATTTGTACAAACTTGATTTGTTAACTATGAGTATCCTAAGGTTGGACAAAAAATATTGCCAATATAGATTTAATAAAATGTGGCGAGGAATCACCACAAACGCTCCCTCACCAGTGATTCGCCAGAATAACGAGAAATAATTTTTAACAAACATACTTGATTTGTTAACTGTAAGTATCTTAAGTTTAACAAAAATTATTGCCAAAATAGATTTAATATATGTAATTTGGTGAGAAATCACTACAAATTTTTCATATCCACCCTCTATTTAAAACACCAAACCATTCAAAATAATGAATGGTTTTGCAGCCGCGATTCTTACTGATTGTATCTATTCAATCAATGAATTGTTAATTGTGACTCGTTTGAATAAGGACAATAAATTATACAACCATTAAATACATATACATATTTATCACTAATTCGTTTCTTCTTTTTTCTTTCCAGGTAAGTTTTGCATTACCTGTTAGGCTGTTACAAGACATAGAGCTACTACCAAATGCCATGGGTCGTGTTTTTTATTCGTTAAAATTCGAATTTACAACAAAATTCGAACACAAAATCGGATTTAGAAAAATGTGTATAACATTGTTGTTACACAAGGTAATTCAAAAGTGCCATACTTTTCTTGTTTCGATGTAAATTTGAACTTATATTAGAAAGTAAAACATTTTTTTTATATTACCAGTTTGTATTGACAGTTATCAATGTATTTTTTTATTTATAAATCTTATTTATCTCTCTTTCTTTCTCTAGAGATTAGATGCCATCGCTCGTTTTGAAAACGTTGTAAATACAAGTAGTGGGCAACAAGAAAGGTATTACCGTTAACCAAAAAATGAAAGAAATTCGAGGTCGCTACTACCTAGTGATCATATAAGAGGTAGATTGAACTATTACACGATCCCAGCCAAAGAAGCTCATTGAACATCATAATGACCATCGGGTTAATAAGTATACTCGCCGCCTTTACAGTTTTATCTAAGGAATAGTTAATATAAAAAGATTAGCATAGAACTTACCCTTGATTATACATCGATGACGTTCCGGTAGCAACAATCACAACTTTATTTACAGTTTCATCAAGCAATTTTAAATTAATTGTAGTCGATTCTCTTCCTAAATTAACAATTGTAAAAAATTTATCAAAACCTCTCAGCTCTCTGATAAATCCAAAAACATTCCTATTAAAAGCAAGTGATCGAAAACTTCCCGAAATAAAGGTTTCATGTTTTCGCAATCTAATTAAATGTTTGTATAGATGATAATGACTTCGGTCCATTTCAATTTGTGCTTTTAAATTTATCTTCATATATTTTTTATTTACTGGTAACCATGTTGTTGGACCTGTTGTAAAGCCAGCCATGTGACCACTGTTCCATTGATATGGTGTTCGTTCTGGATCTCTAGAGAACTTTTTATAAACATCTATATTTGTATTTAACGCCGCTGGGTCTTTGGTTAAGCACCAAGGTATATTATCATGGTCAATCATTCCAATTTCTTCACCCTTAAAAAGATGTATAAAATTTTATGGTCAAACATTTAATGTTTATTTTCTCTTAAAATTTTTTAAGTTATTCAAATATTTATTATTTAATTTTTACTAACCATTAAGCCATTTATTTTTACGAAACTATTAGGGCCATGATACATATAAAAAAAATGTCTTTCAGACATAAATTTCGCATCTAATTGGTTGAGTGGCGGTAACAATTTTTAAATTTTACAAAAATATTTTTGACTGAAAGAGTGAAAATGTATCTTTAAGACATAAAAACATAACCTAAAAAGATATTTTTTGCTTGACAATTGAAACTGATTACTTGAAAAATGGATTTTAAAAGTAGGTTTTACCAATAATCAATTACAATTAACTTAATTTTATTATTTAATTACAATTAAAATAATTTGTTTGCTTATTCATATAGATTTAGGCATTTTCACATTAGACCAAATTTTTATTTTTTTGTTGCGATTATCGCCTAAATCTATATGAATAAGTAAACAAATTATTTTAATTGTAATTAAATAATCAAATTAAGTTAATTGTAATTGATTTGAAAAAAACTTGTGAAAAAAACTTTTTTCTATGATAGCATATGAAAAGTCTATTATCGTCACGCTTAATGCCCTGTGAAAATGGGTCCTTTTTCCACTAGTGTAAAAAGAATAACAAATTGTAGTTGCTATGGTATTTTCATACAATTCTACAAAGTTTTTAAAACAACGCAACCATGAAAAAATAGAATATGAATTTTGAATTCGATTTATAATTTTATAATTTATAATAAATATCGATTATATATATATTATCATAGAAGATTATATTATCATTTATCATTATCGATTATATTATCATCGTTCGTAAACAAAAAAAATGATTTCATCTCTTGTAGAAAAATATACTATTTTCTCTGTAGTGAAAAAACATTTTCACTAAATAACAAATTGTAGTTGCTATGACATTTTTATATAACTGAACACTGAAAAAAAAATGTTCTATTGCCAATCGAAATGCAGTTGTCTCAACCTCACCGTGCGGGCAGATATGGCGGATAGAACTTCGAAATTGTTTCAACAAGTGTACAATTATAGAACGATGCAGTTGAGACAATCACACAATAAAAACTAAAATATGTATAGTAAATAAAATATAGTTCAATTAATCTCAAGTTCTTTAATTTTAAAATGAAAAAATATGGAGGGGCTGAAATCTCACAGCTCTGAGATATCAAGACTTCGGTCTGGGTTAAGGATTTTAATATAGTTTTCGGCAAAAAACTTTTATGAGGACATGGTTTTTAGTTTTGGGAACAGGTACATTTTTTTTGACACACTTGACATCTTTTGACACACTTGACAACTTTTTTTGACAAACTTATAATGCCATAATTCTCAATAATAATAATAAAATTTCATTTGAAACAAATAATTAATTTTATTTTTTTGCCGAAAAATTGGGTAAAAAAATAAATAAAAATCTTTCTTTTGACACACTTGACAACATTTTTTTGACAAACTTATAATGCAATAATCTAGATTTTTGTCTCACGTACCAATCCCGACCATCAAAATTTCTCCAAATTTAATGTTCCTACTCGTAATCACTTAAAATGAACGTTTTTTAAGCAAAAAATATGCAAATTTCCTTGTTTTGACACACTTGACGATTTTTTTGACACACTTCCGGTACAGTTATAAAACACATCGTCCTTTCGGCTCTTCCCATTGAGTAAACCTATTTTTAGAAGAAAAAAAATTTGAAATCCGTAAAGCGGTTTTCTAGATTTCGTCGGTTATGACGGACGGCCGACAGACAGACACACATTTTTTTTTTGCTTTTTTAGAATCAGTAGGTCCTAAAACGTCGAGAAATGCCAAAAAAGTGGGGGTAAGAATTTCACTTTGAGCTCATGAATGTAATACTTAGGTCTTTCAGACCGAAGTAATTCATGATATAAGAACGGAAAAATTTTTTCATGGAAATAGTTATTAATTTTATTCAACTTTTGTTATATTGGATATAACACTTTATATTTTAAATAAAAGTCATGCGGTTGTCAGGAAAATGTTGTTATGTAGTTGTCCCAATCACGCTGAAATTGTTTGCAAATATTTTTTCTTTGTTTGAATAATAAACTGCCAACTTCGAGATGAGGTTGTCATTACTTCAATTTTTTTTCAGTGTAGAAGGTATTTAATTCAAAGCAACCAAGATAAAAATATAATATAAATTTTGAATGTTACGTTGTTTTAAACGTTTTCCATTCGTGAACTTTTCACAGCTGTTCAACTGTTACACACAGAAAAAACAGTGAACAAAATATACTATACTTGTGATAACATGAAATTATTCGAATTTATTTTATTACCAATTGAAATTTTCATTCCAACTAAAAATGTAAGGAGTACACTGTTACATATTAATTTTAAATTCGATAGTGTAACCGCACATAAAGCTAAATAGCATTTTTTATAAATTATAATTAAATTACCTTTTTGGATAAGTGATTGTATTGTATAGTATAGAGTCAAGTTTATACCGTTAACAATAGTTGCTTGGAATGCTGATAGATGTGAAACCCAGAATAATTTGAATGATTTTAATTTAAACATTCTGAAATTTTAATTTGGAAAATAATTGGAAGATAATTGGAATGTTTGGTTTCGTATTCATTCGTATTCATACGTAATAATTGCCTTTATTAATTTAATAGTTATTATTGGTACGTAATAAAAATTGGTTTACATTGTGAGGTTAGTGTGTGTAGTTAGCGGTTTATCGTTCTGACTTGTTTCTCATCTATACTACTAATACGATCCAAATACTACTAATACGATATCAATTGATTGCGATTGCCAATGAAGTTTTCACTTCTGCCGTGCGGTCTTAAGCACACACTCTGTTTTTTTTCTTCTACTTAAGCACACACTCTGTTTTTTTTCTTCTACGCAGAAAACAGAATTAGAAATTATTTTACTACTATTCATTACGTCAGTGTTGCATTGATGTCATGGTCTACCACGCGGTCGCTCACTCTCTAGTGAACTGACGGTAATTTTTAAATTATTCCAGACTCTAAACCGGTTTTACATTTGAGCCTATATATCATCACTTGTCTAATTAATGTCTTGTATATCTTGAGTTTGTTATTAGTTGAAACATACGATGATTTAAGAAGAGGTTTATTCGAGCCCGTTGTTTCAGTCAAGCTTTGATTAGAAATATTAAAAGGATTCAACTCCCTTGATTTCTTTTTCGCCGCACGTCAAATCTTTTTAAACAACCGCTTTTAAATAAATCATATGTTTGATTTTATCATAATTTTTTTACAGACCAAATTATCTATCGCCCGTCTCAAGCGACCTGAAGTCTCACTTCTTAAAGAGTCACTTCTGCCAAAGATGACAATACCATCAGCGTACGAGATCATATGTATTGATTTTAATGACAAGACATTTTGGTTAGTTGGTAGCTTTGTTTTGCTGCCACATATTCCAAGGCCAGTTTTAAGCCAGTAGAGAAAATAGCATCATCTTGTCTTAAGCCGGAGTCAACTTTAGAAAACTTTACTACTTTGTGTTCTATTTGTGCACAGCATTAAGAGTCCATTAAGTAGAGACAGGTAGAGATGTATGTTGAACTCTAGACATTTTTACAAAATCATCCTTATCGATAAAAATACATCCGTGGTACCTCAGTCTTGCCTGATGTCACACTGATATACTCAAAACAGATGTTCAGCAAAAGGATTGTTTTTGGCAAGAAATCGGGACTTGCAACCGTCCCGTTTTAAACGGAACAGACCATTTTTGTAGTTGAATATCTCGTGTCCCGATATTACTATAAGCTGGACGGGGTTTCACCCGTTTCACTAAAATAAGTTTTTTTTTGTGTGAGGATGTTGTTTAACAACAAAGTCCTAGAATTCATAAAAATTGGATTATTTTTGTGAAATGAAGTACACATAGCAAAAATGAATCTTTGATTTCACAAATCACACTAACTCTATATGATCATGACATCTCATGGCAAAAAATTATTTAACGGTTACAAAAATAAATATCAAACAAAAACTGAAGCAATTAGAAAAAAATTTTGGCTGCTTTTTCTGTTGAGAATATTTTATTTATCTCGTTTGTTTTTCCTATTTTCTTACTAAACATTGAAATCATAATGGAAGAAATTCGATGTTTAGGTTTCACAAATTCCAAAACTTTGTCAAATGGATGAGGTTTTATAAGAAGAATTCCATTTCAAGTTATTTGCCACTTCTACTCCTAGAAGTCACATATTCTTTTTCTATAAGATCTTTAGAGTCAAACTTTAATGGAAACAGATAAGGTGTGGATAATCTAGAAAAATGACAAACCAGTGTTTTGCTCGTATTGAATTCAACACTGTTAGCAACACCCCAATCCATTATTATTTAAGATCAGTGTTTAGGGAATCTATCAATTTCGATATAAAGTTATTAAGCGCTAACGGTGAATATAATTTAGGGTTTTCATGAGACGCATAAAGCGTGCTATCATCAGCAAAACTATGAATATGACTAATTATAGAATCCAACAAATCGTTAATATAAATAAGAAAGAGAGTTGGTGACAAAGCAGAACCACCCTGAGGAACACCTGCATTAGTTGAAAAGACATCAGATGAGACACCATCCACATTAACGCGAAATTTACGCTCAGATATAAAACTCTGTAACCAAAAAATAAGTTCCTCGTCTAAGTCGTAGCATCTCAATTTGCATATAAGATTGTTGTGCCATACTTTGTCAAATACTTTAGCAATATCAAGAGTAACGCCGAAAGTTTCACCATGGTTTTCAAGCGACTTGTTCCAGATATGCGTAACAAAAAATGGTAAATCTCCCAAACAGTTTTTCATGATTTCTGGCTAAACCGTGCATCCTATCAAAAAAAGTTTTATGTAAAGTATTGTAGGGAATAAAAAGATCTATGGCAGTGCAAAAGTGTATGGCAAAAGTGTATGGCAAAAGTGTATGGCACAAAGTACAAAAAATCAAACTAATAATATATTTAAATGTCTATTTTCAAAAACAAAAATTAACGATTGTCTGTAGGTTTAGTATGTTTTGAGTAAATAACAAACCTGGAAAATATAAAAAACATGAAAGAAAACAAAATGGTACTTTTTGAGATCGCCATGTTTGAAGAATAAAATTTACTTTTTTGTTACTTAAATAAACTAAAAGTAACGAAAGTATATAATTATTCAAAAATATATTTCCAAATGATCGCAGTTTATGTAATCATAAAAAATTTAAATGATTTTATTAATTGCTAACGATTATTCAAGGATAAATATGCAAATTACCACGAAAAAAACGATTTTTTCGGTTTTTTTCAGTTTTCCCGCCATTTTTTCCATTGCAGTAAACCTTTTTTTAAGAGGCGTAGTTTTAAGAGGAATTGTAGTTAAAAGTTTGATTTTTTTTTTAAATTAAATTTAACAACAACGTCTAAATATTTCCCTCCGAAAAAATTACTGCCTTTTTGCCATAAATAGAGGTATCTTTTGCCAACGATTGAGCTTCATAAATTTTTTTTTGTCAAAGAAAAAAAAAATGGGTTTTTCGCATTTTTTCGAAAAATTTTGAGGTTAGGGTAAAAATGGTCCGTACAAAATTTGTAGATATTTTTATTCCCTACAATACTTTACATGAAACTTTTTTGATAGGATGCACGGTTTAGCCAGAAATCACGAAAAACTGTTTTCAACCCCTAAAAACCCACCCTTTTCCCCCCGGATAGCAGCTGTCGGATCGATTTATTTTTCCCTCTTTTACAATATCTTTTTCTACAATATCCCGCTGTCAGATTGCTCTAACGAATTTTTTTGTTGTTCAAATACTATTTTTACTGGCCTAAGTGACTTGTAAGTTTTTTCGTTGATTATGTTTGGAGTTATGGGGTTGGGACAGAATAGAAATACACATTATTGGTAATACGTATGTATATTAAAACCAAACAACACAAAAATTAAATAAAAAGTGGTTACCTTTTTTAAAATGATACAAACGACATTCATCTTTGTAGATTCGACAAAACTTAAGGACTCAAATAATAATAAAAAGCTTTGTTCCTTGGAAAAATTAACCTTTCACGTAACACCCATCTGAAAGGCGTCAAAACCGCTTTTTTTTGTTTACCTATACGATTTTAAGATCCTTAAACACAAATCCAGTAAATCTTGTGCTTTCCTTAAGTAAGTCACTTTTATGACCAATCCATATTTCAGTTCAAAAAGAATTATAGTTTCCAAGAAAACCGCTTGTGAATGTGGGGTCAGACACTAAAATTTCTCGTTTTACTATTAAAATACGATACTATAAGATTGATTCAATTTTTCAAATTTTACTGGTTATTTGTATTAAAGTCTTCGATCATTTCGCTCAGTGTAGAAAAGGGTAATGGAAGTTGGTGATATCACTCATGTCCCGTTTTGAAAATTTGAAAAGTTGGTTGGTCAACTAGAAAAATTTATAAAAAACCATATATAATATGTAGGAGAATAAAGCAATTCTCCTGTAATTTTCACATAGGTGGCGTTTATCATTTTTGTAAATTGATATCAGCGTAGCTGAATTCCAGCCCTGTGGCATAGTTTCAGTGCTATACAGATCATTTAACAAGTTGAAACAATCTTGAAGATAGAGTTTCACCACCCTGAACAATCATTCCGGATATGTTATATCGTAGTCGATACCAGGTACTTTATTACGTTTTGTAAAATTTTTTGTTTCAAAATGAAATTTTAATAGTTTCTTTTATATATATAAATCGGAGTCGGAGTCAGGGCCGGGTTCGGAGTCGGATTTAAAATTTAAAAACTTCGCTTAATTTTGGCACCGACTCCGCAGCCGTGGTTTCTAATAGTTAGTTTGTTTTTAATAGTTGTTTAATTATTGGAATACATAATACTTACATTGTAGGTAATTGGAACTCCTGGTAATGTCATTAAAACCATATTAAGAGCATCAACCCTCTCATTGCCGCAACGTGTTGCTACTCTGCTGTTATCATGATTGCCTAGCTATATATGTACATATAAAAATTTAGTCTCAATTAAATTTGATATATTATAAACTCACCATCCAATGTGGTGTTTTACCCATTGGCATATAATTTAACCATTTATTTATTGTAGAAACGTGATCTCTCGCATCGGATAACGCATTGAGGTCGGTAATCAATAAAAAATTAAATGGCATTTGGGATCCTATTTTCATAATATCATCAGACTCATAGTATTTCATAACACAGCTCATATTCGCATACGCCTCGGTCATCATAAGTCTAGTTCTACCTCCCATTTCCTGTTTGTATCCATCAAACATTTTACGCCACGCATACACCATCTCGTAACTCTCCGGTTGATCTTTCGTATATATGTGTTCAACGAAATTAAATGATTTCGCATCAGTTGTCGTTCCGGATTCAGGTTCATCTAAAAATTGCTCATCCTCAAACAAATGATTAATTGCATCAATTCGAAAACCATCCACACCTTTATCTAACCAAAACAACATAACGTTTTTCATTTCATCTACAACTTTTGGTTCGCGATAATTTAAATCTGGTTGTTCCTTCGTGAACTGATGCAAATAATATTGCTGTCGTAGATCATTCCATTCCCATGCAGATCCGTAAAATACTGAAACCCAATTGTTAGGGGGAAGAGGACGTGATCCGCAGGCACCGCATATCCCATTATGCCAAACATAGAAGTTTTCATAACCGGGTACCCGATTCACAGAATTTTGAAACCATATATTTTTATCACTTGTGTGATTTGGGACAAAGTCTAAAATAATTTTTATATTCAATTTTTTTGCTTCTGATAGCATGTCTTCAAAATCTTTCATTGTTCCATATTCATGATGAATTTCTTTGAAGTTTGAGATATCGTACCCAAAATCAACCATCGGTGATTCAAATATCGGACTTATCCATGTTGCATCGATACCAGTATCTTTCAAATATTCTAATTTTGATGTTATCCCTTTTAAATCACCAATACCATCTCCATCACTATCCATAAATGATCGTGGATATATTTGATAAAAAACTGCCGTCTCCCACCAATCTTTGGCATTGGTCATAGCTGGGAAGTATCCATTGACCACTGTCAGCACATTAATCAATACAAAGTATTTTTGTAATATCATATTTAACGTACTAACAAAACGACAATTTCATTTGACGACATTTAAATTTTGATTTCTTATCGTTTTTTTATATTTCAGCGAAATCTTTTTTATCTATGCTACACTACAGCCAAAAAAAATAATCGATGGTAAAGCAACCGAATTTTTTTTATTAGATTATATCACATAGAAAAAATAATTTCATAAAACTAAATTTTAACTTTTCAATTAATTTGATTGATCAAAATTTAATTACTTAAGTAATAGAAGTAGTTGCACTAAAATTTATTAAGTCGAACATTTACTATATTATCTTTTTATAAAACTATTTTGCACTACACGCACGTGCGTTTAATTCTAATCAACTACAAAAAGTAGACTAAACTAAATAATAAATCGAAAATAAATAAAAACAAAACTTCCCGTCGTTTCGTTTGTTATTTTTTAATTCATGAATCATGCTCCATATTTACTCTCTTTTATGTGAAATCAAATTTTGAGAAAAATTTTGATAGATTTATGTGAGTACATACTAACGGCAAGGGGAGATTGGAATAATTTTATTTAATTAATTATTTGCGATTTTTATTTAACCCTTAAGCTCCGCTCCGACAACATTACATACACTATTGGTCAATTGGACATGTAAGATTTTTGTTGTTTTATGAATGTGTTTGACAAAAAAGCTCTCGACCGTTGAATGTTAAAGTATTTTTGTATAACATGCATATTGATCCCTTTCATTGCACTGCACTGGCTTTTACTGCGTGGATGTTGCCGTTGCACGTCCTAAGTTTTATTTCAAAAATTTTAATCCACACAATTTTATATACTTTGCATTTATTTTAATTATCTAGTTTATCGGCATGGAGGGACCAGTTTTTTGTTGATTTGTAAATCATTTTTTAATTTTTGATCTACGGGTGTGATAAGTCCGCATTGTACAATCACTGTTATTAACATGTGAGCAATCGTTAGATATCACGTACCACTGACACTAGCAGTGAGATATCACTAGCTAAGGTGATATCTTAAAGACTCTATTAAGCCAACGGTAGCACCCTCAATCTATGAAATATTCCTAGACCATGGCACGTTGTTACTTGCTCGAAAAAACATGCTCTCATACAGCTCTGTTCGGGTGTTTTCGTCATTGAAGCAAACAGTGCGTCATATGATCAAGGATCATACTAGCTAGATTATTTTCAACCACATTTAAGTTAGTTCCAGCAAATTTGTCAAAAATAACGAAAATAAAACTACCTAGCTAGAGGACAGTTAATTTGTGATAGCCGATAATATTTCGAAAGCAAAATCAAATGTTAGTATTAATTCGTCTCGAACCAATGAACTATTAGAATCATAGTTCCTGAGGTCACGTTACAGAAGAAGTTATTGTAACATCAATAACACCTAAATATCATAAAAGGGCCTAGATTTTCGTTATCAATTAAGGTGGTGGTGAATATGTTTTTTGTTGAATGTTTTGAAGATTAAAATTATCCGAGACTATTGATTCCTACCCAGCAATTCATACTAATGTGACAAAAACCACTTTTAATCCACTTCAATCCATTTATTGTTTGCACTAATCGATTGTTAAGTAAGACTGGTCTAAAAATATGTTTGAGATATAATGCTTTCGGTCTTTTTTAATCAAATGTGTTGCGTAATCGGAAATACACTGTGTGTTACAACAAGACATTATAAAAACTTTTTAAGGCTTAGAGTTAGGTCCCACAACAGCATAGGTTCTAATTTTTACTGGACACAATTGTTTTGTATTTTTATTTTTTTTTTTAAATAATTTTATTTTGATTTGATTTGATAGTTTAAGACGATATTTACAAACACAAAAAGCCGTTGTACAAAACGAGATAAATCAAGTTTTAATGTCAAATATTGACACCGACAGCTTATGTAGCACTTTGTTGAACAAAGTTGGTGTTCGTTTTAGAAGCAATCAACAGCTTTGTATAGTTCAAACATAAGTTGACCAGATTCTGGTCAACTTATTTGGCACTTTATCCTTACAGTTAGTGAGAAAAAGGACTTATGCAATGTATCATCATCAGCTCAATTGTTGTCAGCTCAACAAAATTGGCTTATGTTGAATACAATAAAAATAATTTAACAAAAAAAAAAACAAACCAAGAGAAAAGCTCAAATTTGAGCAATTCCACTTCACCGCAACAGCATTTGTTCTAGCATCTGGATTGACCCTTTCTGATTTCGAAACAATTTCAACCAATGACAAAATGAAACACCGTTTCTTTCGAAAAATGATATTTCCCTCTGTGTATGACACAGGATGGCAGCAAAGTTTTACTGGTTGGCGAAACATGAGTATCTTTTTGGCTATCGATTACTAAAAAATGGCTGAACCGATTTTAGTCATTTATAGCTCAGTTTAAAGGAATTGATAGGACTTATAAAATAAATTTTTAATTGTGTAGGTATTTTTAAAAACTGTGTTAAACTTAAAAAATATTTCAAAGATGGCACTGTTTGTACGCACATTTTTATAACATTTTTTATCCAGAAAAAAAAGCTCAGTTTACAGTTAATTCTTAATCCATACTTAAACTTTCGCGCGGCAATATTTTTTGTTTTAAAAATACCCAGCACTTAAGTTTTGTCATTATCTCTGATATAGCTGAACATGATAGTGTATTTATTTATATAACAAATGATTGATTCATAAAATATAAAATAGAGCATCCTATTGAAAAATAATCTATATGACTGAGGCGGGATCTCACTATAAAAATAAATATAATTTTATAGATCTATGCTACCACAAATTAAATTTTAATATAGACGCATAGTGGGTCTTCTACGCTACTGTAGTTCAATTTATAGCTAGATATTTCATTTTTTTAAAATTATGCTTTCTTCACACACAAATCATTTTATTTACAATTGCCCTGTGTAATCTCAATATAAAATGATAGTCAAAACATTTCCATATATCATCTCAATAAACAATTCTAGTCAAATGAGAAAATATTCAAGTTTGTACGTGAAATTGTTGTTTGATTGGCTGACGGAGAGAAAATATATACGTTGTTAGTTAACACGCGATCATAATATCCCGAATTGATATTATGGAGATTCAAACAGATTTTTATTGATGTCACAATAAAAGTGACGGATAATAACCGTAGCAGTTATGTGCACTGAAGCAGCAAAAAGTCTATAATTCACTGATGACGAAAATAACTATATTTTCCAAGGAAGATATAGCTAGCTGCTAACTTACTTCTATTGTTGGGTTATATAACTGATCTGGACTCTTTACTATACAAACCTTGATCTTTTCTGATTCGTGTGCGAAGGGACAGAACTCAATAAATATATATGAATATATAGATATTGATCTATCTGTTCTTTACTGAGATTATAAAACGAAAACACCCAAAGGTTCTATTTCTATTCAAATCAAATTTGAATCTGATTTTATTCATTCAAAATAGTTTCTTACATACAAATAATCATCATTACTTACAACAACAAAGTTTACAATAATCAATTAATATTATATTGCTTGCATCTACATTTTGATAAATTAATATTTTCTGTAAAATATTTATTTTATAATTTCTTTTCACATAGATATTTGACTAATATTTATTAATATTGGGATTAGTGAATATATGTTCAGATTCACTATACATGGATTATTTTAATTTAAAGGCCGGAACCGAAATAAAATAGTGAGAATTTCTTTCGATATGAATATTCTTGTTTTAGAGTAAACTCGAAATAGGCCTGTCGTTACAATCTCATATTAAAAAAAGTCAGACAAGTGCGAATCAAATTCGCTCGCCAAGGGTTCCGTGAATGTAAAAGAACACAATATCAAAAATTATTATCAAAAAGTTGTGTTGTAATGTCTATATATTTCCAGACCATAGACGCATAACAAAATAAATATTTAATCATAAATGTCAATAGTAAATTACAATCACATACATATTGTTACGATTACAGAAAAATCTAGACGATTACAGAAAAATCTAGACGATTACGGTCACTTCCAGGAAAATTAAATCAACACAATACTACAACAAATTAATGAAATGAATAGTGTTGTTGTTGTACTTCTTAGAACTTGGGTCGACAATGAATAAAACTGAATGATTTTATGAATCAAATCAGCATAACGTAAATTAATCGAATGTTCTACTATTTCCTCAAGGTTTCTAAAAAGTGACCTCGAATTTTCTAGAGCTTAAGCAGAATGGTATATGAAAGATTGTCTGTTGTAGACTAGGAGCTAGTTTTATTTAAACCTGCGACGATAAAGTTAAAATTAGTTTTACTTTAAAACTGCGATAGTATAGTTAAAATTATAAAAGTGATTTTTAAATTAGTTATTGTGAATAAAGTTATAAGTGTTATTGAGTAGAAATAATTTGTGTATTATTTTGAACGTTGTGTTTTTGGAAATTTCTACAATAAACCGTTGGAGTATTTGAAGCTGTTGAAAGAATATTCTAGTTAGGAATATTGTTTGCTGTATTGTTTTCCTGTTGTTGTGGAACAATTAAGGTGTTGAATACTTAATAAAAGCTGGTGCGCTTGCTTACTAACCAGTGATCGAACTCAGGAAGAGATTGGGAATTACGTTTATCGAATTGAGAGTAAAGCCAACTCGAACGAAGGTAAAACGTAACAATATAAATACATTGATCAAAAATCACACCAAAAATGTCGCTTCAGGTTAAATCTTATCCATAGCTGTTTATGGTAACTCAAGAAAGATTCAATTACACCAGCTTGTAAATGGCTTAAATTTGATTATTTTTTTGGTCAATCAAGTGTCGAAATTTAGCGGGGTGGAGAGTCTACATACTAAAATATTTTTTTTTACAATAACTCAAAGACTGTGCATTGTAAAATCCTAAAAGAAATTGTAATGTTTCTTAAATTAAGTGCTCCTTCATATGACCCACTCATTTGGGTCAAAAATGGTATTTTTACTCTCCTCACACCCATCCCCTAAACACACAGAAATATAATTATTTGAGACTTCGCTATGATTGTCATTCAAAATTTACCAATCTTCCTGTCTCTGTGAATTTTTTCAAATTTTCTGTCAATCATCGTCGAAGCGTAGGGCGAAACGGTGTGACAGTTGTGCTTTTTTAACAGTAACTTGTGCACCGCAAAATTCTCAAAAAAATTGCGATGGTTTCTAAATTAGGTGCTCTTTCAAATGACACCCCACTCGCTTGGGTCAAAAAATATTTTTTTTTACACTCTACACCCTACACCCGTCCCCTAAACACCCAGAAATATAATTATTTGAGACTTCGCTATGATTTTCATTCCAATTTTACCAAACTTCCTAACTCTGTAAATTTTTACAAATTTTTCTGTCAATCAGCGTCGAAACGTAGGGGGGAACGGTCTGAAAGTTGCGCTTTTTTAACAATAACTCAAAAACTGTGCACCGCAAAATTCTTGAAAACAATTGCAAAGATTTCTAAATTAGATGCTCTATCAAATGACGTCCCACTCACTTGGGTCAAAAAAGGTTGTTTTGCCCTCTCTTCCCCCGTCCCCTATACACCCAGAAATATAATTATTTGAGACTTCGCTATAATTTTCATTCAAAATTTACCAAACTTCCTAACTCTGTGAATTTTTACAAATTTTTTCTGTCAATCAGTGTCGAAACGTAGGGGGGACGGTCTGAAAGTCGCACTTTTTTGATAATAACTCAAAAACTGTGCACCGCACAGTTCTAAAAAAAATTGCAATGTTTTCTAAATTAGGTGCTCTACGCACCCCACTTGACCTCGTTTTAAATAGTGTTTTTACCCCTCCTCATATCCACCCCCTTAATAAATATAATTATGAGTATGCGACACTTTCCTATCTTTTCCATAAAAAACTTACCAATAAACAAGCCAATAAAAACTTACTAAAAACGGTTATAAATTTGTAAATAAAGTTTGATACTTGTAACTTGGGAATACTGAAATGAAACCCGTTCATATGATATCCTACTTGAATCTATAAAAAAATGTATTTTCTCAAAGGTCTCATATGAAAACAACTTTGTAGAAGTCTGAACCGGAGGTACGGCTTTCGTACCGTACGCCCGGTCTGGAGTTTAAATTCAAAGCTGGATGATAATTTACGCAATTACGGTTTATCACATCTGGTCTGCCACACCATCTTAAATATAATTTAATTGGTTTTTTAGGACAATCTTGAACTTGTTATTTGAAATATTTACTTGTTGGAAGTACCGGTAGAATTGTGTTGTAGAATCTAGATATAATGTTAAATTTCGATCACCAACAATTTGTGTAGAACGGTTTTGAACAGAGTCCAAAAGAGCCAGGAAGGTAACATATGCAGCGCCCCAAACTTGACAACAATACTCCATACAGCGACGAATTTAGGACTTATAAATGTGGAGTAATTGATACGGAGTGAAATATTTTTTACATCTATTGAGAAGGTCGAGAATGTTTTCACATTCGTCTATTTGTTCGTCACACATACTAATTAAAATATCATAGGGGAACTAGGTCCTTGATCTAGAAACAACCCACAGTTGTGTTTTGGTGGAGTTAAAATTGACCAAATTTTTGTCACCCTAAGCGAGTTTTTCTAGGTCCTCATTTACATTTATGGCAGCGTCTCTTCGAGCGGGATTTATTCGTTCATGCATTTTACACTTTGTAGGCAGGAAGACAAATGACTTGTGTACCTTCATCCGCAAAACTATTAATCGTATTACTGGTGATTTTCAAGAGTTCGTTGATATAGATTAAAAACACAGTGGAGGATAAAACTGAGCCTTGGAGTTCACCAGCTGTTTTTTTTAGATTTTTAGAATAACATGAGGAATGTTGTCCAGACCAGAGGATTTATTGTTTTTTAACTCCCTTAACAGTTTAGTGACAATTTTGGGGTTAAAATGCGATTGTTTCATATTAACTCCCGAAGACTGGATTTGGGGTACTTCTTAATTAGGAGTTTTCAAAACTGTCGAACTAGAAACAAAGCACTCCGCGAACACTGTAGTTTTCCTTGCAGGGTCAGTAACGATTTAGTCACCATCAATAATAAGGGGATAGAAGATTTAGTACCAATTTAAAAAAATTAATGGAACTGTTAAAACTTTTGTCAGAAATCGACAAACTCGAAATTTTTGCCGCTTTCGCTCTATCAATCTCTGCAGTTTCGTTTTCAATAATCTGGTTTGATATTGTTGGCTTTTACGTATTTGGATCGATTAACAGGATATTTGTAATGAATCCAAATATTAACTAATCTACGTTTGTTTCTAAGAACCAATTTCACCACCATCGAAAACAAATATTGTTGTTGTGGTTTTATTGTTGAAAAGGAAACGAATTTGTTAATACCGAATTGAATGGTTTCAGTATTGTTTTGAGCAGAAACATTTACATTGTCAGTATTAAAACAATGACGATCAAAAGGAAACTTGAAAAAAAATTCGGCGACCATTTTTAAGAACTGAAATATTTCACGGGGTTTGAGAACTCTAGTTTTTAGTTACTCAGTTTTGATAACTGATGTGGTTTATAGATAATTGTCAAAATTTCCAATACTATACCCATATCGACATCGACATTCGTAATATCTGGCATAGATGTGAGAAAGAGATCTAAGAGAAAACTTTTATCGCCGCCACTACAAGGAGTGAAAGTTGGGCTGTGTACAATATACGTCAGGTTGTGCGATGTAGCAATGATTCCTGCCTACCATTATTTTCGCCGTCAGTTGTTTTAGAAAATTCTAACTACAATTTGTTGTGGGCGTTGAATTCACCGGTAACGATATATTGTGGATTTTGAAATTTTGCTCTAATTTGGTCCACAGCATTAGTCAAAAGATTAAAAAAAGAAATTTTAGGTGGACGAACATTTAATACTACTGTATTGTAGCCATCACCATGTAGTTCAAAATTAAAAAGCGTTTACAATACATGCAACACTCTCGTGAATGTATGCACATTGCAAATACACCTTGATGAAGTGTAAAAGCTGATTCAATCCTATATTTGAAATTAAGTGTTACGTCAGAGGGATAGATTTCAGAAACTTTTGTTTCTGCCAGACAAAGAATATGCGGTTTGTCATACTTGCGATGGTGTTGCACTGCATCACGGTTGGCATTCATTCCACAAATATTTTGAATTTGCCTTTTAAAATTTTTATCAATTGTAATGGTCATTTGATCAAAATCCAATTTGTTTTAAAAATAGGTAATAATAACAAAACAAATCCTATCACGTAGTAAAATACGACAGATGCCAATATTTCATGACAGGATGTAAGAATAGTTTTTTACATATCGAGGGCTGAAAGTAGAAGATTACGCCTGCGGTTGATATCAAAGCCCGATGCGAAGCGATGGTCTTTATTGAACCAAGGGCGTAATCTTCCTTTCAGCCTGAGTGTATGTACAACGTTTTACGCACAAATGCACAACGGAATGGCAAAATAAATTAGTTTTTAAATTTTATAAACTCGCTAAACAATTTTGAAAATTTGAAAAAAAAAAACTAAACATGCCATGATTTTCATTATAAATTTTATACAATAATTGATTTGTTTGTTCTAATTTTATGATAATTTTAAATAGTTTACGGGCGATTATTTTACGGTCAAAAATATAGCAATGTTTTATATAGCAACGGGCTTTTATTTAACGGGTGTAAAATTCAAATTTCAGCCACAATAACTAGGTTGTAAAATGTGTTTCACAATTCATTTGTGCGTAATAGTTATTTACATATCGAGGGCTGAAAGTAGAAGATTACGCCAGCGGGTCATATTGAAGCCCGACGCGAAACGAGGGCTTTTATTGAACCAAGGGCGTAATCTTCCTTTCAGCCTGAGTGTATCTACAACATTTTACGCACAATTGCACAACTTTATTGTAGTATAAATCAGTTTTTGAATTTTTTAAACACGCTAGACATTTTGAAAATTATGCTAAACATGCCATGATTTTCTCTATAAACTTCATACAATAATTTATTTGTTTGTTCTAATTTTATGAATATTTTACGGGTGATTATTTTACGGGCGGTAATGTAGAAAAATATATTAATATTTCATATAGCAACGGGATTTTATTTTACGGATGTAAAGTTCAACTTTCAGCCACGATAACTAGGATGTAAAATGTGTTTTACGATTCATTTGTGCGTAAATAATAAAAAAGGTGCAAACAAAATTTTTAGAAAATTAATAAGATTGCTTCGATATTTTTTCATGTTGCTTCGAAGTTTAGATTATAAAATATACAGGATAAGTTATATTTGTGTATCTACACTATAAAACTATAAAAAAAATTGAAGCTAATTTTTAAATTCAAAATTTGCATTGAAAATAATTTCCACAAAAGAAAAGGCTCCTGTAAAAATAAATACAAAAATACAGGGTCCCATGCAGCATTTTTATCTCTTTCCATTTATAGAAGAAAAATATATTATTATTCTTCTATTGCCAGAAAGAAGTAACTGCCAAATAATATATATTTCATTTTAATTTCATTCTAAATTAAAACAAAACCTGAAACAGTAAACCATATAAACAATATCCATTTCATTTTAAATTTAGTTTAAATGAAAACAAAACCAAGGCGTACAAGATAAAATTTAGTTAGGATCAAATTTTCAGTTTTAATATTATCAGTTTTATTTTAACCGAAATACTTTTGACAAACATAAAATAAAATTGAATAAGGTTGGTCATTCTCCAATCGGTAAAAATGTTAAATACAAAATTTCTACATAAGTCTGTTATTTTTTAAGCATATTTGGTCAAGTAAGGGAAAACCTCGATGATATTTAATTTTCTAGGCTACTGTGTTTTTTCAGTGCAAATACTGTCACGTTAAAATCGCACACTACTTTATGTAAATAAAAATAACTTCAACTTAAATAGTACATTATATACCGAGGTGATAAAGTAAATTTTCTACATTGAGGTGGATATTAATTAAGCACCGAAATGGAGAAAATTTTCTTCACCGAGGTTTATATACTATTTTCTTTTACTACTTGATATAAAAAATGCACTAAAACTCTTAATTATTCACAAAATAAAATGTCAATTAATAAGCAAATGGTGAATAAATAAAAATTTTGATTTGGTGAAACATTTTTTATCATATCATTGGATTGCGTATTGGATATTTATTATTCAGGGCTGCTTAGTTAGAAATTTATTTTCAATGAATTTTCTTAAAACTATATAAAAGCATATGTGATGCTTTGCATTAAAATATATAGCTTTTATTTATTTTTGAAATTGAAAATCTATTCAATATTGTTGAGCCAAATTTAGAACTTTTTTAGTCTACAACTCACAACTAAGCTAAATTTCAACAGAATTCTGTTTAACACGAATTAAAATTTCAAATAAACTACTATAGTTGCAAAGAAGTTTTTGCATTCATTCATTATTTTATTTTCGGAGGTGCTAAAATACTTATTATTATGTGTGGGGAATAATTATTAGTAACCATAGCTGAGCTGATTTTTTTCTAACAATAAAAATTTTCAAAGCCTAATTTAGTATTTAAGCTAATTACTATTAAAATCGTACTATAAAAATGTAATCGGTACATAATATTAACATTTTTTTCGTATGACATAATTTCCCGGGTCGCCCGTGTGTGGTGCAAATAGTAATTGAGCCTTTCAAATCGAGGTATTTAGATCTAGCTGGTCCAAATTGCATTTTTATTTCTAATAATAAACGCTATCAAAGCCAACTAAATCAAATTTGAATCAAAATCGTACTAGAAATGAAATAATTTCCCGTGTGGCCCATGTATATTGCGAATAATAATTTGGCGATTTTAATTAATAAATTAAAATATTAAAAAAAAAATCACCCTAATAACTTGCATACTCCCCATGAAAATGCATAAGTAAAGTTTTATAAAAATTTCTTATGTATTTGATTTTATTATCATATTATTTGGTGGTGTACACGTATTTTTTTATGAATAGCATATGCATAACAAGATTTTCCGTGTGACCCGTGTGTGGTGTGGTTACTTTAGACACTCCCATAAACTAAATCAAAAAGCTCACATTAATATGTTTCCAGATCTGTTGCTATAGAAGGCTAACACAATTGCATTGTAGAAAGCGGATAATTCAATAATCTGTTGAGTCATTGAAGTTTTGGAAAATGTAACGAAATATATTAAATTATATCACACCAAAGATGAACATGATCGAAATTTAACACAGCATGACGATAATACATATATGTACTAATAAATTGAATTTAAATCATTCAATAGCCCGCATGCTCCTCTAAATCAACGCTTGATGCCCCATTTTAAACTTCATACACTTTGTTACGATTATAGAAAAATCATAACAAAACACAACAACAAATTAATGAAAGGAATAGTGTTGTTGTTCTATTCTTAGAACTTGGGTCAACAATAAATAAAATTGAATGATTTTATGAATCAAATCAACATAACGTAAAATAATCGAATATTCTATGTTCGTGTTCTTTGGCTTGATCGAAAAAAGATTGATTTATTTGCTTGCCAACGAACAGCATAAAATAAATAAATCTACTTTTGTAAATGTAGTAGTAAATTGTTTTGACTTTATGTTCTATCAGTTGATATGTTTGGTTATGTTTACATTTGAAAATGATAGATTTTACGTTTTATCATTTTATTTGTAATAACTTTATTATTAATTAGTAATTTAAATAATTTAAATAATAATAAATTATTTTTAAACAAAATAATAATAATAATTAAAATGGCGGTTTTTTTTTGTTTACATAAATTTGACAATTAAAAATAATATTTCAATATATTTGTAAAATCCTACCAAAAAATCTAGATTTTTAAAACTTGATCTAGATCAAAAAATAAATCAATCTTTTTTTGTCAAAGAACACAAACTGACAGCTAATTTGATCTGACAGCTAATTTTTTTGATCTCACATCAACTTTTTTTTTGCCAAAGAACACGACATAATATTTTCTCAAGGTTTCTAAAAAGTGACCTCAAATTATCTAGAAATTATGGAGAATCGTATATAAGCAATTACCTCTTGTAGAATAGATTATAGCTTTGTTTTAAACCTGCGACGGTAAAGTTAAAATTATAAAAGTGATTTTTAAATTAGTTTTTGTGAATAAAGTTGTAAGTGTTATTGAGTAGAAATATTTTAATTTTGTGTATTATTTTGAACGTTGTGTTACTGGAAATTAGTTTGGAGCTGTTGAAAGAATATTCTAGTTAGGAATTTGAAAGAATATTCTAGTTAAGAATATCGTTTGGTGTATTGTTACCTGTTGTTGTGGAACAATCAAGGAGTTAAAGACTTAATAAAACCTGTTTTAAGACTTGTTTTTTTATTCTTAATTTAGAGCAAGAATTGAAATAGGGCCGATCGTTACAAGGAAATTCACGGCTCAGAATCAGATTCACGACAATGGTATGAAAACCATACACGCAAAGAGCTTTTTGATCAAGTTGGCATGTCAAATTTGATTAAATGCTTTAAATAAATAGAAAACATATATAAGCTTGATAGCTCATACATAATTTATTCATGCCAAATTGTTTTGTTAAGTTTACATTTTACACCAATTCTTTTTTGTTAGAATGTAAATTTATGTTAAGCAAAATCTTAATAAATTTTCCAAATACAAAAAGCAAAAAATTTAAATTCTATTGAAATGCATTCTTGCATGTATTTGATTTTCCTCAAAGCAAATTATAGAAAAACAAATATTTTCTTCAATTTTATTTCTTATATAAACTTTTCTTATAGAAAGGTTATTGCATTCATGAATTAAAATAACTTTCAAGAATTTAATATATGTTTATGTATTAAATACTATATTTCACACATATTTTTTTCAATAGAATAGAATTAGAAGTTTTTTTTTAACCCTATCTTACCTCGAAATTACAATGAAAAACAAATTTGTTTATACAAGATTTTATTTAAAATTTGGTTTATTCCTCTTAATTATTTTCTTTTATATTAATTAATAAAATCATTGTTAACTTTATTTTTAAACCAATGACCGAAAGGGTTTTCCAACAAACAAACCAATTTGCTACTGTGTCATTTGCATTCTGTAAAATACGATCTGAAAATATTAAAGTTTTTTGTAAGCATTGTTTTCGTAGTGTATGTACATCAACCTCTTTTCTTTCTGAATTTTAAATGCAATAAAAAAAAAGTTTTATAGAAAAGCTTTTGAAGTATATGCAAAAACTATAAACTAATTTACTGAGTTATTTCACTATTTTTTTCTATTCGGTTTAATGTTGAATGTATTTTAAAAATTGTTGATGAAGAAACTAAGTGTAAATAGAAAATAGATTTGTTGACGAAATTTAAAATAATCAATTGTCGTTCATAAACAAAAATCTGTTTATTTAACAAAACAGTCTACAAATTGTGCAACTGCTATAGACCAAAGACAACTGCTACGGCAGTGATCGCAGTTCATATATTTTATTGTATTTGAATGAAAACTGATTCAACCATGAGAAAACCTGAAACCACAAACCTCTTTGTGTTGCATCCTTGACCTGGCTATTTGCATTAAACCGATTGATCCCAACTTTATTTTTAATATTGTTGTTTTTACATTCTATTCCAAATATGTAAAATTTTCGCATTCACTTTGCGTTTTCCATTTATCTGTTTTTTAAAACTTAAGAATTTGTGCTAAGATTTTTTTTATTATCAGCGTTTATGTTATAAAAGCTGATAATAAAAAAAAAAGTTTACTACTATAAAGTTTACGTAATTGGAATGTGGCTAAGAATATGGATTGAAATTTTATGAAAATAGAAAATTTAAAATTATATGAAATTGTTTTACATTTGCTGTGTTCGTAAGATATTTGCAAAAGTTTATCAAACATGACACACTATCATAAGTACATAAAATTTGTTTATCCATTTATTTGAAATATCCATAGTGAAAATTTACTGTTACTTAAAAGGTTAGTTAATTTAAATTACATACTTTCTAATGGGCTCCCATTTACAGTTAGCACAATATTCTGGGTAATAGTTTATTAAATTGAAATTTAATATTTATTATAAAATGTTAGCTTGTTTATTATTATTAGAGCTATTTATTAATAAAATGATGACAATCTTGTTCTTGTCCAAACATACTACCGGCCTTGAAACGATGTTTCAAGTTTAGTTCAAAGTGCTGTCAATCGACAGTTTGCAGAGCATTTGGATTGCACGTTTTAGATGGGATTTATTTCAAGTTCTAATTGTCACAACTTGCTAGCCAAGAAAGACGCTACTACAAAGTTCATTGGTCCAGATTCGTGCTCTGGATTAACCAAGAATGCGTTATCCAAAGCTGAGAACAGGAACAAAATAAACAAATACGGTGTATGCGGGAAGGTCTGCTGCACTTAAAAAAGTTTTTGGACAACTTCCCCGTCTTCCCTCTTAAAACAATCCATCTTGAGTGAGAGTTTCTGAAGATATTAACATGGTGCGTTAACAGAACACGGTCCGATAAATCACCACCTTAACAAATTAGACCTTGCTGCCTCCGATAGATGCAGATTCTGCCATCCGGAGGCAGAAACCGTGAAACATATTATCTGTAACTGCTTTGAACTACCTTGCATGGCACATATACATTAAACTCGGTCAAAGGTGACTAGTATTTCCTCTACCAAAAAGCATTAGTTCAATCTAGCTAATTAACTATGATAAGGGACTCGGATTCGACCACATTGCACATTCTGTGGTGACATCGACGTCATCTGTATTATAACAACATCAGGGTGAAGCACAATAGATGTCTAGGTCGCAGTGCTACTCGAACTAGCTAAGTAATTAGTTCAGCTTCGGGACCCCCAATAAAAAAAAACTCACAACTCCAACCATGTTGTCTTACTACTAATGTAATTCTGTGACGATTCCATGTGTCATGGGCATAACAGGTAGGTTATTTTCTTAATCAAAATATCATATTAATTTTCGGTTCCTGTGATTGCGATTTGAAATGGCGTACCAATTATGTCAAAAAACCGAGTATACAAATGCTTTGATTGACCCGAATGACCGCCAACCTTACTACGGCTCGATAATCAAGGAATGGATATAGGTTATATAAGTTTTTTTGCTTAGTCACAAAATAATTTCTGGGGTACGTCGACTGTTAAATTTGTTTCTGGTGGTGGGAAATGTTTGTGACTATAAGTTAATGTTTTAGAATTTGCAATCAAACTGTGATAAAATTATTGTTTTACAAATTTTATGCATACGTTTTGGAAACTGTCTTTTCTTGGTTGCAACATAGAATAATCTATGTAATTACATCTTTTTTCCACTCCACATTAGCTTGTGGTCAAGCACAGCATCAGCACGTATTTCTCTTGGTATTCACTTTACAGAATTTTACTCTAAAGATACATTTCTCTAGCAATTCCTGCTTAAGGTTGTTAGTATTTGTGATGTTGGGCTAGCTAGTTTGGCTGTTTTGGTCACCATAGAAGAACGTGCGATGTGTAAATATAACATTGAAATTGTCATTATTTTTGAATTAAACAAGTACTATATGTTATATTAATCCTAAAACTTGATTTTCCGATCTCTTTTAGTTTTATAACAGAGAGATCACCTTTTTTTTGGGTAACATCTTAATGGAATCTTTATTATTAGAGATTCACTTTCTAAAATGAAATACAACACTCTCTTACTTTTTTTGATTGTTCTTTTGACGCCAAGGCTTTCTTATTGCTTCCCAAGCACTCGTAATAATTTTTCACATAATTAGTTCTGTTCTGTAGAATTTCTTGAGCATGAAATGGATGACAATTTCATTGAATAAATTAGAAGAAAATGTATTTCAAAGGTCCAAACACAAATCGCACTTTTGGCATCAAAGGCACTTGGATTTTTTATGTACGTTCATGAATAAAGCTAGAAACTTTTGAACCAGACCCAAACAGTATATCAAAAAAGAAATTTAAAGTATTCATATCTTTCTTACTCTTGTTAGGGACGCAAATCCAAACTTTAAAGATCAAGATATCATTTTTCATAATAAGGTCATACAATAAGAACATACAAGAGTTAGCTCTCTCCTCTCTGGTGTTAACATCCTATCTTAGGATTTTCCCCTCTATGCAATCAGCTTCCATTCATCTTATTCCATCGCTAATTAGCTTCAGTTTTGACCTTCTATAATACAAAGGTCTTAAGTCATGTCATCATACCAGCGTTTTGTAGAACTTCCTCTCCGACGATCACCAGCTGGTTGTTGTTGGGACACCTTTTTTATAATTCTGTCTAATGGAGGCCTATATACTTACCCAAACCATCTAATTCGTTTGGGTTTAATAAATTCGATTAGCAGCGTCCAATCTTGTTCTCCTACGTTTGTATGATTCTACAACCGGTGCGGTGGTAGTCAGTGTCTAACTTCTATTTCCATAGGTCAGCACAGGTCGTATTAATGCTTTGTAAAGGGTTTGCTTACACAACCAGGAAAGATGTTTTAATTGCAAAAGTTTTGATTGTGCGAAAACTCTGTATGATGCATTGACACGGGATTAAATATATGCCTGCATATAATTTGAAATTTCTTCAAGCAGATGCAAGGTATTTGAAAGCTGTCACGCATTCTACTTAGTAGTCATCAGTATCGATGTTGTTAAAAGTTTAGTTAAGTTATTTGAGTCTCGTTTTGAGAGTTTACAAAGAGAAACAAGTTTAAATGGAATTCCAAGGTCTATGAGCGCTGACCAAAGACTGTCGCGGATAATAATATCATTTGCTTGCTTGACATCAACGTAAAACTGGTGAATGATATGTTGTACATCACACTCATTTGTTGTAAATTTCTTGATTTCATTTCTGATGGCAGAAATTTTTGTCAGATGCCTAGCGTTTTCCAAGCATATTTTTGAATTTCTATTATCCCCATATTGGTTGATGTTTTCTCCTTAAGAGTTTTGCAAATGTTTGCAATCAGTTTGGGTGCTTCGAGTGTTCCTTTTAAACCATTTTTCTCAAAGTTTTTGTTTGTTTTCAATGCTTTGACGGAAATGAACGCCAAACCATTCGGATAATAATCTTGTTTAGCTTAAAGATATGCCATCTTAAAGACATAACACAAATATGAAGTTGTAAAAAAGAATAAAATTTAATTGAAATAAAATTTCACCATCTGTTGGTCCATGTACCACAAAAAACCAACACAAAACAAACTTTATTAAGATCATAAAAATCATAAATAACTAGCAAGCATAACATTTTTCCCTGTTTAAAATTCATATCAAAATTTCTAACGCAAATAAAACTTTGTTTATGCATCACAATATTACAAAAAACATGTATGTATGTTAGGGTGACCAACCGCCCCGGATTCTCCGGGACAGTTCCGGATTTAAGTCTGCCGTCCCGCATTGACAATGTCCCGGAAATTGTCCCGGAATATTAAAAAAGTCCCGAATTGTTTCGTTTTTCTAGCACCAATTACCATACAATATTTTTTATGAGATATTAAAAAAAATTGCAATAAAATTTGATTTTGAAAATTGCATAAGTTTGACTCGTCGACTACTTGGCGCAAGCAAAACAAGATGGCTGGCGGTTATGCTCTCATTAGAATGAATTTTACAATTATTTCAACGGTTAACGTCATACTTTTTATTCCTGGTGCAGAAGAAACAAATTAACGAAAAAAGAAACTAATTAACAAATTAAGCTTGTCGGAGCAAAAACCTGTTATGCTACAGCTAAAGGGCAAGTACGACAGAGCTATACCACCAACCATTAAGGTTAATGGAAAAACAATCAAAATGGTCAGCTCAACCAGATACCTTGGTGTTGACTTGGATGAGAGGATGAGGGTATCAAGTCATGTTACACGAATATGCTAGAAATCCAATTCCCACTTTCACAGCTTTACAAGGTTGTCTCATGAATGGTGGGGTCTTGATAGAAATATACTACATCTTATTTATAAGATCGTAGTGGAATCTATTATGTCGTACTGCTCAGTTGGTTGGTATGAGCGGACTAACGTTAAGCATAATGCACAGTTACCAAGCGCCCATAGAAATATGTTACTCCGCATGATCCCAGGTTACAGATACATTTCTACAACCCAGACTCAGGTCATTACGGGCACAATCCCAAATTATACAACCGTGCTGTCAACACAAACAGCAGAGTTGAAAGGAAGCAAATCAAAAGGGACTGCACCAAGAGACCCTCAATGAATGGAAGGCACGCTGGGAGGCCTCAGTTATGGGAAGGTATACGTATATTTTTATCAACGATTCAACTTTTACTTTAGACACGAAAAAGGTAGCTCTGAAAGGTCCTATGGTCCAGTTTATAACTGGACACGGCAAATTTAGAGAGTACTTGAAGCGTGTTGATGTTACGGACAATGCTTTATGCACAACATGTGATGTGGATGATACGGATTACATATTTTTCTGGATTGCACTAATTACGAAACCTTAAGGAACGATCTTAAATCATCCTTACTTGGAAATGAATTTGACGGTTGCTTAGCGGCAGATACACTTAGTATACTGCTGAACACAAAAAAATATGATTGCGCTTAAACAATTTTGCATTGAAGCTCATGAACTGCTCGTATCAGTTAACAAATCAGGTCTGACATAGTTCTTTGATAGTAGTTACATACATTTGATACAGTTACTCTGTATGTAAACCATCAACCTCCATGAAGTTAGGGATAGAAACGAGCAACAAAATAAACTTGACTGAGGTAATAATATATAACTATTTTACTTTCTGATGACAAATAAATGTTTTAGACACAATTGACTCGGTCGATCGAAGGTTGAGCTTATGAAAAACCCTGTAAAAGTTTTTTTAACTTAAAACAGAGATGCTTGCAATAAAGAGCTATCGTGGTGGTGTGAAAAATGCCAAGAACCATTCAAGTTTTTTTAAGATGAGAAGTCGGGGCTTTGGCTTTTCTTTCTACATAATCAAGCCTCCGTTTTTCATAACGCTGTAAAACGTGTTGAATAAAAAGAGACCGCAGTGGAAGTTTCAGAAGATATACGTGATCTCATTGTGAAGTGTCAAGCACGAACCGACCATGGATTCCTTTCTCCTGGGGCTGTAACTCGAGAATGGGTTATTGGACATGTCGTAAATTTTTACTCCAATTGTATGGAATATTGATAGCTTTGAAGCACTCAATTTTCAGAAATTTGTCATTTTAAATGAATTATTAAACTCATTAAAGATGTTAAATGGAGCGACATCGAATCGAAAAAAACATGTCAATGTGTTCGTAAATATTTTGATATGAACGAAATTACCGAAATGAAAAATAATTTCTTCCATGATTTGACCTATCTTAAACAGTATGTAAACACTGAAAAACTAACAGAATGGAAAAACAGCAACTAGAGTATTGATACAAAATGGGCAGATAATCACATTCCATTCAAAAATATCCTAATATTAGCGGAACTATGTTCGTGCCTGCCCGGAACAAATGCAGCGACTGAACAAGTTTTTTCAATAATTTATAATCTATGGACATCGGAAAATCGAAAGAAATCGATGCTTTAAAAACAAAGGTTACTTCAAGATGTAATATCGCTTTGTCTTGCTGCAAGACTCTTGCAAAGATTTCAACTCAAAATTTCAGGAAAAGTTAATTTGCTAAAAAAACGCATATAGAACATATTGACAAATACCCATTAAGTCATTATACAAAAATATACCAATATGGCTTTTTTCGTCCCGGATTGGCTAAAATTTATATTGGTCACCCTAATGTATGAAGAAGAGGAGATCGATAAGAAGTTAGCTTTTCAACAAAAACTGGCAATAACATTTTTTCTTAACCAAGTTGCCTGAAATTATATTTCTTATCAGCAGCAGAATTTTATTTTTTATGACTTTCTACATATGATAAATAAAACATTGTTTCATCATGAGTTTTATCCTAAATATAAAAAAAATTGTTTGAAAATTAAAATTTTCCAGTAAAAACGTGATACGAATATCTTTTATTTTGTTGCTTTTTCACTCTAATTTTAAAAAAAGTGTGATGTGATTGTCATATCATATCATAAACATGAAATGTCTATAATTTTTTTTTCATTAATGATATCATCAGCGCATACATAAAAAATATGATAATTATAGTGCAGATCAAGCGTTGTAAATTTTTTTTTGTCAATGGAATATATGTAGATAATAATGTAAAAATTTCTATAGTACGAGAGTAATAAACATTGGAAGACAAACAAATTTGTTTGGTTATCTTTTTATTTTTATTTTTTTGGTTTTACAGTCACAACTTCTCATCCCCCCTTTAAAGAAATTATTTTGTTGTAAACATTACAACTCAGTGAAACACGAATTTTTTTATGGAATTATTGCCTATATTCATACCTTCATACTTGTTTCCCCTAATTATTTTTTATGAAATTCGAACAATATGTAATCAGATTTTTATACTCTCTGAAAAATAAAACTAATAGCACTCATCAAAAGTAAATTGGTGTTTTTTGCAAAATGTATAATATTTAAATTAACTTATTTAAACAATTTACAATTTGAATTTTTTTCGTTTAGTTCTTATTAAAACTGTTATTAGTGAGTAAACGTCCTAAATTTGAAAGTGAAGTGAATAAAAATTCAGTTTAATAAGGATTAAATAAAAAATGCATAAATCGATTTGTCCATAAAAATTATTTACGAGTGGTTTGATATGTAACTAACATATATTTTTTCTAATCAAATCTTTAATTGACACGATCATAATTATTTACACAGTCGTTACCCGAGCCAAAAACGTTTGTATTAGATTGATTGCACCTCAAAATTTCATGATCTTTTAACATATAATTTTATTGAAAATATGTCAACCAATTTTTCAATTTAACACTAATACTGACGTCTGAGTCGTAAAAAATCTGCCGATGATCTTTCTGATCACTTACTTTCCCGAAAATTTTCTAAATATTATTTTTATCGATTTTTTAATTTTTCTTATTTCTAAAAAAAATTTTTTATTTTTGGTTTTTGATGAGTGAAGTAAAAATTTTAAGATATTTGTTAGGATAAAAAAATTTTAAGAAAATAATAATTCAATGAAAAGATTATACTTTCGTTCATGTAAATTCAATAAATGTTGAGTAATGCTTCGGTTCGTTCGTATGCTAAAACATTTTTGCTGGCTCTGAAAATAAAATTGCTTCTTATTTATAATATTAAACAATTAAATTTATTTTTATTGTTCCAATAAAATGGATTCAATAATTTTAATATAATAAGCCGTTTATTATTAATTGGAATTTCCCTGTTTCTATGTTATCAGGCTTTGTTGATTGTGGTTGCATTTCCATACTAGCATTGATTCGATGCACGTTGATTCCTTTTCCTTGAAATACTTGTAATGGTTCTAAAAGTCATCCAGTCTTCTTAAGTAAGACGAGTGAATGTCTCTGAAAGAAAAATGTATATACAAAGTTTTATCTGTACCTTGATTCTAATTCTGTGAGAAAAAATGAAGTGGAATGGAATTACATATTATTTATCTCGAATTTTGATTTCTCACTAAATAATTCCGTTCCACTAATTGGTATTCTCGTTCTCTTTTCGAGATATTGTTTTTAGTACAAGTTCTAAACTAGCACAAATTTCTTAAAATGGGATTTACCTGTGATTTTATTTGTGATTCTTTCGTTAGTTTACAAGTGTTTTGTGATATGTTATAGAGTTTAATTATAGAATCTATATAAGAAACTATATAAGATATTATAGAATCTAACTGTGGATCTTCACGTAACATCTACAATCGCGTTGTACAAGAAATCACACATGAAAACTCCTTTTATCAATGTCATAACATGTTGCATGATATTTTTTTATCCACGACTACTAAAGAATATATACTTTCCATGCGTATATATTTCATTGTAATTGTATTCATTCCTTTTTTATATATCAAATTCTTTTTTATTTATTTTATTACGCCTTATTTGTTCAAAATTCCCCTAACAAATTAAAAACTTGATTTGTTGGTATAGTAATATAAACGAGATAAAACACGAACAATACATATAAAATAAACAAACAACTTTTATTTTGTTTTTTTTTTTCATAGAAATATTTCAATATATCGATATAAACGTTTACAGGAAAATTTGAATGAAATTATTTGAAATATTTGTAGTCGTGGATAAAATAGTATCTTGTATTCGCTTAGGATGAAGGCAATTCTTCACTCGGATGATTCCCTCCACTCGCTACGCTCGTTCCGGGAAACTTCATCCTCGTGAAGAATTGCGTTCATTCTAGCACATACAAAAATATACTATTCTACTTTTTCATATCTATCTTTCATATCATAGATATCTTTTTCTACTTCTAATTCTTGTAGAAAAAAATATCAGTCTGATTTTATGATAAAATTTGAAAAAAATGGCGATTTAATTTTGTTTATCTTCAAATATTTAAAATTTAATGCATATTTCATATATAATTTATATTTAAAATACGTAGAATATTTTTGAATACATATAGTTATAATAAAATTATAGAAGAAAATAAAAGAGAAGTTAAAGTTTTGCAAACAAAAAACTATGTTTTATATCTGTCAAATATATCAGTATGATATTTTGTAACACCAACAGCCGTCTTTGATATTTCCGTTGCATGCCGAACAGCCATCATTGCCATGATATTTGTTACGTGAAGAGGATGTGTAAATAAGATTTATTGAATGAAATAATGTTAATAAAATAAGATTATTTGTTCTTACTATTTTATTCTAATATCTTCTTCAATGATGAAAATTCGAAATAATAAAATCAACATTAAAAAAATGAGTAAAATAATTTAATTTGTTAATTTATCTCTACATGAAAAACACTTTTAAAAGAATTATTATTAGCACTAGGAATCGCCCAGTGGCCGAAATTCGGCCATTGTAAATAGACCTCCCAACAAAATAGCTACAGCACATTATTTCAGAGTTTAATTAATTGATATAGATTGATTCTGAATTGTGAAACAAATAATTCGAAAAAAAAAACAAAATAACCGAACAAAAAACTCAAAAAACACAATTATCACATTTTTGCCATTTTTTCTGAAAAAATCGTCAAAATTCAAAAAATGTATTTTTCGGCACATCTACTACTCAAGACCTATCCTACGATATACATATTGCCACACTTTTGTTGGAGCAAATATTTCAAAACTGTACCGCAAAAATATTGCTTACGTATTTATATATAGAAGATAAAGATTGATTTTGAATTGTGACACAAATAGCTTGATAAAAAAACAAAATAACCGAACAAAAAACTCAAAAAACACAATTATCACATTTTTGCCATTTTTTCAGACAAAATCGTCAAAATTCAAAAAAAAATATTTTTCGGCACATCTACTACTCAAGACCTATCCTACGATATACATATTGCCATACTTTTGATGGAGCAAATATTTTAAAATTGTACCGCAAAAATATTGCTTACGTATTTATATATAAATATAGATTGATTTTGAATTGTGAAACAAATAACTTGAAAAAAAAAACAAAATAGCCGAACAAAAAACTCAAAAAATACCATTATCACATTTTGGCCATTTTTTCTGACAAAATCGTCAAAATTCAAAAAAAAAACATTTTTCGGCACATCTACTACTCAAGACGATTCCTACGATATACATATTGCCACACTTTTGATGGAGCAAGTATTTTAAAACTGTACCGCAAAAATATTGCTTACATATTTATATATAAAAGATATAGATTGATTTTGAATTGTGAAACAAATAACTCAAAAAACAAAACTATCACTTTTTTGCCATTTTTTCTGAAAAAATCGTCAAAATTCAAAAAATGTATTTTCGGCAAATCTACTACTCAGGACCTTTCCTACGATATACATATTGCCACACTTTTGATGGAGCAAATATTTTAAAATTGTACCGCAAAAATATTGCTTACGTATTTATATATAGATTTTTCATTATCTTCCTCCTCCCAATCATCATCTACATAATATTCATATTTATTTATTTTCTGTAATTGACAATACCTGTAAGCTTGTGATATTTTTTTCTCCATTTTCGTACGTCCATACAAAATTTCTAAGCAAATAATCTCATTGCATCAATAACTTCGTTGGCGTGATAATTTGACAGTTCATCCCACAAACGCGGAATTTATTTTCTCATCCCACTGAACGGGAATGCAAAAATCTCATTAAGCACGAAAACTCATTCCCCGTAATAATTCCATACAACCAGAATCTAGCTACAGACCGCAATTGTTATTCTCGGATAGGCTTCGGGGTAACGGAGTAGTGTTACTAGTAAGTTAACTAGATCTTGATAAAGTAGTGTAAACAACATATTGGGTAAAAGAAATAAAATTAAGAAATAACTATTGGTCATAAACACTTAGGTAGCACCACCCCTTTCCTTAACTTAACTTTACCACCTCACTTATACGACACAATATAATTCTTCCAACTAAAAATAATTTAGAGATATATTTTGTCGTTTTCTTTCAAAAAGAGCGTTATAATACAAAACAAAATGATAAAAATTGATCTAATTTTGTAGTTGTGTTTGTGAATGTAATTATAATTAGTTAATCAATTTTTAATTTAAAACATGATTTAAACAAAACTTGTAAAAACTACTTATCTACTACTTGTGTTAAGGTTATTTTCCAATAGCTTTTATTCTTGTCTGTTTTAATTTTTGAAATAGAAGGTATGAAAATAATGTAAGTGCGAGAGAAAAAAAGATGAATGCTCGGTTGCTTGAATATTTACTAAATGAAAGTTAGCTAAATCGTCAATAAGAAATATCATTCAAACCTTTTTCACGCCGTTTTTTGACAAAAACAAACAAACATTTAACTGAATAACAAGATAAGAAAACTTGAATCTATAAGCCTTATTTAAAGGTCCAATCGCGATCAAAATACGCAAAATTATTTAAATGGAGAATTAAAAAAGTTAGCGGAGATTTAAATGTTCAAGCAACCGGGCAGAAGACCTTTTAATTATTCTATAACTTTTTTCACTTTCCATGTTTATTTTTTTTTTCTAGAAAAAAGTGTTGTACTATCAAAAAAGTGGTTAACTATAAAAGAAAAAAGAGAAAGACTTCTATCAATAGAGAAAGATTTCTTTATGGATAAGGACGAATTTTACACTGAAAAAATATATTTAAAATTACCATACAGTGTAGTTTTTAATGTTTTATATTAAAAATAAAAACAAATCACAAATAAAATGAATAAGAAAAACTTTATCTTAACAAATTTATATTTATAAAAATTTTTTTTTCCATGAAAAATTATAACATGCACCGTAGAAAATTAATCATGATTTCTCGTTCTAGAGGAAAAGATGAAGAAGACTTGTGGCGATACTTCAGTTCCGATAATTCCAATTCTACAATAAATAATAATTACATAAATATAATTGTAACCAGGGCTGCAAACCGGTTTTTGCAAACCAAAACCAGAACCGCAAAACCAGAAAACCACATCAAATCAGTAAAACCAAAACCATAACCACATTCCAAAAATGATTAAAACCGGAACCAAAACCGCGATTTAAAATAAAATAAATTGATATAAAATTAGTCGATGGATATTTTTTTCATATAATTAAAACATTTACTTTCTTTTTTCATTAAAAAATTACTCTATAAACATGTCGTATTTTAAAATTTGTCAATTAATATAACAATTAGCCGTATCTATCAATTCCTAAGCTATTTCAGTCGTAACTTTACTGTCTTACAGTAACTACTGTCTTTCAATAACTTTCCAATCCAAAATATGACTTCCCGCTCAGTTGGAAAGTAAAAATGATTTAGTGATTATGTTTTTCAGAGTGATTTTTGTTAAAATTTCGTTAATATGGCTTTGGAAATTATTGTTGTTAGAAATAACATTTCAAATATAAATTTAAAGTTCATATTTTAAATACTTTTATCTGAATAACAATGAATAAAATAGTAAACAAACCACGGTACCAAGTTCGTCTTGTCATATCTTGAAATGCTCTAGGCGCTACGCGGAAATGAAACACTTTCCCCTGGGCATGTAATGTATCATAAATTAACTCAACATTTTTTACTGAGCATTGGCACTGTTTGTTGACAAATGTTGTAATTTTTAATCAACTCTCTGATGAATACTCAAAAAACAATTTTTAGCTATAAACCAAAACCAAAACCGAAACCAAAATCAAATTTTGACGTTTAGAAAAACCAAAACCGGAACCAAAACCAAAACATGTTGCATAGTAAAACCAAAACCAAGATTAATTATCTAGAAAAACCAAAACCGAAACCAAAACATAATTGGGCGAGAAAAACCAAAAACCAAACCAATAAAAATAGTTTATGATTTTGCAGTCCTGATTGCAACAGATATAATAACAAAAGTTTCTCGAGCACTGCATGAGTGCGTTTCGAAATTAACCACGGTAATAATGTCATAGTTAAAAAATTGACGTCAAATAATGAATGAAAATTACCATAGTAAAGCTGTCAAAGTTAAATTGTCAAAGAAAAAGAGCGCTAAAAATTAAAAATGAATAAAAACTAATATGCAATATTTAAAAATATACTTATCTAATATGTTTATTTTTAATTTTTTTTTATTTTATTAATAATAATATAAACTTCCTTATAGTAACAATTTGAATTTGATTGTTTTATTGAATATCGAATATTGAATATCGATTTCGATTCCCGCCATCCACAGTTCTTATATTATTATTACAATTTTTGCTTAAACTATTGTCTTATATACTATTTCAACTGCTATTTTTTATTATAATGTTATATATTTTGTAAGTTTTAGTGTTGATTTTATCATTTAAAATGTTGGTATTGCTTTTATGTTTATATATTTCTATTTCTTCCAATCTATCTAGATGTTGTCCTTTTCTGTTTTTATGTAATATGGTTAAATTTGTGTTGACATTGGTGTATTTGTATTTTTCTATTTTTAAATGTTGGGCATATCTGGATTTTGGATCACTTTTATTAGTTTCACTGATGTGTTCCATAAATCTTTTTGAGAAGGACCGCCCCGTTTGACCTATATAAAATTTACTTCAGTCATCTCAGGTAATTTTATAAACACCTAAGTCTAAGGTTTGGGTTTTTTTGGTTTTTAGGTAAATTTCTATTTTCTATTTTATTTTTGTTTTTGTAAGCTGCAATATATTCATATTTTTTTAAAGTTTTTTGCATTATTTTGAATGTTTTTTTATTATATGTTACGCCTATGTATTTTTTGCCTGCTAAGTTTTCTACATTCCTCAATGTTGTTTGGGTTTGCAAATATATCTTGTTTTTATGTTTTCTATTTTGTGTCAATTATTTCATTTTTATATCCGTTTTCACTGGCTATGTATTTTATGTTATTTAATTCATCTTGATAATTTTCTGCATTCATTGGTATATTGTTCAATTTATTGATCATGTGGTTGTATGCAGCTAGTTTATGTTGGTATGTATGATGTGATTTAATATTTATTGTTTGATCCGTTTGGGTTGGTTTTCGGAATATTTTGAATGTGTGTTTTGAATCTGAATTTTTGATTGATAAATCCAAGAAATTGATTGTGTTATTTTCTTCATTTTCTAACGTGAATTTAAAGGAAGGTTCTGTGCTGTTTGTGTATTGGTAATAGATTAAGTTGTCTACTCGTTCCTTTGAATAATAAAACTATATCATCAACGTAGCGATACCAATAAATGATTTTTTCTTTGTGTGGATTTATGTTACTATGTATATATTTTGTTTCAAAACCATTGAGATATATTTCGACTAAAGTTCCAGATAGTGGGCTCCCCATAGGTAATCGTTCTGTTTGTTGATAATACTCATTGTTATGTGTGAAATAGTTTTGTTTTGTTATTTCGGTTATTATATTTATCATTTCTTGTATATCTGTTAGGTCTAAACTATTTTTTATTAACATATTTTTTTGTTATGTTTTTTGTATATTTTATTGGTATGTTAGAATACATGTTGGTTATATCAAACGATGCTAATTTTGCGTTGTGAGGTATTATTATCGGTTCTATTCAATTGATTAATTCTGTGTTATTTTTTACTGAATAGTTGTTATCAAATGTTATGTGATACTTCAATAGTTTGATTATGTACTTCGCTATTATGCATGTTGGTGCTGTGGTGAAATTAATTAATGGTCTTATCGGTGTATCTGGTTTGTGTATTGGTCTGTTGGTTTTATCATTTTGTTATACCCTATGTTCTTATCACTTAATATGTTGACAGATTTTTTGATGATTGTTTTTATTTGTGCATTGAATTCATTCGTTGGATCTTTACTTAATTTTTCGATGTTGTTATTAGTGATGTATTCATCTATCTTATTGTTGTAGTCTGTAGTTTTTAAGATGACTAATGTATTCCCTTTATCTGCTTTAGCTATTGTGGCATTGTTTTGTTTGATCTTTTTTTTGTATACTGCATATTGTTTTTATTTCTTTTTTGTTGTTGGTTTTTGAATTGTTTAAGTTGTTATTTTTTGTTGATATTTCATTAACTATTACTGATCTAATTTCATTTTGGTGGTGAATGTTAGTTTTCAATATTGAATTTTCTATTTCTAACAGATTTTCATTTATTTCTTTTCTTGTGTCGTTTGGTTGTATGCCGTATTTCAATGGTTTTTCCAATAGTTGAGTTTCTTGATTGTTAAATTGTATTTCAGTGTAATTTTCTATTCTATTGTTATATTGTGGCGGTCTATATAGTTTTATTATGTTATTATGATTGTAGAGATACTACTACGTCTACCTATCCAAATCAAAACACATATAATAAGTTATAAAGGAATTCCCGTGACGTAATTTCTTTTTTTATCAAAACAAAATAATAATAATTTAGTAAACAACATTTCATATGTTTACAATTATAAGTAAGCGAAATGAATTATACATTATTCAAAGTATGTCATCATATATCATGTTTCAAAACATTGAAACTAATTTTAAATAATTTTAAATAAAACAAAAGGTAAATAATTATGATGACACAGATTTTACTAAGGGGAAAATAATAAGTAATTAAATTGACATATATATTATATGTACATTTTGCTAGAATTGCATTTTCTAGCATAATTAATTTGAAATAAATATATTGATTGATTTAAGTGGGGATTAGGAAAATGAAAATGCAAATCCAAAAATTGTATAAAAGAAAGTTTTCGAACAAATAAAAAGCAGAATCAGTTTGAATTTAAATAGTGTTTTACTTTCTCTGATCCTCCCGACGACCTCAGTTGACGCACGTCAAACGGGTCTAACGGTTCTTTCCTTGGTGCAAAGTTGTTTCGGCAAACTGTATCATTGAAAAGCCGGACAGTTCTGGACTAATGTCTTGACTAACCTTTCAAAGTCTAATCTGTACGACTTCAATTGTGTCGTACAATCTAATATGTGCTTGTGGCTAAAGTTCCTATTCGGGTTTTTATTCAAGTTAAGAAGAATTCTCTCTATTTCCTTAATTATCTCATCCGCTTTTCTAGTGGATTCCATCAGTTATCAAATCATCAAAAAGAATCACAAAATTTTATTTTCAACTTTTATTCGTATGAGTTCCCATTTCTATTAGTTTTGATTCTTTTAACTTTTTTAATTTCAATTTTATATTTTCACTTTTTTTTATCGTGCTTTCCATATCATTCTATACCGATTCCATTGTTATTTCATATTCTATTTGATGTTATTGTTTAGATATTAGTTATTGTAGGTTGTATACTTCTAATGTTAAGTAAGTTATTTTTGTGTAGAGTTCTTGAATTTGTTTTGTTAACCATGTAGTTTCTGCTGTTTGTTTAGCTATTTGTGCGGCTTTGGATCTATTGCTGACTTTGATGTTAATATATGTAGGCATTATTCTATATCTCTCGCAGCATCGGTGGAAATTTAAATTTTGTTTGTTTTGTTGTAGTTTACTAATTTGTTATAATAAATTTTCACTATTTCACTTGGTGGTGTATCACTATATGTGTTATTATAGTTTTCCATATTATTCACTGTTTGTGTGCTTTTGTCACTTTTGAATTAAAATACAATGGATAAATTGGATATATTGCAGCTTACAAAAACAAAAATAAAATAGAAAACTACCTAAATCCAAAAAAACCAAACCTTAGACATAGGTGTTTATAAAATTACCTGTGATGACTGAAGTAAATTTTATATAGGTCAAACGGGGCGGTTCTTCACAAAAAGATTTATTGAACACATCAGTGAAATTAATAAAAGTGCTCCAAAATCCAGATATGCCCAACATTTAAAATAGAAAAACACAAATACACCAATATCAACACAAATCTAACAATATTACATAAAAAAAGAAAAGGACAACATCTAGATAGATTGGAAGAAATAGAAATATATAAACATAAAAACAATAACAACATTTTAAATGATAAAATCAACACTAAAACTAACAAAATATATGACATAATAATAAAAAATAGCAGTAGAAATAGAAAATAAGACAATAGTTTAAGCAAAAATTGTAATAATAATTTAAGAACTGAGGATGACGAAAGTCGAAATCGATATTCAATAAAATAAAATTCAAATTATTACTATAAGGAAGTTTATATTATTATTAATAAAATAAAAAAAATTAGAAAAAACATATTAGAAAAGTATATTTTTAAATATTGCATTTTAATTCAAAGGTGACAACAGCACACAAACTGTGAATAATATGGAAAATCATAATATAGTCGAGTAAAATTAGCTTCAAAATCCGTAAAACTTCTAAGTCCTCAGGGACAGCTTCGATTTTGATGATTTTTTTTGAAAATGTGTGTTTTTATATATTATTTGAAATCAGAAACATTACAATGTGCGCAATTAAGTATTTATATTGTTTAAACAATATAAACAAAATTTATGAACAAATTATTTTTTTAACAAAATTTATGCAATAAAAGAATTGTTAAGTTCAAATTTATAGAAAATTTCATTTAATAATAACATAAAAATATGGTATTATAAGAGTAGCAAAATATGTACACGCTATGTCTAACTTATGTATACATTTGTCATTAACATAGAGACTTTGCTGAGTTTTACGAACAGACAAGTTTTCCGCTCCCTTTGAACTTTGTCCGATTAACATGAAATATGGTGAGTAATTTAAAAATGGCCCAAGGAACGAAAGTGGCATAGCGCTGATGTGCCCTTTTATCCTTTTTTTTTTTTTTTTTAATAAAATGTGATGTGTAGTAGGCATTACAATATGTGTCACAACAACACATAAAAACCTTTTAAGACCAAGGTCCCACAACAACATGCGTTCTAAGGATGTTAATGGACGCAAATCTGTTTTTTTTTTTAATATTTTTTGGTTAAATAATGGATAACTAAACCATAAATCCTATCACATATAAAATATGACATAGGCCAATATTTCGTGATAGGATAGGGAAAATAAACATAAAATAAAAGATAAAAAGCAAATTTGTTTTAAAAATTTGCAGGAACAAAACTAAAATTGGTTTGCCAATAGTCCAGCTAATGGCATAATCCTTGATTATGGGACGCAGTATATTTTTTAATGATTTAAGCTCAGATGTATAGTTATATGAAGGCTCGTTTCTTCGAGCAAGCTACAGCGTTCCAGCATCAAGGAATATTCATTAGCTAAGATTGAGAGTGCTACCGTTGACTGAATACAGTTCATCCACCAGCACCCCTAAGGTATCACCTTGGCTAGTGATATCTCACTGCTATTGCCAGTGGTATGTGATATCTCATGTTAACTCATATGCCAATAGCAGGGACTGGAGTACGCGGGGTTGTCGCACCCGTGGATCAAAAAATAGAAAAAAATTATCAAATTAATAAAAACTGATCCCTCCATGCGTATATCCTGGGGTAGATTCCATCCCTTTTCGAGGACGGAATATTTTTCACTCAAAGTAACCCCAAAAATAGATAAAAGGACACATTTGAAGTAGAAAATGTTGTATAAGGTTTTTTCAATAGATCGATATTTTTCTAGTTATTCGCGATTGAAAACTTATATTGTTCGTTGAAAAATGCATGGTTTTTGATAGTTTTTCGAAAATAACTCTTAAACTTAGCGTTCTATCAAAAATTGGTAATCAACAAAAATGAAACTTTAAAAATCGAAGAGATTGTAGTTTTTATGAGGGTTGTAGGTCCAAAATGAAGCAAGTTATGGCTCAATGACGAGACATTTTTTTAACGACTTGGTTCGAAGAATTCAACGTTAAATAACGGAAAAGCAATGCATTTTTCGGACAAAACTCTCATAATTTTTTGTAATGATTGGAAAGACATTTAAAATGAGCACTAGTTCAAGTCGTTTGCATTGAAAAAACCAAGTTACGAGGCGGGCATCTCGAATTCAAAATAGAAACTCAGCGTTAAAATCTCGGTCATTCCCAATAGAATTTATATCGACCATAGCCCCTTTACAACTAGCTGTATTTTAGAGTTACCTATGTGATCCAAAAGTTTTGCTAGATTAGAATACATATTTTCCGAAAACAATTTGGTAATAATGAAAAATGAATTTTCAAAGTTCCTAAGAAAGTACCTTCTGTTCAAAATAACTCTAAAACTAACAAATATACGTAAAAAACTACTCCACACAAAAACGTAGGTTTTTTCTTAACCAAAAATTGCCTTTATTTCGTTTTCTGTGGGATAAAAAATACCAAAGATATAACTGTTTCAAGTTTGCATTATAGTGCACGGAGCACTCCTTTCGATTCGTTCAACCCTTAAAAATTTGAAGGTGAAGGGTCTAGGCATGTTGGAATAAATATCATCTTATAGCCTTGAAAGTGCCTATAAATCGAGTTTTTAATTAAAGTTGTAACTTTAAAATTGAGAGAGTTATGTTACTATGAATCATACATGTTCAACTCATATAATTTAAATTAGATGAAAATAGGACTCTATTTTTTTTTGTGGGATTATGGAAATGCTTATTCATTATATGGGGACTTCTTAACACTTTAATCATCGAATTAAAATTAACGAATTTCCTGAATTTAGAATTATATATTATCATATTTAAATGTAAAATAAATACAAAATCATTTATAATTGTTTACAATTTTTTTCTTACAATATTCGTATAATTTAAAGCTTTTAAAAATTAAAAAAGGAAAAAAACAATTTTTTTAAATTATAAATAGTATTAAGTTAATAAATACCGTGACAAAATTTTTTCTCTCCATAAATTATTTTTTTATTATTTAAACAATATAAATATTTAATTGCGCACATTGTAATGTTTCTGATTTCAAATAATATATAAAAAACACATTTAAAAAAAAAAATCATCAAAATCGGAGCTGTCCCTGAGGACTTAGAAGTTAAAACGTAATTTTACTCGACTAATAACACATATAGTAAAAACTAATAAAACTACGATAAATAAAATTCAAAATGAAGTGTTTGTTTTTAATTTCTGTACTTTATTTTATTTCATACTGATATCTAAAACGACATTTTTCGGATTATTTATGGTACAAAAACTTGAACTTTAACGTCCTAGGACTTTATAAAATTTTATAATTTAACGTTGTTTTTGTTTTTGGAGCACTAGATATTATATATAAAATATTTTAGTTTTGAGTTTAAAACACACTTTTTTAATATCTATATGAGTTTTTTATTTACCAATTAATTTCGTTAGCTATGCTAACATTATCAAGGATATTTCTAAACATTAGGACGTTAAAGTTCAACTTTTTGAGCAAAATTTAAAACTCACATCTTTTTCTTTTAATAAATTTCCAGTATGAAATAAAATTTTGTATTTACCTCAAACGAAAAGTGTTTTTAAAGGTACTCACTAGTAATTTCACTAGTAATTAAACAACTTAAACAACGTTCCACTTTTCGTTCTAGATAAACAAATAACTATTTCAGTCTTCAGAATCAAATAAAAATAACACATTTCACTAAAAATATTAAATACTTACTTTATAATAATTAAATATACGATATATTCACAAAACAATATAATTTCAACAACAATTAAAACTTTTTTTTATAAAAAATCATAAAATGTTTTATAAATCGGTTGACATGTCATTTCAAATGTTTATACGTTAGTCCTTAACAAACTCTACTATCCAGTAAAGTTAAATAAAGTTAAAATAGTGACGCCACACTTTACTATGACAGTTTAACTATATAGTTTTGGAACGATGGTACATCTGTCATCCAGTAAATTTTTTACTTTGTAGTTAATTTTGAAACGACATTTAATAGAGTAAAGTTAACCACGGTTAACCATAGTTAATTTCGAAACGCACCCCATCGCGTTATATTCCATTGGTGGAGACCACCATATTATATAAATAAACATAAATAAAATTCTGGGTAAAACAAAAATGAAAAAGTTGCTTGTAAAAAGATCTATCGCATCGCTTTCAAGCATGTTTAATGCTAAGTTTGGTAATTATTGTCGTATTCCACGCCATGTATTTTTGCCTTAAATTGAAATTTCAAATAATTATATTATCTAATTTTACATTCTGAAGGTAGTTGTTGTTTTGTGTGAATTATATTCATTCCTCTTTAAAAATATTCATAACTAAAAGATATTCATTCCGTATTGACACGCCATATTTATTTTGATAATTTGTTGAAGCTAAAACATTAAATATTACAGTATTCATTATTCAATTATATGTATTTAGTTATGGGTTTTCTATATAAATAATAAATATTTAAATGTTATAAAAATATAAAGATTGTGTCTCTTTGGATAAAACAACAGAAAACCTAAAACAATAGTATGTCGTACTTACTACCATTATTTTGATTGATTTCTAATAAGATAACCAAGATTTGGAAAGGTCAGCTAGATCAAATAATTGTTCACATTGAAGGATTATTATGTGCTAAACTACATCAACTCCATCAAGCAGAGCTACTCCAATATGATATTCCTGACAACACTATTTGGACAACCCCTCTAGGAGAAGCCAGCTTCCAGAGCTCCACTCAACATCCAATAGGTATACGACAAAAACTAATGGAGAATCACCTTTACGCTAGTGTATTTTACAACTTAATCTACCAAAAAATCTAGATTCAGAGAAATAATTTTAGATCAAAATAAGATCCAACTTTTTGTACCGTACAAAAAGAATACCATATGCGAAAAAATATCTGACAGCTGTTTTTTGCTCTTAGAGAACTTTTTTGCAGACCTTACAATTGTATTTCATTCGAGCACTCATTTCACTCATCAAAATATTATTCATAAATTAAAATGCTTACAATTTCAATATCGTTCTTACTCGTAAGAGTAAAGGTTTTTGGTTTTCGATTTCACTCCTTTGGAGTAGATTATATATTTCTTGTCTTCTATCGATTTGCCAAAGACGAAAATTAGTACATTTATATCATTTTTATTCATTTTTCTAACAATACATGCATAATTGAACAGAACATTCACAAAAATTGGAAAGCATCAGCTATGTGTGGTTGCATTTAAATGTTCATCCCATAAATGTTAATTTTGATATACCCTTGTATGGTATATTTGATCGTAAATATCTTCTCTACTCCGCGTTTAGAGCACATGCATTTGATTCGTTGGGATTAATATTGTTATCCATTATGTGTTACCTGTATCGCGGAACACCAGATGATCAACGCCGATAATTGTACAAGTGTAACCCTTCTTCGTTGTAGGATACGCGAGGTTGTATTGGATTTGAAGACGGTACATTTCCCAACAAATCGCTTAATCTCAACAGTTATAGTAGGTCAAAAATAATAAAGTACTAGTTCTTATGTTCTGCTTATTCCCAAATGAGCGGATGTGGGCCGACTATGAACTAAAGTTATGATATTATGATGCAACGCTGCTGTAATAAGCATGTTTCAACTAGAAATGTCAGTATCTAATTCTAAATTACTTACAACATTAATTAATGCATGAGCAGCATCTATTAACTTTAAATTGGTTACACCTTTAATTTAGCATTTAGCTATATTATATATTAGAATTTTAAATTCAACTTAGATGAACTCCGACAAACTGTTAAGATCAATATGCAAAGGAAAAACAGCATCAAGAAGTGTGTTTAAAATTAAGGAAAGCATGTTGTGACAATTATCTAATACGATACATTAAAAAACATCATTCTGGAAAATAGAGGAAAACGTTCCACTAAAATAATATAAAACATCTGAATAAAGATTTGAAAATAAAAAAAAAATAAAATAACATGCATCAAAAAATTGTAGTTTATCTAATAAGAAAATTAAATAAAACTACGCAGTGTTAAAATACGTAAAGAAACAAACTAAAAAAATAGTTAAAGATATGTGGTTTACAACTATGTGAACTTTTTAAGATCATGTTATTATACTTTGTTATTTAGATTTGTGTGTATTCTTGAATTTTGTAGAAATATCGCTAATGTGTCGTCTATTATACATAATAGTATTCGGAATAGTTAGTTCAGTTTTGAATTAACAGCGATCCAAGTGATTTCTAAATAAGCAATGACACAAGTTAGTTATATATTATAATACAAGAAGAATAAAATAATAGTAAGATATTGTTATAAGTAATTTTGTCAACAATTAAGAAAAAAATAATGTGAGAACGTTAATAAAATTTTGTAAGAAGATAAAACTTGAACGAATAAAAATAAATTAAAATAAAAAACGAAAAGAAAAACTGTTGTTTTAATTGCCTGATCTAGAGATTGTACCGAATACAAGTAACTCGGCCAGAAACGTCATAACCTATTCGAAATAGTCCTGCTGAATGGAATTTTGTGAGACTTTGCGATAAGCAATGCTCTCTTATCAACAACATAACCAAGGTAGTTTTTTCTTGCAGCAGCAATTTGTTTTATATTCAAATTTTTTCGTAGTTAAGCATGAAATACGGGTATAACCTGTAAATTTCGGGTAATCGGCCAAACGACAATGCTATGTTGTCGTTGAATTACTTTGCTTATAAAAAAAAGAAGCTATGCTTTTTTGGTGATCAAATAAATAATTGTAGTCATATGAAATGAATTTTTTTCTATTTCATAGCAATTTTGTTTGTAATTTTCAAAGTAGTTTTCGAATTATCTTTGTCTTCATTTTTTAAGACTGCCAAATTGACTTCGAATTGGGTGGCACAAAAATGGTTTCAGTGCATGATTTTTTCTTTCTGTGGAGATATAATGAACAATTTAATGAAACAACTTGCAATTGCACTACATTTAACGTTATTATTATTAAATTAATATTATTATTTTTCTTGCTCTTATAATATTTATTCGTTTATATCATTATTTTTTACATTTATTTAAATTTCCGTATACACACCTAGGGCATGGTTAGATTAATCGATTGTTCGATTAATTGATCATTTCGTAAATTGTTCGATTAATCGAACAAATAAATTATTAATCGATTAATCTAAATTTACGAAAACGTTTAAAATTTACAAATTTATTTTTAAAAAAAATCTTTACTTTGCCTTAAGTAATATTTTTATTATTAGTCCAACCAGTAAACTATGGGTTGAAGTATACTTTCTATTATGAAGGATACGGCTTGTATAGTTTCTTATCATTTTCAATTAGTGCAGTATATTTTTAAACACACAATTTTGTAAGGTCTGAAAATTCCACTGACAGAGAGAGAGATACAGATCATATTAATGAAAGAAGACAAAAATCTTTAATGTAATTCGGATACAAAGTATCTTTTTGCTCCAAATATTTGTGTTTGCTGCACTTGGCTAACGCCTAGAGCAACAATTTCACTCTTATGCAAAAAAGACCTACTTTACGCCCTTAATACAAAGATGGATATTAAATTTTTATTTTTTCTTATGTCATTGTAAAAGTTGAACTTTAAATATGATATACCGCGCATATTTGTTTAAAAAAAATTAATAAAAATTAAAAATATAAGAATTAGTGAAAATTTTATTTAATCGATTAATCGATTAATCGGTGTTAAAATTTTCATATTAATCGTTAATCGATATTTCGTCCCAATCGATTAATCGACCATGCCCTATACACACCAACATGTAATTGGATTTTATCTGTTTGTTGGGTTTTAGAAAAATATGAGCATCGGAAAGAGGAGAAGAGAAAATCATTCAAAATAAGAAGAAATGTTTAAGAGGGTATTGTTCGGGTGTGTTTGTGGAAATTCCAACAAATTTTGTATTCAAAATTTTTATTTAACAGGTGACAAGCTTAAGCATGGACTGTAGAAAATTGGGTTAATGTTTTGCCAAAGAAAATTAAAGTGTAAGAGAGTTTAATAAGCAGTACAATAAAAAGGCAAATTTCTGATTTATTATATCACGAATCAAAATCAAAATGGTCTGATGAAAATATTCGTAGGTATCGTGCCTCAAGCTTCCTTAGCCTCTTTATCACTCATTTTAATCAAAGTTTACTAGACTCACCAAAAATAGTTACAAATAATTTTTTTCGTGTTACTTCTGAGGTTAAGCTTATTTTACATACGTTTGTGTATTAATATCAAATAAGTTTAACTGTTTCACCCTCTAGCTGTTATTTTATGTTTTAAGTTTAAAATAAACATTTGATAACAATGACAATTGTTGAACACCTACAGAATATTTTTGAAGCTTAACCGTCGCAAAAATTTAAAGTTCAATGTCATGGTAAAATCACACAACAGCACATACCGATTTATCGCTGTTTCAATTTATTCAAATTATGAGTACGCTAAGCAGTTTTTTAAATTTTTTATTCCAAAAATTAACATATAATGATTACTTTATATACATGTAGACAAAATTTATAAAAAACCGTACCTTGGCTTTATTACCAATCTACTGAGCTTTGAGTCATTCAAATAAAAATTTGATATTAAAAAATGGTAAAAGTGTATTAATTGTGTATTTTTTCTATCATTTTATTGCAGTGGCAAGTTCACCTGAAAATCGATTAGCTAAAGACGATTCAGCGGTAAATGAACGTTCGTCAGTTAGTGGTTTAACACCAATTCGAACAACGCCACCAACCACATCAGAACAGCCAACATCACGCAACGGACAAATATCAAGTAAGTCGAATCTCTAAACAAAAAATTTATCAAACATCCAACTTTTTTAATTAATTAAATTTCAATTAAACAGAATTTAATCAAATTAAATTGTTTTACTCTCTGATTGTTATGTTCTTTTTTTGGATCAAAAACTTTGTCATGATATTTTGTACTGGGAAAATAAAAGCTGTACAGAAAACAGGCTAAAAGTTACGATTTGAATCTGTATAAAATATAATTTGTTAAAAGCTAATTAAATTAAAATTTTCATAGATGAAAAGAAATTTTTTAACAAATTGATATTTTTATAAACAAAGAGATGCAAAAACATCAATAATACCAAAAACAAAACAAGCAATCGCACTTATCGCTGCAGATAAATTTTATTTAGATTTAGCCTTGTCGGTTGGATATAGGAATGGTATTTCATATTGTATAACACAACATAAATATAAAGCATTGTCCCGAGTTAACTCTATAGGTTATACTCTATAGGTACGAGTTAATTCTATATCTCAATTCTGTAAACAGTATTTCTTAATCTAATTCGATCACTCAAGTGTAATTAAAAACTTTAAATTTTTATGAGTATGCAACGTCTAAATTTATTCACAACAAGAGTCAACTGTCTGTTAACTTAGACTTAGTTAAGTTATCCAGCAGATAAATCCGTCAATTTAGGTAATTAATTTCGATTTGGTCAGGTAATTTGATATCGAGAAATCTAATTTTAAATGCCGAAATTGTCGATTAATTTTGCTAATATTAGGCGTTTGTCCGTTAATCTTAATTTGGTCCATCTTTATTTTGAAAGCACAACATGGTTTCCATCAAAAGCAGTTGTTCAAACTAAACGCTATTTAGATTGTATCGTTCCACCCAACTCGCCTGAGATCATAAATTTATTTGATGATTTATCTGTATAACCGGCAGGCTGGGATTAAAGATGCTGGGTGATTGACATAGTCTCCGAACATCGGAAGACAAGAGATTGTCCATGAAATTGAAATTAATTGGGACATTGAAACGTCTACAACTATGTTTTTCACCCAACCGAATATCTGAAAATAACCCGCCGGAAATATAACAAATATCGCGATGCGTTTTTGTGTAGCCACAGGCAGTCATTCCACGACTTTTGCTCAGACTGGGGTGGGGTTTGGCTACACGCATCTCGATGTAAGGGACTGCCATAAATAAAATAATACAACAAAACCACAACGTTTTAGAAAACAAAAATGGGAAGGCAATTCATTTCAAAAAGGGCCAGTTAACGTAGGGTTAGGAGGGAATGGGAACCCAGAGGTTTGTCGAACCTCATCTCACACCATGAAATTTGAAATTATTGCATTATTAATTTATAAATTTACAACAGCAGAAAACAACGGTATATTTTAAGCATTAATTTACCTTATAATTTATAAGAACAAACTAGCTACAAAACTAAATAATAAAACTCATACCTTACTGCATCCTGATGAGTTGCTATCCGCCTGATGAAACGTCTCATATAAACAATTTAAAACACCTGTTCAACTTCGTTATCTGTATAAACTTTATTTGGACTAAAGATTTAGTTTGACACAAACGTTTGTATTTATTAATTTTTTGTTAATAAATTATGTATTAGTCTATTTATTGGATATTTTCAACTTATAACTTAGTTTGATTTTTATATTATTATTAGCACAACAAGTTCTCACATAAATCATATTTAGTTTATAATAGTTTTTGTTTTAACTACTGATTCAAGTAATTTACTTTTATACTTGAAAGTAGCATTAATCTTTAAGTTATTTATAAACACCAGGCAATATTGTTTCTGATTAACTCTTGTAACTTGTTTCTAGGTTAATGAATTTTACAAATGTTGTTTTTGAATTGAATAGTAAAAACCAATTTAAACTGTTAGAGTTTATTTTCTTATTAAACACTAAAATACCACCGAAACAAAACAAGCTCACTGGATTCAAATGGGGATGTCCCTATTTCGGAATCCTTTAAACTTAAACTATTTTCGTGCCAACACCAAACAAAACAAACAAATATCTCGAATTCAAACGGAACATCTGTCCGTTTCAGAATTCTAACCTCGACTCCCCATTAAAGTAATAAAATTTTCATTTAATTAGTAAAAATAAAATAGTGTTGGGAAATTTTTGCCAATTAATTAAAAAATATAATAAAATTTGTAATTTGATTGGTTTTCAAATTACAATCAAATAAAATCATAAGTTTCGATAGAAATTGGCGAGTTTTTTAATACAACAAAAAAATTACTCAAAAAAAAAAACTCAATTTAAAATTTTGACGAGCCCTTATCTTACAGCTAACTATGAAAAAATTCAATTTCGAATTCCTTTATTTCACCATTGTAATAATATTATAGTCATCATATGGCTCAAAGCATATAAATATTCTTTAAATCTGAAATTGTAACATATTTTAAAACTAAAAAACTGAAAAAAACAACGAAAAACAGAAATAATTTAATATTTATGGAATGAGATTTTATTTTCACTTAAAAATTCATCGTAACTACGACGGTAATTTTTAAGAGATGGCTTGATGGATTGATTTCCTTTTTTCGAAATACATTCCTACTTTCCGAAACTACCTTACCTACTTTCCTATTTGAAAATTTTGACAGTTAATTTGTATTTTGAAAACATTCATAAATATTATTTCTTCCAAATCAAGGTTGCTTTTGTTATTTTTAATATAATTATTATCTTAAATTACTACAGTTAACTGAAAAGAAAAAGTTAAGTTAAACTTAAATGATTAATAATTATTAATTATTAAACTTATTTGATTAATAATTGTTATATAGTATCAAGTATGTGTGGAATTATGTTTTATTTTCTAGTTTGTAACAAGTGCGACATATTTCTTCAAATTAATAGTGAATCAGCAAACTCTAATAAGCTACCATCTGTTAAAAATTATATTCTGTGACTGGAATTCCAACTTTAGCTTTGTTAGAACGTTTGCTTAAGTTTTGTTTATTTATACGATCAGTAGATCTATAATATCACGGTCTGTACAACATCTACTCTCCGAAACACACATACTAGATATTAGATAACAATAATTGATCAAATAAGTTTCTAATTGTGTAACTTGTTAATTATATTTAATTTAACTTTTTCTTTTTAGTTATTTTAATTATGACCGTTGAACCCGGTTTTGGTGGTCAAAAATTTATGAGTGAAACTCATATGATGGTATCGAACCCAGATCAGTGGATAGAACCAATGGCCGATGCTGGTGTTGATCAATATACTTTTCATGTTGAACCGGTTCAAACAATTGTTGCAGAAGTTTTAAGGAAATTTGATAGAGAATCACTCACTGAAGCGAATAAAACCAAAACGAGTTGTATCGGAGCCCCGGCGTCCAAGATACAGGCCTTTGAAAAAAGCAAAATCCATACAAAATTGCACTGGTTTTGACGAAAATGTTTTATTTTTTACTTATTTTTGCTTTATTTCCTATGTGCTTATAAGATAAACGATCAAAACTGTCCCTTTTACAAAATTTTCTTAATTTACGATAAAAATAATTAAAAAAAATCCACTCGCGCCTAAGTTAAAGTAATCTTGCCTGAAATAGTCATAACGTGGGCCCCCAAAGTTATAATTATTTTTTTTAAAGTTATTCATGTTGATTCTTTAAAATTATATATCAAAAATAACATTAAACGTCATTTGGATTGTAACATTCGGTAAAAAAAGTGTACTTTTATACGATATTTGTTTTTTCAAAGGCCTCTCTATCTTGGTCCCCGGGACTGATTTTCAAAAAAATTTTTTTGTAATATGCTTATAAAAGTGCCCTAAAATAAAAAAAAACAAAAATTGGCCGGGGCCTAAGATAAAGTAATCTTGCCCAAGGAAAGTTAAAGACGCTGGAATGAAGGTTTTAGCTTTAAAACCATGCACTCCGGTTGAGCTTGTGAAAGAGTATATTCCCTTAGCTGATATGATTTTAATTATGACCGTTGAACCCGGTTTCGGGGGTCAAAATTTATGAGTGATATTATGCCAAAAGTGGAATGACCACGTTAAAATTACCCCAACATCAGATATAGAGGTTGATGGAGGAGTTGGAACAGAAACAATTAATGAGTGTGCTAAAGCTGGAGCAAATATGATTGTTGCTGGTACAGCAATTATTCGGGCTACTAATTAAAAAGATGTAATATCGCTTTTAAAAACTCTTCAGTAGTTTACACTGGTAGTCTCATAAATATGTTATTGTTCCTAATTTTAAGATGATTTGTTAACTTGGGCTGGATATGGATTTAGATATGGACATGGATATGGATGTGGATATGGATATGGATATTGATATAGGTATGAATATGGATATGGATATGAATATGGATGTGGTTATGGATATAGATAAAGATATGGATATGGATGAGGATATGGATTGGACTTCGTATGGATATGACATGGACATGAATTGGATATGGATTGGATATGTATTAAATACAGATTGGATATTGATTTGATATGGGATTGTATATGAATTGGATATGGATTGGATATGGATTGGGTATGAATTGGATATGGATTGGATATTAATTGAGTATGGATTGGAGATGTATTGGATATGGATTGGATATGGATTGGATATGGATTAGATATGGATTGAATATGGAATGGATATTTATTGGATATGGATTGGATATGAATTGGATATGGATTAGATATGGATTGGATATAGATTGGGTATGAATTGGATATGGATTGGATATTAATTGAGTATGGATTGGAGATGTATTGGATATGAATTGAATATGGATTGGATATGGATTGGATATGGATTGGATATGGAATGGATGTGGATTGGATAATAATTGAAAAGGGATTAGTAATGGATTAAAAATTGGATATTGATGCTATATTTTTTTTATATAGACCAACAAAAAGAAATGGTATCAACGGAAAAAACATTAAAAATGTAAATTCAGCAGTTTTTTTTAAGATGTTTAATACACAATGTACGAAAACAAAACAAACAAAAAGAAATGATATCTTAGCGGAAAAAAAACATCAAAAATGTAAATACAGCAGTTTTTTAGAGAGATTAGGTACACAACGTAAAAAAACAAATAAAAAGTAATGATATCTTATCACACGCACATTTCAGCGGTAAGAACGTCAAAGGAACCAAATCAGGAGTTTGTTTTTAGGGTTTAATACACAACATAAAAGTACCAAACCAAAGAAATGATACATTTTGATAAGCAAATTGGATACTGCTACAGTAAAAACATTTCATGTAACATTTCATGTAAAAACATTTCATGTATTCAAGCTAAAATTTTCAATAAACATACCAAGCTACAAAAATGTATGTACATTTATGAACTAAAACTTAAAAATAAAAAATATATAAATAAATAGTCCCGATGGTCGACACAATTAAGTTTACAAAGTATAAATTTATTTTTCTTCGAATTCTAAATGTACAATGCATTATTTGAAAGTTAATCTGAAACGAGAGAAGTACAAGCCAAACGCAAAAACTCTTTGAAGTGTAAGGGATCTCTTGTCATTAAACGCCCAAAATTAGGGCTTTCAAAAATAAAATACTGTGTGCCTTCAAGAGGTTTTGGGGTACAGTTTAAGTACCTAGAGCCCAAAAACTGTATAAAATAATGTTTATTTTTAAAGTTTGTTTAATACTTCTGTTTTTAATTAGTGTTTTTTATAAAGTAATCTGATAAATCCGATTCTAATTGCACACATAACTGTCTGATCCTGAAATCTACCTATTTCTAGTGGATATACCTGCCGCTCGGACTTTTTTTCAATATCATATACCTTTACAAATAAAAAAGAAAAGTTCATATCATAAATTTCGATAGAAATTGGCGAGTTTTTTATTATAACAAAAAAATTACTCAAAAAAACAACTCAAACTAAAATTTTGACGAGCACTTATCTTACAGCTAACCATGAAAAAATCCAATTTCGAATTCCTTTATTTCACCATTGTAATAATATTATAGTCATCATATGGCTCAAAGCATATAAATATTCTTTAAATCTGAAATTGTAACATATTTTAAAACTAAAAAACTGAAAAAAACAACGAAAAACAGAAATAATTTAATATTTATGGAATGAGATTTTATTTTCACTTAAAAATTCATCGTAACTACGACGGTAATTTTTAAGAGATGGCATTGATTTCCTTTTTTAGAAATACATTTTACATTCCTACTTTACCTAAACTACCTTACCTACTTTCCTATTTGAAAATTTTGACAGATACTTTGTATTTTGAAAACATTCAATAAATATTATTTCTTCCAAATCAAGGTTGCTTTTGTTATTTCTAATATAGTTATTATCTTAAATCACTACAGTTAAATGAAAAGAAAAAGTTAAGTTAAACTTAAATGATTAATAATTATTAATTATTAATCTTATTTGATTAATAATTGTTATATAGTATCAACTATGTTTTTATGTTTTATTTAGGAATTATGGAATTATGTTTTATTTAGCTTTAAAACCAGACACTCCGGCTGAGCTTGTGAAAGAGTACATTCCCTTAGCTGATATGATTTTAATTATGACCGTTGAACCCGGTTTTGGTGGTCAAAAATTTATGAGTGAAACTCATATGATGGTATCGAATCCAGATCAGTGGATAGAACCAATGCCGATGCTGGTGTTGATCAATATACTTTTCATGTTGAACCGGTTCAAACAATTGTTGCAGAAATTTCAAGGAAAGTTAAAGACGCTGGAATGAAGGTTTTAGCTTTAAAACCATGCACTCCGGTTGAGCTTGTGAAAGAGTACATTCCCTTAGCTGATATGATTTTAATTATGACCGTTGAACCCTGTTTTGGTGGTCAAAATTTATGAGTGATATTATGCCAAAAGTAAAATGGCCACGTGAAAATTCCCCCAACATCAGATATAGAGGTTGATGGAGGAGTTGGACCAGAAACAATTAATGAGTGTGCTAAAACTGGAGCAAATATGATTGTTGCTGGTACAGCAATTATTCGGGCTACTAATCAAAAAGATATAATATCACTTTTAAAAACTCTACAGTAGTTTACACTGGTAGTATCATAAATATGTTATTGTTCCTAATTTTAAGATGATTTGTTAACTTGGGCTGGATATGGATTTAGATATGGATATGGATATGGATATGGATATGGATATGGATATGGATATGGATATGGATATGGATATGGATATGGATATGGATATGGTTATGGATATGAATATGGATATGGATATGGATATGGATATGGATATGGATATGGATATGGATATGGATATGGATATGGATATGGATATGGATATGGATATGGATATGGATATGGATATGGATATGGATATGGATATGGATATGGATATGGATATGGATATGGATATGGATATGGATATGGATATGGATATGGATATGGATATGGATATGGATATGGATATGGATATGGATATGGATATGGATATGGATATGGATATGGATATGGATATGGATATGGATATGGATATGGATATGGATATGGATATGGATATGGATATGGATATGGATATGGATATGGATATGGATATGGATATGGATATGGATATGGATATGGATATGGATATGGATATGGATATGGATATGGATATGGATATGGATATGGATATGGATATGGATATGGATATGGATATGGATATGGATATGGATATGGATATGGATATGGATATGGATATGGATATGGATATGGATATGGATATGGATATGGATATGGATATGGATATGGATATGGATATGGATATGGATATGGATATGGATATGGATATGGATATGGATATGGATATGGATATGGATATGGATATGGATATGGATATGGATATGGATATGGATATGGATATGGATATGGATATGGATATGGATATGGATATGGATATGGATATGGATATGGATATGGATATGGATATGGATATGGATATGGATATGGATATGGATATGGATATGGATATGGATATGGATATGGATATGGATATGGATATGGATATGGATATGGATATGGATATGGATATGGATATGGATATGGATATGGATATGGATATGGATATGGATATGGATATGGATATGGATATGGATATGGATATGGATATGGATATGGATATGGATATGGATATGGATATGGATATGGATATGGATATGGATATGGATATGGATATGGATATGGATATGGATATGGATATGGATATGGATATGGATATGGATATGGATATGGATATGGATATGGATATGGATATGGATATGGATATGGATATGGATATGGATATGGATATGGATATGGATATGGATATGGATATGGATATGGATATGGATATGGATATGGATATGGATATGGATATGGATATGGATATGGATATGGATATGGATATGGATATGGATATGGATATGGATATGGATATGGATATGGATATGGATATGGATATGGATATGGATATGGATATGGATATGGATATGGATATGGATATGGATATGGATATGGATATGGATATGGATATGGATATGGATATGGATATGGATATGGATATGGATATGGATATGGATATGGATATGGATATGGATATGGATATGGATATGGATATGGATATGGATATGGATATGGATATGGATATGGATATGGATATGGATATGGATATGGATATGGATATGGATATGGATATGGATATGGATATGGATATGGATATGGATATGGATATGGATATGGATATGGATATGGATATGGATATGGATATGGATATGGATATGGATATGGATATGGATATGGATATGGATATGGATATGGATATGGATATGGATATGGATATGGATATGGATATGGATATGGATATGGATATGAATATGGATATGGATATGGATATGGATATGGATATGAATATGGATATGGATATGGATATGGATATGGATATGGATATGGAAATGGATATGGATATGGATATGGATATGGATATGGATATGGATATGGATATGGATATGGATATGGATACGGATATGGATATGGATATGGATATGGATATGGATATGGATATGGATATGGATATGGATATGGATATGGATATGGATATGGATATGGATATGGATATGGATATGGATATGGATATGGATATGGATATGGATATGGATATGGATATGGATATGGATATGGATATGGATATGGATATGGATATGGATATATATATGGATATGGATATGGATATGGATATGGATATGGATATGGATATGGATATGGATATGGATATGGATATGGATATGGATATGGATATGGATATGGATATGGATATGGATATGGATATGGATATGGATATGGATATGGATATGGATATGGATATGGATATGGATATGGATATGGATATGGATATGGATATGGATATGGATATGGATATGGATATGGATATGGATATGAATATGAATATGGATATGGATATGGATATGGATATGGATATGGATATGGATATGGATATGGATATGGATATGGATATGGATATGGATATGGATATGGATATGGATATGGATATGGATATGGATATGGATATGGATATGGATATGGATATGGATATGGATATGGATATGGATATGGATATTGATATGGATATGGATATGGATATGGATATGGATATGGATATGGATATGGATATGGATATGGATATGGATATGGATATGGATATGGATATGGATATGGATATGGATATGGATATGGATATGGATATGGATATGGATATGGATATGGATATGGATATGGATATGGATATGGATATGGATATGGATATGGATATGGATATGGATATGGATATGGATATGGATATGGATATGGATATGGATATGGATATGGATATGGATATGGATATGGATATGGATATGGATATGGAAATGGATATGGATATGGATATGGATATGGATATGGATATGGATATGGATATGGATATGGATATGGATATGGATATGGATATAGATATGGATATGGATGTGGATATGGTATGGATATGGATATGGATATGGATATGGATATGGATATGGATATGGATATGGATATGGATATGGATATGGATATGGATATGGATATGGATATGGATATGGATATGGATATGGATATGGATATGGATATGGATATGGATATGGATATGGATATGGATATGGATATGGATATGGATATGGATATGGATATGGATATGGATATGGATATGGATATGGATATGGATATGGATATGGATATGGATATGGATATGGATATGGATATAGATAAAGACATAGATATGGATGAGGATATGGATTGGACTTCGTATGGATATGAAATGGACATGAATTGGATATGTATTGGATATATATTAAATATAGATTGGATATTGATTTGATATGGGTTGAATATGGGATTGTATATGAATTGGATATGGATTGGATATTGATTGGATATGGATTAGATATGGATTGAATATGGATTGGATATGGATTGGATATGGATTAGATATGGATTGGATATGGATTGGATATAGATTGAATATGGATTGGACATGGATTGGATATGGATTGGATATGGATTGGATATGAATTGGATATGGATTGGGTATGAATTTGATATGGATTGGATATGGTTTGGATATGAATTAAGTATGGATTGGATATGGATTGGATATGGATTGGATATGGATTGGATATGGATTAGATATGGATTGAATATGGAATGGATATGGATTGGATATAGATTGGATATGAATTGGATATGGATTAGATATGGATTTGATATAGATTGGGTATGAATTTGATATGGATTGGATATGGATTGCATATGAACTGAGTATGGATTAGATATGGATTGGATGTGGATTGAATATGGATTGGATATGGATTAGATATGGATATGGATTGTATAATAATTGAATAGGGATTAGTAATGGATTAAAAATTGGAGGCTGATGTTATATTTTTTTATATAGCCAAACAAAAAGAAATTATATCAACGGAAAAACATCAAAAATGTAAATTCAGCAGTTTTTTAAAGATGTTTAATACACAATGTACGAAAACAAAACAAACAAAAAGAAATGATATCTTAGCGAAAAAAAAACATCAAAAATATAAATAAAGCAGTTTTTTAGAGAAGTTATGTACACAACGTAAAAAAAAAAAAGAAATGATATCTTATCACACGCACATTTCAGCGGTAAGAAAGTCAAAGGAACCAAATCAGGAGTTTGTTTTTAGGGTTTAATACACAACGTAAAAGTACCAAACCAAAGAAATGATACATTTTGATAAGCAAATTGGATACTGCTACAATAAAAACATTTCATGTAACTATTCAAGCTAAAATTTTCAATAAACATACCAAGCTACAAAGATGTATGTACATTTATGAACTAAAACTTAAAAATAAAAATATATAAATAAATAGTCCCGATGGTCGACACAATTAAGTTTACAAAGTATAAATTTATTTTTCATCGAATTCCAAATGTACAATGCATTATTTGAAAGTTAATCTGAAACGAGAGAAGTAAAAGCCAAACGCGAAAACTCTTTGAAGGCAGACAGTATCTTATTTTTGAAAGCCCTAATTTTGGGTTATGGATATAGATAAAGATATGGATATGGATGAGGATATGGATTGGACTTCGTATGGATATGACATGGACATGAATTGGATATGGATTGGATATGTATTAAATACAGATTGGATATTGATTTGATATGGGATTGTATATGAATTGGATATGGATTGGATATGGATTGGGTATGAATTGGATATGGATTGGATATTAATTGAGTATGGATTGGAGATGTATTGGATATGGATTGGATATGGATTGGATATGGATTAGATATGGATTGAATATGGAATGGATATTTATTGGATATGGATTGGATATGAATTGGATATGGATTAGATATGGATTGGATATAGATTGGGTATGAATTGGATATGGATTGGATATTAATTGAGTATGGATTGGAGATGGATTGGATATGAATTGAATATGGATTGGATATGGATTGGATATGGATTGGATATGGAATGGATGTGGATTGGATAATAATTGAAAAGGGATTAGTAATGGATTAAAAATTGGATATTGATACTATATTTTTTTTATATAGACCAACAAAAAGAAATGATATCAACGGAAAAAACATTAAAAATGTAAATTCAGCAGTTTTTTTTAAGATGTTTAATACACAATGTACGAAAACAAAACAAACAAAAAGAAATGATATCTTAGCGTAAAAAAAACATCAAAAATGTAAATACAGCAGTTTTTTAGAGAGATTAGGTACACAACGTAAAAAAACAAATAAAAAGTAATGATATCTTATCACACGCACATTTCAGCGGTAAGAACGTCAAAGGAACCAAATCAGGAGTTTGTTTTTAGGGTTTAATTCACAACATAAAAGTACCAAACCAAAGAAATGATACATTTTGATAAGCAAATTGGATACTGCTACAGTAAAAACATTTCATGTAACTATTCAAGCTAAAATTTTCAATAAACATACCAAGCTACAAAAATGTATGTACATTTATGAACTAAAACTTAAAAATAAAAAATATATAAATAAATAGTCCCGATGGTCGACACAATTAAGTTTACAAAGTATAAATTTATTTTTCTTCGAATTCTACATGTACAATGCATTATTTGAAAGTTAATCTGAAACGAGAGAAGTACAAGCCAAACGCAAAAACTCTTTGAAGTGTAAGGGATCTCTTGTCATTAAACGCCCAAAATTAGGGCTTTCAAAAATAAAATACTGTGTGCCTTCAAGAGGTTTTGGGGTACAGTTTAAGTACCTAGAGCCCAAAAACTGTATAAAATAATGTTTATTTTTAAAGTTTGTTTAATACTTCTGTTTTTAATTAGTGTTTTTTATAAAGTAATCTGATAAAGCCGATTCTAATTGCACACATAACTGTCTGATCCTGAAATCTACCTATTTCTAGCGGATATACCTGCCGCTCGGACTTTTTTTCAATATCATATACCTTTACAAATAAAAAAGAAAAGTTCATATCATAAATTTCGATAGAAATTGGCAAGTTTTTTATTATAACAAAAAAATTACTCAAAAAAAACAACTCAAACTAAAATTTTGACGAGCACTTATCTTACAGCTAACCATGAAAAAATCCAATTTCGAATTCCTTTATTTCACCATTGTAATAATATTATAGTCATCATATGGCTCAAAGCATATAAATATTCTTTAAATCTGAAATTGTAACATATTTTAAAACTAAAAAACTGAAAAAAACAACGAAAAACAGAAATAATTTAATATTTATGGAATGAGATTTTATTTTCACTTAAAAATTCATCGTAACTACGACGGTAATTTTTAAGAGATGGCATTGATTTCCTTTTTTAGAAATACATTTTACATTCCTACTTTACCTAAACTACCTTACCTACTTTCCTATTTGAAAATTTTGACAGATACTTTGTATTTTGAAAACATTCAATAAATATTATTTCTTCCAAATCAAGGTTGCTTTTGTTATTTTTAATATAGTTATTATCTTAAATCACTACAGTTAAATGAAAAGAAAAAGTTAAGTTAAACTTAAATGATTAATAATTATTAATTATTAATCTTATTTGATTAATAATTGTTATATAGTATCAACTATGTTTTTATGTTTTATTTAGGAATTATGGAATTATGTTTTATTTAGCTTTAAAACCAGACACTCCGGCTGAGCTTGTGAAAGAGTACATTCCCTTAGCTGATATGATTTTAATTATGACCGTTGAACCCGGTTTTGGTGGTCAAAAATTTATGAGTGAAACTCATATGATGGTATCGAATCCAGATCAGTGGATAGAACCAATGCCGATGCTGGTGTTGATCAATATACTTTTCATGTTGAACCGGTTCAAACAATTGTTGCAGAAATTTCAAGGAAAGTTAAAGACGCTGGAATGAAGGTTTTAGCTTTAAAACCATGCACTCCGGTTGAGCTTGTGAAAGAGTACATTCCCTTAGCTGATATGATTTTAATTATGACCGTTGAACCCTGTTTTGGTGGTCAAAATTTATGAGTGATATTATGCCAAAAGTGGAATGGCCACGTGAAAATTCCCCCAACATCAGATATAGAGGTTGATGGAGGAGTTGGACCAGAAACAATTAATGAGTGTGCTAAAACTGGAGCAAATATGATTGTTGCTGGTACAGCAATTATTCGGGCTACTAATCAAAAAGATATAATATCACTTTTAAAAACTCTACAGTAGTTTACACTGGTAGTATCATAAATATGTTATTGTTCCTAATTTTAAGATGATTTGTTAACTTGGGCTGGATATGGATTTAGATATGGATATGGATATGGATATGGATATGGATATGGATATGGATATGGATATGGATATGGATATGGATATGGATATGGATATGGATATGGATATGGATATGGATATGGATATGGATATGGATATGGATATGGATATGGATATGGATATGGATATGGATATGGATATGGATATGGATATGGATATGGTTATGGATATGAATATGGATATAGATATGGATATGGATATGGATATGGATATGGATATGGATATGGATATGGATATGGATATGGATATGGATATGGATATGGATATGGATATGGATATGGATATGGATATGGATATGGATATGGATATGGATATGGATATGGATATGGATATGGATATGGATATGGATATGGATATGGATATGGATATGGATATGGATATGGATATGGATATGGATATGGATATGGATATGGATATGGATATGGATATGGATATGGATATGGATATGGATATGGATATGGATATGGATATGGATATGGATATGGATATGGATATGGATATGGATATGGATATGGATATGGATATGGATATGGATATGGATATGGATATGGATATGGATATGGATATGGATATGGATATGGATATGGATATGGATATGGATATGGATATGGATATGGATATGGATATGGATATGGATATGGATATGGATATGGATATGGATATGGATATGGATATGGATATGGATATGGATATGGATATGGATATGGATATGGATATGGATATGGATATGGATATGGATATGGATATGGATATGGATATGGATATGGATATGGATATGGATATGGATATGGATATGGATATGGATATGGATATGGATATGGATATGGATATGGATATGGATATGGATATGGATATGGATATGGATATGGATATGGATATGGATATGGATATGGATATGGATATGGATATGGATATGGATATGGATATGGATATGGATATGGATATGGATATGGATATGGATATGGATATGGATATGGATATGGATATGGATATGGATATGGATATGGATATGGATATGGATATGGATATGGATATGGATATGGATATGGATATGGATATGGATATGGATATGGATATGGATATGGATATGGATATGGATATGGATATGGATATGGATATGGATATGGATATGGATATGGATATGGATATGGATATGGATATGGATATGGATATGGATATGGATATGGATATGGATATGGATATGGATATGGATATGGATATGGATATGGATATGGATATGGATATGGATATGGATATGGATATGGATATGGATATGGATATGGATATGGATATGGATATGGATATGGATATGGATATGGATATGGATATGGATATGGATATGGATATGGATATGGATATGGATATGGATATGGATATGGATATGGATATGGATATGGATATGGATATGGATATGGATATGGATATGGATATGGATATGGATATGGATATGGATATGGATATGGATATGGATATGGATATGGATATGGATATGGATATGGATATGGATATGGATATGGATATGGATATGGATATGGATATGGATATGGATATGAATATGAATATGGATATGGATATGGATATGGATATGGATATGGATATGGATATGGATATGGATATGGATATGGATATGGATATGGATATGGATATGGATATGGATATGGATATGGATATGGATATGGATATGGATATGGATATGGATATGGATATGGATATGGATATGGATATGGATATGGATATGGATATGGATATGGATATGGATATGGATATGGATATGGATATGGATATGGATATGGATATGGATATGGATATGGATATGGATATGGATATGGATATGGATATGGAAATGGATATGGATATATATATGGATATGGATATGGATATGGATATGGATATGGATATGGATATGGATATGGATATGGATATGGATATGGATATGGATATGGATATGGATATGGATATGGATATGGATATGGATATGGATATGGATATGGATATGGATATGGATATGGATATGGATATGGATATGGATATGGATATGGATATGGATATGGATATGGATATGGATATGGATATGGATATGGATATGGATATGGATATGGATATGGATATGGATATGGATATGGATATGGATATGGATATGGATATGGATATGGATATGGATATGGATATGGATATGGATATGGATATGGATATGGATATGGATATGGATATGGATATGGATATGGATATGGATATGGATATGGATATGGATATGGATATGGATATGGATATGGATATGGATATGGATATGGATATGGATATGGATATGGATATGGATATGGATATGGATATGGATATGGATATGGATATGGATATGGATATGGATATTGATATGGATATGGATATGGATATGGATATGGATATGGATATGGATATGGATATGGATATGGATATGGATATGGATATGGATATGGATATGGATATGGATATGGATATGGATATGGATATGGATATGGATATGGATATGGATATGGATATGGATATGGATATGGATATGGATATGGATATGGATATGGATATGGATATGGATATGGAAATGGATATGGATATGGATATGGATATGGATATGGATATGGATATGGATATGGATATGGATATGGATATGGATATGGATATGGATATGGATATGGATATGGATATGGATATGGATATGGATGTGGATATGGATATGGATATGGATATGGATATGGATATGGATATGGATATGGATATGGATATGGATATGGATATGGATATGGATATGGATATGGATATGGATATGGATATGGATATGGATATGGATATAGATAAAGACATAGATATGGATGAGGATATGGATTGGACTTCGTATGGATATGAAATGGACATGAATTGAATATGTATTGGATATATATTAAATATAGATTGGATATTGATTTGATATGGGTTGAATATGGGATTGTATATGAATTGGATATGGATTGGATATTTATTGGATATGGATTAGATATGGATTGAATATGGATTGGATATGGATTGGATATGGATTAGATATGGATTGGATATGGATTGGATATAGATTGAATATGGATTGGACATGGATTGGATATGGATTGGATATGGACTGGATATGAATTGGATATGGATTGGGTATGAATTTGATATGGATTGGATATGGTTTGGATATGAATTAAGTATGGATTGGATATGGATTGGATATGGATTGGATATGGATTGGATATGGATTAGATATGGATTGAATATGGAATGGATATGGATTGGATATAGATTGGATATGAATTGGATATGGATTAGATATGGATTTGATATAGATTGGGTATGAATTTGATATGGATTGGATATGGATTGCATATGAACTGAGTATGGATTAGATATGGATTGGATGTGGATTGAATATGGATTGGATATGGATTAGATATGGAATGGATATGGATTGTATAATAATTGAATAGGGATTAGTAATGGATTAAAAATTGGAGGCTGATGTTATATTTTTTTATATAGCCAAACAAAAAGAAATTATATCAACGGAAAAACATCAAAAATGTAAATTCAGCAGTTTTTTAAAGATGTTTAATACACAATGTACGAAAACAAAACAAACAAAAAGAAATGATATCTTAGCGAAAAAAAAACATCAAAAATATAAATAAAGCAGTTTTTTAGAGAAGTTATGTACACAGTTATGTACACAACGTAAAAAAAAAAAAGAAATGATATCTTATCACACGCACATTTCAGCGGTAAGAAAGTCAAAGGAACCAAATCAGGAGTTTGTTTTTAGGGTTTAATACACAACGTAAAAGTACCAAACCAAAGAAATGATACATTTTGATAAGCAAATTGGATACTGCGACAATAAAAACATTTCATGTTCACACAATTAAGTTTACAAAGTATAAATTTATTTTTCATCGAATTCCAAATGTACAATGCATTATTTGAAAGTTAATCTGAAACGAGAGAAGTAAAAGCCAAACGCGAAAACTCTTTGAAGGCAGACAGTATCTTATTTTTGAAAGCCCTAATTTTGGGCGTTTAATGACAAGAGATCCCTTATACTTCAAAGAGTTTTCGCGTTTGGCTTGTACTTCTCTCGTTTCAGATTAACTTTCAAATAATGCATTGTACATTTGGAATTCGATGAAAAATAAATTTATACTTTGTAAACTTAATTGTGTCGCGACCATCGGGACTATTTATTTATATATTTTTATTTTTAAGTTTTAGTTCATAAATGTGCATACATCTTTGTAGCTTGGTATGTTTATTGAAAATTTTAGCTTGAATAGTTACATGAAATGTTTTTAGTGTCGCAGTATCCAATTTGCTTATCAAAATGTATCATTTCTTTGGTTTGGTACTTTTACGTTGTGTATTAAACCCTAAAAACAAACTCCTGATTTGGTTCCTTTGACTTTCTTACCGCTGAAATGTGCGTGTGATAAGATATCATTTTTTTTTTTTTTTTTTACGTTGTGTACATAAAACTTACCTACAACTAATCATATTTCATAACAAACATTTTTTTAAGTAACTCAAAACTTTTTTCGGACGGAAGTAACGTTTTCAAATGGAAATGACGTTCAGTAAAATAAATTATAATGAACCCACATATTTTCATCTCTATCACTGTGATTATAAATCTTAAACACATACATTCATATAATTGAATCAAACAATAATAAAAAAATAAAACAAAAAAGAAATTCAAACAGCAATGAAATAATAAAGGCGTGATCAGCCCATAGTTTTTCCAATTTATTAACTATATTAGTTGACTATCCGCTGATTGAAAAACCGTCGTGTTGATGGTTGGTAATGCTTTGCTTAAAAACACTTTGACCTAGATGGAAGTCGAACTCGGGTCCTCCAAGTTCGACGTCTAGCGTGCTACCACTAGGCCACTCAAAACAACGATAATATAATTTACTTAATATAATTTATAATTTACAACATGTGTAATAAAAATCCATATTTATATAATGTATTACAAAGTCCATTCAATTACTATCATAATTGTCATATGAAATTAGAGGTTTATGATAACTTAAGTGAGAAACATAAACTTTACTTTGCTAAATTTTTTGAAAAAAACCGCATCAATTGATGTACCAAATCTAGTTGTTGAATTAAATGGACATGTATTTGTCGTTAAATTTAATTTGTAATACTTTGTAATACATTATGTAAATATGCTTTTTTATTACACATGTTGTAAACTATATTATCAATAAATATTACTCTAAATTTCAATATGACATATATTTTATATTTAACCTTTTTAGTAATACCAGCCACAGTAGCCAAAGAAGTTTTACTTCAACAGCGTGTTAAGATTAGATTTGTTTTATGAAATTATCAAAAAAAATAAAACAAGTCATCATTTTAATTTTAACAGTGAAAATTCAGATATCATTTTCTTTTATAACTTAAACTGAATAATTGATTTGATTTGAATAAATTTGATTTAAATAATATTTAGATCAGTTTAATTTTACCTCTAAATCTTTTAACAAGATATAATTATAATGACCCTTTCGGATAATCAGTTTTTAAAGAGACTAAAAGTAAATTTAGCCATTTCTAATGACGGTAATTATTGAAGTAAAACTTCTTTAGGCGCGTTATGAGAATTTTGCAACGGAAGTACAAAAAACGAATATAATATTCGGCAAATATACGATACAATCCGATTATGACACACATATTTTAAATATTCACTGGTTTTTGGTGCATTATAGAAATAGTTCATATCTTTCGATGCTTCAAAATTTAACAGAAATTCAATTAAAAAAACATAATTTTGAATTAAATTTAATGATTTTCAATCCAAATTTTTGGAGTATTTTCATTTGATTTAATATCAGTTTTCAAAATATTATATGTCTGCTCCATTTTTGTTTACAATGGATGCTTAGACTCGTAAATTAATAAAAATGGCAGCATATTTGGCTTTTTTAAAGGCAGAGAAATAAGTTGTCGCAAATCTTGGTAAATGGCATATATAATGAAATATAAGATGACAAAAAGCACCGTTTTGAAATTTGAGCTAAATCGAATAACTGGTTCAGGAATTTAAGCATGTTTGGTGGATCTTTTTGGTTTGTATGGTCAAGTTATTCATTTTTTCATTTGTTATTATATTTTTTTTTCACTTATGCAGTCTCGTACTAAATGTTATATAAGTTGGATGTGTCGATTGTAGATGGTGGTCCTGGTGGTCATTGTGGTCATGGTGGCCATGGTGGTCATGGTGGTCATGGTAGTCATGGTTGTAATAGTGGTCATGGTGGTCATGGTGGTCATAGTGGTAATGGTGATCATGGTGTTCACGGTGGTCATGGTGGTCATGGTGGTCACGGTGGTCATAGTGGTCATGGTATTCATTGTAGTCATGGTGGTCATGGTAGTCATGGTGGTCATGGTGATCATAGTGGTCATGATGGTCATGGTGGTCATGGTGGTCATGGTGGTCAGGGTGTTCACGGTGGTCATGACGGTCATGTTGGTCATGGTGGTCATAGTGGTCATGGTGGTTATGGTGGTCACGGTGGTCATGGGGGTCATGGTGGTCATGGTGGTCATGGTGGTCATGGTGGTCATGCTGGTCATGGTAGTCATAGTGGTCATGGTGGGTATGGTGGTCACGGTGGTCATGGTGGTCATGGTGTTCACGCTGGTCATGATGCTCATGGTGTTCACGGTGGTCATGATGGTCATGTTGGTCATGGTGATCATGGTGGTCATGGTAATCAAAGTGGTCATGGTAGTCATGGTGGTAATGGTGGTCACGGTGGTCATGGTGGTCATGGTGTTCACGGTGGACATGATGTTCATGATGGTCATGGTGGTGTCACAGTGGTCATGGTGTTTGGAGTTTGCATCCCGGGCTTTTCCGGGCGGGAAAAAATATTTGTGTTGATTAAATTTGTATTTTGAAATACAAAAATCAGTGCGTGTAATCTTTGCACGCGGTTAAAATAAATTTCTTTGACTACTGTGGCAGGTATTAATAAAAAGATGACATATAAAATAAATATGTCATATTGCAATTTAGAGTTGCATTTCTTGATAATATAATTTACTGTGTAATAAAAAGCAATATTTACATAATGTATTACAAAGTCAATTCAATTATTAGCATAATTGAAATATGAAATTAGAGGTTTATGACAAATTTGAAAAATGCATCAATTGTTGTACCAATTGATAAACTAAGTGGACATGTATTCATCGTGAAATTTAATTTTTAATACGTTGTAAGACTTTGTAAAACATTTAGATATGGCTTTTTATTACACATTGTTGTAATTTATATTATCAAGAATATTAGAAAGAAACTCTAAATTTCAATATGATATATCTATTTTATTTTATATTTAATATTTTTAGTAATACCTGCTGCAGTGGCCAAAGAAGTTTTACTTCAACAGCGTGTAAAGATTACGCACTTCATTTTTTTGTTTAAAAAACGTTTAATGAGAGACGACTCACCTAAAACTTAAATAAACAAATAAAATGGCTAATAAAAATTTAGAATACATAATATGGTAAAGTTCGTGTTCATCGCTAGCTACTTTAATTAAAAATTTTTTTTTACAAGTTTTCTAACGATGAACACAATTTTTTTTCGTGTGAGAAGGAATGTAGTAAAACAAAATGTAGCAACTACAATCTGTGTATAAATTCAGTAATCAGTATATTTTATTAAACGAAATAATTTTAGGGATATTGCGAAACACATTTTAGTAATTTAGAAACATTTTAGTAAATTAGAACACTTTTAATATATTAGAAACGAGTCAGTGCATCAAAAATTAAAAAAAAACTTTTAAGATCTCATTTGGAAATCAACCACCCCAAGCTTTTATATGATGAAATTTTATAATAGAATTTATAAAAACATAAATTGTCACTTAAATTAATTTAATTTATTACATTTTTATTTTTAATATACCTAATCAAATTAAGTTATTGTTAACAATTTTTTTTATAATATAAAAATTGCATATTTGGAAAGGGCCCTACAATTGTTTGTAACTTCTGAGAGGAGTACCCTACTTGCAATTTATTATATTTAATTAAATAAATAAATAAATGTGTCTGTGAACATAAGTGGCAATGAAGCGACCATTAGAAAATAAACGAGTCAGTAAATCAGTTTGCAGTGAATCAAGAAACAAGAAATCCTCATAATCTGTAGTACGTAAAATTAAGTATCGATAAACATAACTAGCAAAACTCTAAATCTCTAAACTAGATTAAATCTAAAGCTAATAAATCAAGTTTTGTTGTGACTTAGTTACTATATAAATAAAGCATTGTATATTTACCGGGTTTTCTAATTAACCGATTGTCAACTAATACAGTTGATAAATTGGAAAAACTTTGGGCTGATCACCCATAAAAAACTAATCGAATAAATTTAAGTCTTCAAGTAAAACTCGACCATAAAATTGAGTGAATTGATAAATACAAGTGAGGGACACTTGTTGAAAGTTTACGTTCTTATATGGAATATATACGGCAGAAAAAAAATATTTACAAAAAATTATTAGTGACTGATTTTGAATTAATAATATAAAAAGTAGTGTTCAAAACAAGTCAAGTTTCACAACATAGATTAACTTAGCACTCACCTGGTTCTATAAAGCCGTTCAAGCTGACCAAAGTAATTTTTGTAAGTACTCTATACCTCTTCCTATTGATAGAGACATGTCTGTAATTGACCCAAAAGCAAAGGCTAGCTTGCTTGAATATTATGTTTGTAATTAACACTATTTCTGTGAACATTTCTGTAAATTCCAACTTAGTAGAACCAAACTTCAAACCCAAACTGATTCCAAAAGTTTTTCAAAAAATGAGACAGATAATTTTTTGTAAAAATATTATTCAAAAAATGCTTTTACAAATTAATACTAACAAAGCATAAGGGCCAGATTGTATTCCCCTACTATTTTTCAAACATTTGCTAAGGAGTTAGCATCAATCCTCAATAAAATTTTATATTTGTCATACAAGAATGGCATTTTTCCTGATATATGAAAAATAGATAGTGTTCAGTCAGTCAGTCAGTTCCAATGAACGGTAGTACACGGATGGAACAAATTAAAGACTTATTTCTATATTTCGAAATATTGCCATTTTTTTTAGAATTTAAACCATTTACTAGCTGGTGCAATTGAATCTTTCTCTAGTTACCATAAACAGCTATGGATAAGATTTTGCCTCAAGTAACATTTTTTGTGGCATATCGATTAATTTAGAAGAGAAGAGATTGACATTTCCAGTTGACATTTACGATGAAACATTTATTTTTTATGTGTCTATGGTCTGGCAATATGAAGACTTTACAACACAAGCTTATTTCAATTATACTTGGTATTAAGCTTTTTTACATTCACGGAGGGTTCCGTTCCGAATTTTATTCGTACTTGTCTGACCTTTATTATTTTTATTTGTTTTTATGTTTCATTTTTGAAGTGAGTTACATTCTTTATGTTACGTTTTTGTATTAGGAAAAATTTATATATTCGAGTCATCGTCACGCTAAATGAATATTAAATATAAAAAATTAAATTAAAAATATTAAAAGAGAGTGAGATAAATTGTAATCATTTGTTATTTTCGTATTCTTTATTCTCATTTTCTTGATTGATAATTTGTTTATTTTTTATTGAATTTGATTTTTTTTGGTTTATAACAGTGTGTACGTGTGGTACAGTAAGTAAAGGTTTTGTCGTATTTTTAAGTAAAATAAAAAAAATTGTTTCTGTCATATTTGATTTGTGTGTAAAGTTATGATGTTTGACATCAATGTTGTCATAATTGTCAACGGAAAAATCTATAAAGAAAGCTCGAGCGTCTATATTGCCTTAAAAACTGCAATACTCCATATCAATGGAATATTATTGTTTCGTTTGTGGCACTTCATCTTCATTCGTTATAGCTTGTTTCTCTTTTGCACTGTCACAATAACATCGCATTGTGGCGGATTAATTTTGTCAATTTTTACAAATATTGTCACCAAATACCCGAACGGTGGCGAGCGTAGTCGTATAGAAATAATCCCAAAGAACTTTCTTAACCATACATTATATAAATATGGACTATGAACTAAACATCAAATGTGATACCTACATACCCATTTAATAATACATTATACTTACATTATACATTATACTTACTTAATTTATACATTATACTTACAAAAATACTTTAGACCCAAACGAACATAGTTTTTTTGCTACAGGTGTTAAAGGATCACAGGGTCATCCAAACCAACCTCCCCATCAAATATAGAATATATTTCTAACCGAGATTCATACTAAAGAAATGAGGTTCCCGTTTTGACAAACAAACGATAAAGAGTCAGTCAGACGATGTACTAAAATTTTTTTTGTAATTGGTGTATTTTCCCGTATTACACGATAATTAATTTTATTTTAAAAAATATTATTAATTTAATGAATCAACAGCCATAACATTTTAACTAAGAAAACATCCTGTTACATAATTCCTTGTTGAATTCGGGGAAATTTTTAAACGAATGTTATCTTTTATGAAAAAAAAATACAAACCTTTTTAATCTTCAAATAATTGTTCCTTATTTTCATTTACAGTTAACTAACAACTCTTTTGTCTTAACGATAATAAAATAATAGAGGGAAGTAAATAAAATTGAAAATGTTGAAACAATGGAAATGACAAATGTTTTCTGTGACATAAAAGAATAAACATTAATTTGGGTGAAATGTAAGGAAAAACATTAGAAATCAGTTTCAGTTGAAATATACTTAAGCCGTGTTCGATTTGACTGAAGCAATTGAAGCAGCTGAGAAATTCAATGCAATTGTTGTTGTTTTTTCAGTTGTTTCAGTCAAATCGAACGCACCTTTAGTCAAATTGTTAGTTTTTTAAGATGCATCTTGACTGGGTCAGCTTTTTGTGTCATCTGCGTATTGAAGAACTAAAGATATTTTGTAAAAAGGTATGATTGTAGTCTTTCACCTATTGGATTTATTCTTGAAAGGCAACTTACTCCTTCACTATAAGGGGAACCTACTTATCTTCTTCAAGATTTAATCTCTTAAAAAAAAAATATTGTCAATATTTGTTGACAGTTCAAACAATTCGAAATTCAACAAAAGTTTGGTGTTATTGCCTCACTTGAGAGTTGAAAATTTCTAAATACAGCAGCATCCTGTGTTTTTTTACCAGGAGTTGATTAGTTAAATGAAATATTGCTACACTAGCGATCATCCTTAATTTTGACACATCAATTACATGTTTTAATCAATTTATTAGTCATTTCGTTCACGGATTGATATCCATATTAGGACAACGTTGTTCTTGACAAGTTTTATATTTTCACAGATATAGTAGAAATATTATAGATCTTGTCATATGTATTAAGATTTAACCATTAACTTCACAAGCTTCATTTTTTTTTTGAATCCACAATAAAAATGATCGAAAAACGCACATAGGATTGCACAGGTTAAATGAGGCACAAGAGTTATACTAAGATTCACTTGTCTATATATATTTAGTTGTAAAGGTCTTATTATCAATGGAAGGAAGAGTTTAGCTATTGAGTTGTTATCTGTTTGTAAACGCAATAAGTTGTATGCGAAAAGCGTTGATCGCCAAATCGTTGGTTCGAAACCTTAATTTATAGAAGTAAACTGAAGGTAGCCTTGTCAAGTGATTGCTGTTTTGGAATAACCATGTTCGATATTGTAGACTATTTCTTATAGGACACTTTCCTTAGATTTTTTGCTTTGGTATAAATGTCTGACTTATTGCCCGTGTACCGTCTTTTGTCAAAAGTTATATTTCTATAGCATCTTTCGGTTATCAATATAAACATTCTAATTGGATGATTTGGAATTTTTTGATGGCTCCCTGTAGTCCAGTTGTAAGAAATTCCCCTTAATATTTTTGTTTTTTTTTGCACAATTTTTATTAAGCTTTTGTTGACTTTGAGTGCCTTTATTTATCTTTTTTTTGTTGAAAAACTTGTGTTGTGACATAAACAGTTGTTAGCAAGTTGCAAGTGCAATGAATCAACACATTAATAACTCTTTCAAAAATTAATAAATCCATTCTGCCATTCTTCTTATTGTCTGCTTCTGAAGTAATTATTTCCAAATTCAATAAAACGGAAAAATGCAGCTTTAACTAGATATACAAAAAAGGTTTACGTCCATCAACAACTCAGAACGCATGTTGTTGTAGGACCTAGGTCTCTTAAAAGGTTCTTACATGTAATGACACATATTGTAATTCCTGCAACATATCACATTTTGTTAATTATAATAAATTCAACACTATTCTTCTTAAAAAAACTTTTTTGTTTACATATAAATTACATGAGACATCAATAAGCTTTAAGAAACTCATTAATAATTTTGATTCTGATTACTATTCGAATCTGAAATTTTAATTTTCACGTTTAAGTTTTTTGGTGCTTCCTTTAATTTAAACATGAACATCCTAAAATATCGTTTACGATCCAATGTTTTTAATTCGATTTATTTCCAAATTTAAACCTAAAATGTGGTTGTAAGTATTTTTTAACTGTTTTTGAACTTACACTAGATTTATCGTTAGTTACCGGAATTAATATTTTCGGATAATTTAAAAATATGATAATTTATGAATTTGTACCCATATATGTCCTATTTTGTTATAAAATTGCTTTACAATTTCTTATATTATAACGATAGTGACTACGGTATATTTTTTGCGAGGTTAATAAAAAGAACGATAGCGTTAATGCACGATGTAAGATCTTTGATAGAAAAGTACATGCTAGGTTTTTCAGAAAAACAATTCGTAAAATATGGAGGGGCTGAAATCTCACAGCTCTGAGATATCAAGACTTCGGTCTGGGTTAAGGATTTTGGTATAGTTTTCGGCAAAAAACTTTTATGAAGACATGGTTTTTGGTTTTGGGCAGCGATGTATATCAAATATAACTCTTTGTTAAAGTACAAGTATTTTTCTATCTCTGCTTAGAAATTTATTACAAAACTAACACGAAACATCAATACGTTGCCGTAAAATTATAACAGATCGTAAATTAACATAATTTAGTGAAAAGATGATACACTCAGCAAACTACTAAAAACCTCTCCATTTCGTTTCGAGAAAATATTACAAAATCACAAATTCATATTTCTTTCACAACTCCAAAAATATTGTAAAAACTAAATAAAATCAAACTTTTTTCAAACTTCTAAAAATATTCCAAAAATTCTTACAAAATCAAAAATTAAAACTTTTTCCACAATTCTAAACATATTGCAAAAATTATTACAAAAGAGCAATTTCACGCAAGTTCAGCAAATTTTTGGGAAATTTGACTTGACCCCTTTTAATTTTGATTATTTTTTGTTTATGGATAGTCTTTCATAAATAAAAAATACAAGTTCTCTTAGAATTCACAGGGTGCCCCTCAATTTTTTGTTATTTTGTGATGTGAGTGCATTTTGACGAGCGATTGTAGAAAAACTACTGAATCGATTTTCATAAATGATATGTCGTTGAATAGGTATTAGAACAAAGTTTTTAAATTAAAAATGTACACTGTTAATTTTTTGAAATAATTTTTAACGGTGTAACATAAGAAAAAAACGGTGTAATTGAAAAAAAGATGGCATAGCCTTTTTTTTTTTTTTTTTTTAACTAAATTGAAGCTTATTTTATATCTAACCACTAGTGAAAGTTTGGCACTTGCATTATTTTTTGTTTTAAAGATAAAATTCGTTGTGCATATGACTGTCGGGAATCAGTTTTTTTGTTCTGAAGGAAAATTATAAAAATGGCGATTTTTAGATTCAGATTTTTTTTATGTTAAATATCAAATATTTTATTATTAAATGAACTTTTTAAAAAACAATTTGAGTCAAGCTTAACAAAATTTTGCGACATTTTGACTCGACCCTTTTTAATTTGGTTTATTTTTAGTATATAGATAGCCTTTGATAAATGAAAAATACGACTTCAAGTAGAATTTTTTTTAAATATAATAATATAAATTATTATATTTTTAAATATAATAATATAATTATAATAACAGTATAATTATAATAACAAACAACAGTAATGCTACACGTCATTTGGTTGAAAAAAGTAAAACTCTATATAAAAATAATTTTCAGCATTCATCTGCGACGGATAAAAGAGGTGTATCCACAACAGATATAAATGTTGTGGAGCAGTTCTATAAAAGTGATGAAATCAGTAGATTATTGCCAGGCAAACGAGATGCAATATATTTTAAAAAAGGAGATGAGCGCATAAAAACACAAAAGCGCTTATTGCTATGTACATTAAATGAAGCTTATCTGGAGTTTAAAAATAAGTTTCCTGATGTGAAAATAGGATTTACTAGATTCACGTCCCTTCGACCACAAGAATGTATAAAATTATCTCAAGGAGTTCATAATGTGTGCGTGTGTACCATACATCAAAATATAAAACTAATGATTCAACACTCTAAGATGTCTTGGATTACTGATGCTGCTTTCCAGAATTATAAAACATTAATTGACTTTGTTTCATGTGGTGAATTAACAGAAGATTGTCATACTTTGAAGTGCAATGAATGTTCAAAAAAACTTCAACAACTGGAAGAAAAATTACTAAATGATTTTGACGTTAAAGGAATCCTTCAAGTCAAATATCAACAATGGAATACCACTGATCGATGCAATTTGGATACTTTAATAGAAACTGTAGAAGAATTTATGAAAAAATGTATTTGCCGTTTACAAATTTTGATACCACACAACTTTATAGCAAAACAGCAATCTACATTCATTGAGGAAAAAAAAATTAGAAGCAGGAAGTGCTTCGTTCAAGGGGATTTTTCTGAAAACTACGGCTTCATAATTCAGGATGCGGTTTAAGGCTATTATTATAATAATTCACAAGCTACTATTCATCCATTTGTCATTTATTTAAAAAGTGCCGCAAGTGAATATATACAGCACCGAAATTTTATACTCATTTCGGATATAAACGATCACAACTGTACTACAGTCCATCTTTTAATTACAAAACTTATTGAATTCATCAAAACGCATATAAATTCTAATATTACGAAAATAATTTATAGCACTGACAGTGCACCTTCTCAATACAAAAATTAACATAACCTAATTACCGTTTGCCACCACAAAAAAGACTTTAAGGTTGATGCAGAATGGCATTTTCATGCTACCAGCCATGAAAAGGGACCTTGTGATGGATATTATTGATACATCAAAAAAACTTTTCAAATGGGCTTTAAAATAGGAATCTACCATGAACTTTGGATACGCCGATAAAAATGAATATCAATTAACAAAAAAAAATACAAAATCGTTTTGTAATTTAATGTTAAAATACAATCTTTTACTTTCTGACCATAATAACATAATACGAACATAATACTTCTCCAGTCAAAAGTTCCTAAATAGATTTAGTTATTTATACGGCTTTTTTGTTTGCAGTCGAAACTGTCAAATTATTTTTTATAAGAGTGACAAGTGATTACTAAAAGTGACAAATAAACATTTCATTTTTTTTTGCCATCTAATACAAAGAAAATAATTGCAGAACTGTTTTCCTATTCAAAAGAAACTTCTGTTTGTAAAATAAGTAAATCATTTTTAACAATTGTATTTATTTTATTTATTGTACTACATATATAATTTTTATAATGTTTTAAAAAGTTCATCTAATATTAAAATATTTGATATTTAACATAAAAAAAAAATCTCTTAGTTTATAACGCCATTTTTATAATTTTCCTTCAGAACAAAAAAAACTGATTCCCGACAGTCATATGCACAACGAATTTTATCTTTAAAACAAAAAATAATGCAAGTGCCAAACTTTCACAAGTGGTTAGATATAAAATAAGCTTTAATTTAGTTAAAAAAAAAAAAAAGGCTATGCCGTCTTTTTTTCAATTACACCGTTTTTTTCTTATGTTACACCGTTAAAAATTATTTCAAAAAACTAACAGTGTACATTTTTAAAAACTTTGTTTTAATACCTATTCAACGACATATCATTTATGAAAATCGATTCAGTAGTTTTTCTACAATCGCTCGTCAAAATGCACTCACATCACAAAATAACAAAAAATTGAGGGGCACCCTGTGAAGACCCCTGGTCGAAAAAAAAAATTTTAAGAGAACTTGTATTTTTTATTTATCAAAGACTATCTATAAACAAAAAATAAACAAAATTAAAAGGGGTCAAGTCAAAACGATGTTGAATCTTCGTGAAATTGCTCAAAATCAAAAATACAAATTTTCTTCAGAATTCCAAAAATATTTCAAAAACTCTAACAAACTAAAAAATTTCCATGTCCAATTTCATTTTCAATTACATTTACGTCATAAAAACAGCTACATTTTTTTAAAACATAAATGAAATCATTTTTTGACACACTTGACTTTATTTTTTTGACAAACTTATAATGCCATAATTCACAACAATAATAATAAATTTTCATGTCAAACAAACTATTAATTTTATTTTATTCCAAAAAATTGGGTAAAAAAGTAAATAAAAATGAGAAACTTGAATTGAAATGAAAAAATTCCAATTTGAATTGAAAAAATTCCAATTACTTCTTTACTTACTTGAGTTTAATTGATCTCAAAATCCAAAAGTAAATAAAAATCTTTCTTTTGACATACTTGACAACATTTTTTTGACAAAAAAATAACCAAATTTCATATCATACAAATAATTAATTTTATTTTGTTCCAAAAAATTGGGTATAAAAATAAATAAAAATCTTTCTTTTGACACACTTGACAACATTTTTTTGTCAAACTTATAATGCAATAATCTAGTTTTTGATCTCTCATACCAATCCCTACTATCAAGATTCCTCCAAATTCAATGTTCCTACTCGTAATCACTTAAAATGACCGTTTTTAAAGCCAAAAATATGAAAATTTTCTATTTTTGACACACTTAATGATTTTTTTTGACACACTCAATGATTTTTCTCACACACTTCCGGTACAGTTATCGAACACAGCGTCCTTTCAGACCTGTCCCTTGGGTATACCTATTTTCAGAAAAAAAAATTTTGAAATCCCTCCAGCGGTTTTATAGATTTCGTAGGTAATGACGGACGGACGGCCGGCAGACAGACTGTAATGAAGCGCTTTCTCAATGGCGAACCAATGAGAATGGCATTGCAGGAAGCGTACCTAGCGAGATTTATTTTCTTGCCCCAAGCTAGCTTCAGCCCATGGGAACGATTAAGAAACCCTGCTACTTCAGCACAAATACAGAAATGTACGCTATTTACGAAAATTTTCAGAAATGGAAAGAAATACAAGTGGAAAAATGGAGACTCTGGCGACCCCTCTTGCGAAAGAACCACGTTCAGCGCGTCCACCCCACACAAGCATTCCCATACGCCCACGCATACACACACACACACACACACACACACACACACACACACACACACACACACAAACACACACACACACACACTCATATACCCGCAAAAAAAAAAACAAGGTGATAGGATCCGAAACTCGAACCAACATTACATCAATTTAAATGCAACACATTATAGTTGTTTTCGATACTAATCGGAGTAATGCATTATGGCTGAAAGATATAAACGTTGAAATGCCCAGGGAAAAAGAAAGGTGATAGCCTTACACCCCATCGCTGTTGATTTTTCCTTGATGTGGTTTTCCTCGGTCGAACATACACCAAAAAAAACTTGGAACTGATTAGATATAAAAACCAATCACATAAAAAACATCCACCACAATGTAACACAGAAAAATTCTGCGCCAAGAAAAAAACTAATAATGGACATATAAAGCTCTATGTATTTCCATTTTCAGTTCGGCCAGCATTACTACAATATAGTATAAGTATTTTCATTTACACACGTAAGGGTGAATGCATTTATTTAGAAAATTAATAAGAGCAAATATTTGAATTTGGCTAAGCAAATATCATGAAAAGGTAGTAAATTTTTCCTGTCACAACTGTTCCATACCAAAAAAAAATATTTATTCAATTTGAGTATTTCTTTGGTAGTAAAAATTTTAATTTATTATAAAATTTAATCATTAATAAACAACAGGTACCATTTCTACACTCACTCTTTGATTTAATCGTTTTTAAGTTGGTTGTTCTTTTGTTTATTTTTTTTTTTTCCTTTTTGTCTTTATAAGTTCGGCATTAGTTGTCGAAAATTCTGGTTTATATAGTTTCTATTGGATTCCAAAAAAAAACAACACTTGCACACAAAAACCATATTGGCACACGACCTCACACTCACATACCTACAGTCACGCATAAAAACAAATAAGAATAAAAAAAACTATAAAGCTTACTCACCCCATGATCTGCTCCCCCTCTCCAGCTCCTTCCGTTAGACGGTCCCCATTAAAGCTCTAACATTCAATGACATCTGCAACTCAATGGATGGTACCAAAGAAATAGATGTTAAATCCAGCCACAGTCAATATATAATAACGTTAAGGTGTTTGATGAACTACGCGTACTAATTGATGTTGTAGACCCTTAAGTAATCAGTCCGATTTTCAGATGTTTCCAATGTTTAAAAAAAAGTGGAGGTATATATATATATATATATATATATATATATATATATATATATATATATATATATATATATATATATATATATATATATGCCACTTCCACAAGTAGAATAGTGAGGCGGTGATGAAAATCGTAATAATCGACGCTAGACACAGCCAACGTACTGATGTTAGCAAATAGTATCCCCAACTTCAATAGAGATCACGGTGGTTCTGCTGTTGTATTACTAATAAACGAAAATGTCTCAACCTCAGTCGAACGATATGATCACCAAGCCAGGGTAGAAGTGATAGTATACAACAGACATTCACCTCACAAAATCACCGGATCAAAAATAGCCAGCGAACAAGCACAATACAAACACTTAAGTTCTTTTCTTTTATTTTACAGTTATATTTTTAGTTTCTCCAATTAAATTGTAATTTATATTTCTAGATTTTCTATTTAAATTTTTAGTTTTATAATCCTAGATTCTCCATTTAAGTTTTTAGTTTTGTAATTCTAGATTCTCTAATTAAATTTTTAATTTATATTTCTAGATTTTCTATTTAAATTTTTAGTTTTATAATTCTAGATTCTCCATTTAAATTTTTAGTTTTGTAATTCTAGATTCTCTAATTAAATTTTTAATTTATATTTCTAGATTTTCTATTTAAATTTTTAGTTTTATAATTCTAGATTCTCCATTTAAATATATAGTTTTGTAATTCTAGATTCTCTAATTAAATTTTTAATTTATATTTCTAGACTTTCTATTTAAATTTTTAGTTTTTTTTTTTTTTACTCTACTATTAGTTCTGGAGCTTACCTAATCTAATTCAACTATCAGGCAGCCAAATTTTAAATAAGTTCTTATTAAAAGTTGAAATTCACAGCCCGGAAAAACACAAAACAAAAAAAAAATGGCTGCATGATCTAATGTTCGAGAAGCGAACAAAAATCCTAATTCGTTTAATGTTTAATTGATTTACTCGATAGTTCGACCATTCTAAGTACATTCACAAAATTACATATAAAATATTTTCTTTTGTACGTTTAAATGATAATATCACATAAGTTACTTTACTTTAGCCTTTTATTCTATGTTCTATGATTGAGTAATTTAACGATATCAGGTACGTAAACTGGCGCTCCGGAATTTCATCAAAAGAAAATTCATTCCATTACCAGTATAATTTTTCGTCTTGCCAATATACGTTTTATCTTTGTGTTGGGTTTTACCATTAGGGTATTCGGAGTACCTGACACATCACCCAATTTTCTTCTAGCCCCTTCTATTATAATTCACTGTACATTCAATATGTTAACAGTGGGCTGAGAATATATCTATAAATGGCTAAGCATAAACCTTACAATTGGCTAAACATATATCTATAATTTGGATACGCATATAAAAAAAACATAGATAACATATATCTACAATTTGGCTAAGACAAGAACAGTTTTGTTATTCACGCACCATAGAAATAAATTAATGACAAAAAAATTGCACAATTGATATAAATAGTCTCGCACTTTTTGATTTTAATGTAATCACAAAATGTTACTAACCGCACTGTATAAGAATTTTTTTATCCAACTCACCAATTCAATATAAACACAGCGAGTCTCGATTTTCTCCTTGGTGCTTAACATTTCATCGGCTCTGGTAATCCACCACAAAAATATCCAGCTGCTCCTTTTCCAGCATAAATTCCGCCAACTCGATAAACCCGCAAACCACACCCAGCCAGATGTCAAATCACAAAACCAATGAATTGAAAAAAATGTATGGAATGAAACAATGCTCGACGAAAATCACAATCGAAATAACAAAATATAAGAGAGATTCACTCGATTTACACCTCTATTTATATTCGTGAACAAAGTTGAATCGTTACTCATGTTCTCCTTTATTGGAGAATTTTACCTTTAAGATTCGTTAACAAGTAATACTGGTTAGAAATGTAGATAACATTTCAAATAGAGACATTATTTAGCAAACATTTAGGAGGAAATATTATCATTTACATTAGCATAGTGAACAACCGATAAAGAACTTTTTTCGAAAGCTTCATTTTTTATAAGTTAGTGTTAGTACATTTTCCGTAAAAAAAGGAACTCTGATTAGTATTTCGTAATACATAATATGATGTCCAGGTATTATGAAATAACAACTTACATCAGTATCACATTAAAATTTTAGATCTATAACGGAAAGACAAATTGATAACAACAACCATATAAGAAATACAATACGTTTCGAAGACAATTACCAAAACTAATTGTAGGATGATAATTTTTTTAGCTATTGAGACGATTGGACAAATATGCACAGCCGTTTGAGGTTTGAAAGTTTGGTTGCGCAAGTACGGTTGGTGTCTGGAGAATTCAAATTTTAACAGTATGGTAACGTGATACGGTTGACAACGCAGTGTGAGTCAATATTATGGGATTGTAAAGGAAATACTATTGCCAATTGTTTTATTCGAAGCACAAATTTATGTAACGGAAACTATATATAAAAAAAATATGTCTATGAATTGTGAATGAACGAGAAACTATTATGAACTACGTATGGTAAGCAAAATTGTGAATTATGAGAAAAACAGACATTGAACCAATCGGGAACTTTACCGCTCTACACTATCATGCTCCAGTCTACATTACAGGTCAAGTAATTTTTGGTAACGTACGGTCCAAAAAGAACTTGAAAAGACGTAGGCTGGTCCCACATTCTACCATCGATCTCCACTCGATAACCCATAACACCGCACTAAGTCAACCACGGATAACCACGCATAGGATTGAATTGAAATAGTATGAGCGCGTATGTAGTCGTTCAATCCAAGTGTAACACAACGCTTATAAGGCAACGCCGACCAAACATATAGAACTGAATTGAAAACGAAATAGATCAAAAATATATCAGTTATCTGCAATTACAAAAAAAATTCTTGAGAGGTAGAGAGAAAAAAAATAGTATACTAATCTATTGTGAGCGATGGATAAACAAAACTTTCCAGACCCAATTACGGGCAGATCTGGGGGTTCCCGAACTTGACAGTCACAAAAAAAAATCAATTGAAAGGAACTCGAAAAGCGAAGTACCATCTGTCATTTTCTTTTCACTATGGCTCCATCTACGACCACGTACTTAGGTCTTACGGGCACGAACCCTACACCTGAACTAACAAGAGTCTCATGCTTCTCCGACTATGCTAGCCGGGCCACACTGTTGTACGCATCCGACCAAGCGATTCTGAAGGCCGTTCACATAGTTTCAAGGTAACTAATTGTACCAAATTCAATACATTCAATCTCGGAACTTTCACTTGCAACTAGTCAGAAAAAAAAACTACAACAAGACAGGAACACCAGAGTTGGTACATACTCGCTGAACTGTCATTTCAAAACGAATCCACCCTCATACTTTATGGTCGTCAATAATCTTGACCTGCGATGGCTGTGAAACATAATCTTAAACGAAATATGATATCCTACTGACACAAAAAAAAATTTTATTATTGAGGTTAGGCGCGAATGTCCTTGGAATGATAAACACCTCTACGTTTGGACGCCAGGTCCTCCAGTTCGTAGGCCGCGGTTCCTACTAGCCTTATTACTCTGGCTTCAACAAACTTCTGTGAAAGCTTAGCAGATAATTTCTTACCGGCATCACTCAATATAAAGTTCCTTCGGAACACCGTATCACCCGGTTTAAACAAAGTTACTCGAGCTCGCAGATTATATCTTTCAGCACTTTTGACAAATGCTTCGGCAGTTAAATCAAGAATTCGAATTCGAATCTTGTTAAGATAATCAGGTCGCAGGATCGTTTCACCTGGTTCATGAAGACTATTCAATCGTCTCAGTAATTCATATGACGAACCATGAGTCACCATAGGTATTCCAAACATCGCGAAATAGGGGGAGCATTTAAGAGTTTGGTGAAGAGAACAACGTAGTGCACAAGCGATCTCGCTCAAGTGCAGATCCCATTTAGAATGCTCCTCCTTTAAGTAGGCTCGAATACCAGATAACACACTCCTATTTACCCGTTCAGACGCGTTAGCTTGAGGTGAATATAAAGCCAATAAGGTGTGTTTCACTCCGTGCTTCGCCAAGAAATCTTCAAATAGTTTAGACTTAAACTGCGTCCCATTATCGGACACAATAACTTCGGGACAACCAAATACGTGAAAGACATTGGTAGCCAATAGATGACAAATTGGTTCAGCAGTTAGTTTCCGTAAAGGAAACAAAAAGGGATATTTCGTAACATGATCTAATACTACAAGAATAGCGATATTCCCGGCCTTTGAACGAGGATAAGGGCCAAGAATATCGATATATAATCGCTGACCAATTCGTTCGGTTTTCATCTGAGACACCATGGGAGCACGAAGCGGGACATTAGTCGCTTTGATTTCTTTGCATGTCTTACAATTCCCTATGTACGATTTAACCTGGGTATACATACGAGGCCAATAGTAAAATTTACGAATATTATACAGGGTTTTTGCTAGGCCTCCATGAGATGCGGTAGGAGGATTGTGGGCCCTTGCAATACACTCGTCAGTGTATTCCTCAGGTAACCACAATTTCCAAACCTCACCCTCTGAAGGAATATCAAGATCTAGGCAAGCCAATCGTTTATAAACCCGACCCGAAATTACTTTCAGATCAGGCAAGGTACCGTCTGCTTCGGTAACCAGATTTACCAACTCCAAATATCGAGAAGTGTTGAAGAAAGCGGAATTAAGATCTAAATCAGGCACTGGACACAGTTCAGAAATGATATCGACAGAGTCACGTCTTGATAGGGTGTCAGGGACAGTATTTAATTTTCCTTTTCGGTACTCAATATCAAAGACGTAACCCTGCAATTTCAAGCTCCAACGAGCCAATCGACCAGAAAGGTCTTTCTGTTGCTTTAACCATTTCAATGAAGCATGGTCAGTTATGATCTTAAGGGCCTGACCCTCGACATACGCTCTAAATTTCTTTACTCCCAGTACGGCGGCTAGACACTCTTTCTCAATTACTCAGTTGAGTAATTGCGTTGCGCAGAATTTAGTTTCTTGGACATGTACGCTATGGGATGTTCCATACCGTCCATGTCACACTGAAGTAATACACAACCTATACCGTCATTACTAGCGTCGCACTGGAGAGTAAAAGGTTTAGTATAGTCGGGGTTTATGAGGACTGGTGCTGATATGAGAGCATTTTTGAGATTTATAAATGCTATTTCAGCTTCTGGTGTCCATACGAAGTTATTAGAATTTTTCTTCAACAAATCTGATATTGGAGAGGACATAGCAGAGAAATCAGATATAAAACGGCGATAATAACCCGCCATACCCAGGAATCGTCGAATCTGTTTGGACGTACGCGGTGTAGGAAATTCAGAAATAGCTTGAGTTTTATCAGGATCGATTTTCAACGTACCACCTCCCACAACATATCCCAAATATTTTACCTCCGGCAAGAGAAACTTACTTTTTTCCACGTTTATCGTCAAGTTCGCACGTCTAAGACACTGGGAGATATCTTCTAACAGTTACAGATGGGCCTCAAAGGTATCTGTAACTATTAGAAGATCATCCAAGTATACGAAGACGCACGACTTGAGATGTGGAGGAATTACTTGGTCCATCAATTTGGTCATTGTTTGCGGCGCATTGCACAGTCCGAAAGGCATTCTTACGAACTGATACAATGGCCGCCCTGGGACCGTAAAAGCAGTTTTCTCTCGGGAGTGTTTTTCTAGCGGTATCTGCCAGAAAGCGTCTTTCAGATCCAAACTAGAAATGAAATTGCTCTGTGGCAGACGACTTAAGATTCCATCTATCTGTGGAAGGGGGTAAGCATCCTTTTTAGTAACCGTATTGACCTTTCTACTATCCAAACAAAGACGATTCTTCCCAGGTTTGCGAATTAAAACGACAGGACTTGACCATGGACTGTTTGAAACCTCTATAATACCCAGAGATAACATTCTATCCAGTTCTACTTCCATCAGTCTCTCAATGGCGGGCGAAATCGGGTAGTGACGTTGTTTGATGGGAGCGGCCGTCCCCACATCAATAACATGTTCTACCAAAGGCGTTCGGCCCAGACCCATTTTTGAAAATGATGGTAGAAGCTGAATAGTGTTTTGTAGCCGTGCTTGATCGTCCATAGACAATTCTGAAATACCTGACTCCGTAGTCGAAAATGTAGGTAAGTTAAATATCGGGTTAAATAAACAAAAAGCGTTAAAGAAATCTATACCTAGATATAGATTTTGAGTTAAAGACGGGATAATGAAGACGTCCAGGGTTCTGACTTGGTTCATAAATGAAATCTTTGTTTTTACAAATCCCAAAATCTTCTGTCTTTGGCCATCGGCAGTACGAACTACTGCAGATGAGTAAGTCAAAAGGTCTGGAGTTTGCACGATCTCTTTAGCAAAATCACCACCAATTACAGTCAAGGACGCTCCACTATCCAACAGTCCAGTATGTTGTTTACCCAATATTGCCACTGTGGCATAAGATCTCACATCGTTGGCCAATTTCACAATAGAAGAAATGGTTTTAGTTTTAAACAAATGTCGTTGTTGCCAATAAATACGAGAACGGAGCGCAGAGCGCGATGGAAGTTTCAAAGATGATAATGAATCGACAAATATGTTTGAGCGTATTTTCAAGTATTCTTTCAATCTTTGTTGGAATGTTTTGAGTTGCGTACATAATGGTGGTGGTTCCGCCTGAGCGAGTGTACGTTTCCATAAGTTCACATTAGGATCATGAGTGGGTACCATGGTACCAAAAGCGGTGTTCGACGGGTGTTCTACGAAAGTGGATGTTGAAGCTCGGTTCAACGGTGTATCATGTACTGGTAGGTTATTGGGATTGGTAGATGAAATATTCGAAGGATCAAGAGACAACTTAAATTTGGTCTTAGATGAATCTAAGACAGGTCCTGGGAGCGAGAAAAGGTGTTGGGATTCTGGCCCCCCCTTCGGTTTCCCTGACAATTTTCACAATTAGGACATAACACATCGTCCTTCCCACATCCCCAACAAAACAAACGCTGTGATTCACGACAATCGTGCCACCGATGACCAGGTCGTTTACAGTTCCAACAAATAGTGGAACTGGTTTTTCGTTTCATATTAGGGGCGGGCTGTATTGCCGCGAGTTCGTTGGATGTAATTGGTAACGATTATGTTGGCAATTCGCTAATTTGAATTTGTGAGAATTCACGATCCAAGTCCACTTCTGACACCGGTCTAGATGGTCTAATATTATAATCTCGCGGTCTGGTTATTGACTCGGCCCATAATTTTTCGCGATCACGGCAGAGCTGGCGCAGATGTTCCAATCCATAAATAGTGACATACAGCAGCTCCCTTCTGATGTCCAATCGCAAGTTGTTCCGAATCAAGGAGAACAATTCCATATCCGGCATCGGTACTCGTAGTTTATCTGCCAGTCGATAAATTGATTGTAAGAATTCGTCAAACAATTCAGTGGGCCGCTGTTTCCTGGCCCTCATCCGCTCCTTTACCTCTTCGTCCGTCTGCCTGTCCTGAAATTCTATTCGCAGAGCATGACACAAGTCAGTCCAAATAAGCTGTCGGTTCTGGCGAAAATATCTCCAGAACCAATCAGCAGCTCGATCGGTGAATAACAGATACAGACAGCGGGTGACAATAGTAAAATCGCTATTTAAACACATCTCGGTCAGCCGCTCTATTCTGAAGATGAACGCTTCAACATCTAGACCATCGGGTCTACCTGAGAACGTTACGTTCCAATTCCTAATTGTTGTAGAGTGCTGTTCGAGATGTGTTCGTATTCTGGCTGGAGCAAGAGCAGGATGAGGCTCAGCAAACACTGGTGGTACTGGTACATTATTTTGCACAAACGCATTTACTGGCGTATGATTTCTGGAATGAACCGTTTGATGATGCGGGGTGGTGGGCGATACTGCAATTGGTGCTAGAGGTAGGAACACTTCAGGTGCTGGAGCACGTGATTGCATCATTGAGTGATTAATCCTTGAAATTTCCTGATCGATATGAGCATTTACAGCTTCCTGAAAACCATGATCTTCCGTTGCCGCGGCACCATGTATGGGAGATCGTTGAGCTATATTCACTCGCACTTCATCGGCGAGTCTAGATCGTGGAAGGCGGTTTGCCAAGGGAGTAGAAGAGTGTTGATTTCCGATACTAGGACGACGTTGCCAACCTGCGGTAATAGAGCGAGTCACAGGTCTCGGTGGAGGTGGTACCACCGTATCATTAGTCTTATCCATCCCTCGAGGTAACCTCTGTAAGTCGGCACGTTCGCAAGCGGCTCGACAAATCGGGCAGGTACCACTCTGCAGCAACCAGTCGTTGAGGCAGATATCATGGAAGAGGTGGTTACACCGAGTGAGGAGTTTTACGTCGGCCGGTACTATTTCTTGTTGACAGACTGCACAAGAGCTGGACCTGTCCAGAACGTCAATCTTATCAACAGCAGACATTATGAAAACTCAAACCGCCGCACAGGACTAGACCAATAAAGACAAGTATATGGAGAGAAAATTGTTACACAGCTAATTGTTACTTATTGCAAATGTTTAAAACGAATAAACAATCTAATTACCACCCAAAAAAAAAATACACTCTATTACAATGTTTTAGTACTTAAAATATATTAGAGCAGAATTTAGAGAGTGGTGTGGAAATTTCGTTATTCAAACCTCAAACAGCCGCGTGATATCTTTTGCAATTCGACAATTATATTAACTAAGATTTATTATTATCTTGATATTATTTGATTACTATTTACAATTGTTTTCCAAGGTGCTGATATATGAACAGAACAAAAATAAACGGTGAGATTTGAGAGAAAATAAGTATACTACAAATATGGCAGAAGATGGCAATTATGAAAATTTTCCAGACCCAATTCCGGGCAGATCTGGGGGTTCCCGAGACGCGAAGGTCGTAAAATACAAAACAGATATGCTATCGAAACACAATCGGTACTACAATCAACGAGGAGAATAAAGTAAAATTTTGGTACTTCACAAACTTAAGTAGTAAATATCTCTTAATAATAGTTAACCCTAATAATATGTATAAGAAAGGATCAAGTTAAGAAACCGGGACATCAGGTCTAAACCGGACCTTTACGATTTAATAAAGGAAATATGAATACGAACGTATATTAATAAAAAAAAATTTTAAATGAAGACTCACGGTTCAGGTTCTATGATGTGTACTATCAACCTAAAAGTAAGACTTATATATCCTAATACAAAAAGCTAAACACTTAACTAAGTACACACCATGAACATATCCTTGATCCTCCGTAAATTTTCCTTAATTATATTTCCGGATCTTGAGCTGGTGATTCTATTCTTGTTTCTTGAAGTTACTGAGTAGTTATGGTTTATAACTTGTTTCCTGGTAAATTTTCCTTTTTGTTGGTAAATAATTTTATTTATTTTCCTTTGATTGATTTTTATGTTATTTGTTTTCCTTATATTGATTTATTATTGTTGTGGTTGGACCTAAAATTTTGGAAAAAAAAACTTATTAGTATTTGGTAATACCAGCAGTTTTATTTATTAAGTATTTATTTCTCAATTATTTAATTATTTATTTATTTATTTATAAATTTACTTATAGATATTTATTTAGTTAGTTACTTATTTAACTATAAATATTTATTTATTTATTTATTGTAAATATTTAGTTATTTAATTACGGATGGAGGAAGGATGGACCAACCATGGGGTGTTCTTCACTCTTGGGTTGAAGATGATGATCGCCGATCTTTCTATTGCTTGAGTTTTTGGTTTGTTGTGATTTGTTTGATTATTTGGGGACCAATGAAAATTGAAATTATAAACTACGTTAAAGGATGGGAAATGGGGAAGGAAAAGGGAAGAAGAGGGGATGTAAAAGGATGGGAAAAGGTAGGGTGGGAAAGGAATAAGATGGGGTATGTGCTGATGGGATCTCACCCAGCTGACAAGTGCTGACGGGATGGCCAGAAGATAAATCCTCTGGACCACCATTCGATCGACAACACCCGCCAACTGCGATCCACACCACCAACACGTACGGGCGAGGTGCTATGACCTGAGTGGATCCAGTCAACCACGGCATAAAAGCTGAGCGAACATCTTCCCTCAGTAGCTGATCGGGCTACTTTGGAAAATGTCCCTCAGTATTATCCATGGTGAACCGAAACACTCAGGCCATAGGAAACCAATATTGTCGGGTGGGGACTCTAATGATTAGACAATATCAGTTCGGACGGGACTCTGAAGACACCACGAACCCGAAGCCTGACCAGGTGACCAGACTCAGACGAGAATTGGCGTATACACCAATACACGTCAGTCTAGGTCTGGCACCTGAATCACCTTCGGCCCTCGTGCCATCGCCAGAAACCCAGCCCGTAACTAGGGTCCGTGGGGTTGTAATGCCCATTGGGAATACTTCCTAAGAAATATTCCCACCCTTGCGTTATCAAAAAAAAAACAAAAGGGAGAAACATTGCTGGAGGCGTAGGGACGCAACTCCCCATCAAAGAAAAGTCTGAGGGATCTCAGACTTCCTTTGCTCCTGCGCGTATGAAGCAGGGAACTGCTTCTACGCCGCCAGAGTCTTCTAACTATTGAATGGTGGAAATGAAAATTAAATTTTAGGAGAAAAATTTTTAAAAAAAATTTTCTAAGTTTTTTGAAATTATGGAGGGACTCCTCCAGAGTCCTACATTGCTGTAGAAACCCTTAGAGAAGCCCCACGTTGGGCGCCAATTTGTAATGAAGCGCTTTCTCAATGGCGAACCAATGAGAATGGCATTGCAGGAAGCGTACCTAGCGAGATTTATTTTCTTGCCCCAAGCTAGCTTCAGCCCATGGGAATGATTAAGAAACCCTGCTACTTCAGCACAAATACAGAAATGTACGCTATTTACGAAAATTTTCAGAAATGGAAAGAAATACAAGTGGAAAAATGGAGACTCTGGCGACCCCTCTTGCGAAAGAACCACGTTCAGCGCGTCCACCCCACACAAGCATTCCCATACGCCCACGCATACACACACACACACACACAAATACACACACACACGCACACACTCATATACCCGCAAAAAAAAAAAAACAAGGTGATAGGATCCGAAACTCGAACCAACATTACATCAATTTAAATGCAACACATTATAGTTGTTTTCGATACTAATCGGAGTAATGCATTATGGCTGAAAGATATAAACGTTGAAATGCCCAGGGAAAAAGAAAGGTGATAGCCTTACACCCCATCGCTGTTGATTTTTCCTTGATGTGGTTTTCCTCGGTCGAACATACACCAAAAAAAACTTGGAACTGATTAGATATAATAACCAATCACATAAAAAACATCCACCACAATGTAACACAGAAAAATTCTGCGCCAAGAAAAAAACTAATAATGGACATATAAAGCTCTATGTATTTCCATTTTCAGTTCGGCCAGCATTACTACAATATAGTATAAGTATTTTCATTTACACACGTAAGGGTGAATGCATTTATTTAGAAAATTAATAAGAGCAAATATTTGAATTTGGCTAAGCAAATATCATGAAAAGGTAGTAAATTTTTCCTGTCACAACTGTTCCATACCAAAAAAAAATATTTATTCAATTTGAGTATTTCTTTGGTAGTAAAAATTTTAATTTATTATAAAATTTAATCATTAATAAACAACAGGTACCATTTCTACACTCACTCTTTGATTTAATCGTTTTTAAGTTGGTTGTTCTTTTGTTTATTTTTTTTTTTCCTTTTTGTCTTTATAAGTTCGGCATTAGTTGTCGAAAATTCTGGTTTATATAGTTTCTATTGGATTCCAAAAAAAAAACAACACTTGCACACAAAAACCATATTGGCACACGACCTCACACTCACATACCTACAGTCACGCATAAAAACAAATAAGAATAAAAAAAACTATAAAGCTTACTCACCCCATGATCTGCTCCCCCTCTCCAGCTCCTTCCGTTAGACGGTCCCCATTAAAGCTCTAACATTCAATGACATCTGCAACTCAATGGATGGTACCAAAGAAATAGATGTTAAATCCAGCCACAGTCAATATATAATAACGTTAAGGTGTTTGATGAACTACGCGTACTAATTGATGTTGTAGACCCTTAAGTAATCAGTCCGATTTTCAGATGTTTCCAATGTTTAAAAAAAAGTGGAGGTATATATATATATATATATATATATATATATATATATATATATATATATATATATATATATATATATATATATATATATATATATATATATATATATATATATATATATATATGCCACTTCCACAAGTAGAATAGTGAGGCGGTGATGAAAATCGTAATAATCGACGCTAGACACAGCCAACGTACTGATGTTAGCAAATAGTATCCCCAACTTCAATAGAGATCACGGTGGTTCTGCTGTTGTATTACTAATAAACGAAAATGTCTCAACCTCAGTCGAACGATATGATCACCAAGCCAGGGTAGAAGTGATAGTATACAACAGACATTCACCTCACAAAATCACCGGATCAAAAATAGCCAGCGAACAAGCACAATACGAACACTTAAGTTCTTTTCTTTTATTTTTACAGTTATATTTTTAGTTTCTCCAATTAAATTGTAATTTATATTTCTAGATTTTCTATTTAAATTTTTAGTTTTATAATCCTAGATTCTCCATTTAAGTTTTTAGTTTTGTAATTCTAGATTCTCTAATTAAATTTTTAATTTATATTTCTAGATTTTCTATTTAAATTTTTAGTTTTATAATTCTAGATTCTCCATTTAAATTTTTAGTTTTGTAATTCTAGATTCTCTAATTAAATTTTTAATTTATATTTCTAGATTTTCTATTTAAATTTTTAGTTTTATAATTCTAGATTCTCCATTTAAATATATAGTTTTGTAATTCTAGATTCTCTAATTAAATTTTTAATTTATATTTCTAGACTTTCTATTTAAATTTTTAGTTTTTTTTTTTTTACTCTACTATTAGTTCTGGAGCTTACCTAGTCTAATTCAACTATCAGGCAACCAAATTTTAAATAAGTTCTTATTAAAAGTTGAAATTCACAGCCCGGAAAAACACAACAAAAAAAAATGGCTGCATGATCTAATGTTCGAGAAGCGAACAAAAATCCTAATTCGTTTAATGTTTAATTGATTTACTCGATAGTTCGACCATTCTAAGTACATTCACAAAATTACATATAAAATATTTTCTTTTGTACGTTTAAATGATAATATCACATAAGTTACTTTACTTTAGCCTTTTATTCTATGTTCTATGATTGAGTAATTTAACGATATCAGGTACGTAAACTGGCGCTCCGGAATTTCATCAAAAGAAAATTCATTCCATTACCAGTATAATTTTTCGTCTTGCCAATATACGTTTTATCTTTGTGTTGGGTTTTACCATTAGGGTATTCGGAGTACCTGACACATCACCCAATTTTCTTCTAGCCCCTTCTATTATAATTCACTGTACATTCAATATGTTAACAGTGGGCTGAGAATATATCTATAAATGGCTAAGCATAAACCTTACAATTGGCTAAACATATATCTATAATTTGGATACGCATATAAAAAAAACATAGATAACATATATCTACAATTTGGCTAAGACAAGAACAGTTTTGTTATTCACGCACCATAGAAATAAATTAATGACAAAAAAATTGCACAATTGACATAAATAGTCTCGCACTTTTTGATTTTAATGTAATCACAAAATGTTACTACCGCACTGTATAAGAATTTTTTTATCCAACTCACCAATTCAATATAAACACAGCGAGTCTCGATTTTCTCCTTGGTGCTTAACATTCCATCGGTTCTGGTAATCCACCACAAAAATATCCAGCTGCTCCTTTTCCAGCATAAATTCCGCCAACTCGATAAACCCGCAAACCACACCCAGCCAGATGTCAAATCACAAAACCAATGAATTGAAAAAAATGTATGGAATGAAACAATGCTCGACGAAAATCACAATCGAAATAACAAAATATAAGAGAGATTCACTCGATTTACACCTCTATTTATATTCGTGAACAAAGTTGAATCGTTACTCATGTTCTCCTTTATTGGAGAATTTTACCTTTAAGATTCGTTAACAAGTAATACTGGTTAGAAATGTAGATAACATTTCAAATAGAGACATTATTTAGCAAACATTTAGGAGGAAATATTATCATTTACATTAGCATAGTGAACAACCGATAAAGAACTTTTTTCGAAAGCTTCATTTTTTATAAGTTAGTGTTAGTACATTTTCCGTAAAAAAAGGAACTCTGATTAGTATTTCGTAATACATAATATGATGTCCAGGTATTATGAAATAACAACTTACATCAGTATCACATTAAAATTTTAGATCTATAACGGAAAGACAAATTGATAACAACAACCATATAAGAAATACAATACGTTTCGAAGACAATTACCAAAACTAATTGTAGGATGATAATTTTTTTAGCTATTGAGACGATTGGACAAATATGCACAGCCGTTTGAGGTTTGAAAGTTTGGTTGCGCAAGTACGGTTGGTGTCTGGAGAATTCAAATTTTAACAGTATGGTAACGTGATACGGTTGACAACGCAGTGTGAGTCAATATTATGGGATTGTAAAGGAAATACTATTGCCAATTGTTTTATTCGAAGCACAAATTTATGTAACGGAAACTATATATAAAAAAAATATGTCTATGAATTGTGAATGAACGAGAAACTATTATGAACTACGTATGGTAAGCAAAATTGTGAATTATGAGAAAAACAGACATTGAACCAATCGGGAACTTTACCGCTCTACACTATCATGCTCCAGTCTACATTACAAGACATACATTTTTTTTTGCTTCTTTAGAATCAGTAGGTCCTAAAACGTAGAGAAAAATGGGGGTAAGAATTTCACTTTTTGCTCATGCTTGTAATATTTAGGTCTGTCAGACCGAAGTAATTATTGCAAAATCAAAAATACAAACTTTTTTCAAAATTCCAAAACTGTTTCAAAAACTATAACAAATTCAAAATTTTCTATGTTCAATTTCATTTTCAATTACATTTACGTCATAAAAACAGCAAAATTTTTTTTCCCAAAAATTGGCTAAAGAAATAAATGAAACCATTTTTTGACACACTTGACATTATTTCTTTGACAAACTTCTAATCCCATAACTCTCTATAATAATAATAAAATTTCATGTCATACAAATAATTAGTTTTATGTTTTTCCAAAAAATTAGGTAAAAAAATAAATAAAAATCTTTCTTTTGACACACTTGACAACATTTTTTTGACAAAATTATAATGCCATAATTCTCAATAATAATAATAAAAGTTCATACAATATAAATAATTAATTTTATTTTTTTCCAAAAAATTGGGTAAACAAATAAATAAAAATCTTTCTTTTGACCCACTTGACATCATAGTTTTGACAAAATTATAATGCCATAACTCTCAATAATAATAATAAAATTTCATGTCATATAAATAATTAATTTTATTTTTTTTCGAAAAATTGGGTAAAAAAATAAATAAAAATCTTTCTTTTTCACACTTGACAACATTTTTTTGACAAACTTATAATGCAATAATCTAGATTTTGGTCTCACATACCAATCCCTACCATCATTATTTCTCCAAATTCAATGTTCCTACTCGTAATCACTTAAAATGAACGTTTTTTAAGCCAAAAATATGAAAATTTTCTATTTTTGACACACTTACTGATTTTTTTGACACACTTCCGGTACAGTTATCGAATACAGCGTCCTTTCGGACCTGTCCCTTGGGTATACTTATTTTTAGAAAAAAAAATTATTTGAAATCCCTCCAGCGGTTTTCTAGATTTCGTAGGTAATGACAGCCGACAGACAGACATTCATTTTTTTGCTTTTTTCGAATCAGTAGGTCCTAAAACGTCGAGAAATGTCAAAAAGTGGGGGTAAGAATTTCACTTTTGGCTCATGAATGTCTTTCAGACCGAAAGACATTCATGAGAATTAAAACCATATTGGAATGGAACCATTCATTACAATTAAAACCATATTGGATAAATATTGAAACATTATACAACGAAAGACCGATCAAACTCAAAATTAAATAAGTATAAAACTGTAATTTCGGTTTTATCACTGTTTCAAATATTGTTTAACACGACTGACTACTTACAAACAAAATAAATTAATATTTGGATTATAAAAAAATACTTGTATTAAATTTTTCTTCGATAATTTGATCGAAAATTCAATTCATGCATTTCTGTCCTTCGAGTCGGATTTGTGATCTAGTTCGCAATCCATGAATTCATACATTTATCAATAATAAAAATAATTAATTAGTGTAATATATCCACCGTTGTCTCTTCATGGAGAGATATGCTTTGGTAGATTTGCATTTTTTAATTTAATTAAAAAAGTTTTTTGGTTAAAGCCAATTGCATTTTTGTTGTTTATTTGCATTTTTGTTGTTTAACTTTTGCTCCAGTCCCTGCTTTTGAGATACAAGTTAACGTGTAATATTAAGTACCACTGGCAAAGAGAGCAGTGCCTAGATAAGGTTTCTTAGTCGTACTGGTGAATGAACTCTATTCTGTCAACTGCACCATTCTCAAATTTTTTAATACAGTTTTTGATATATTATCAAACGTCTCAAACTTCTTAATTAAACTTCTAGCTAACTGAAGCGGGGTTTATATAGATCTCTTCAAACCAAATAACGAAAATTCCTGTTATTCCATTATTGATTTAGATTTAAAATTTCATAGAATTAATAAAATATCACGAGTTGTTTTTATTTTCTATTCTCTTACATGCGACATGTTTCTATTCTGAAAAAAATTTACTTTCCAGCTCCACCTGATAAATAAATAAATTTTGATTCCCTTTTGTGTTTTGATTAAGCATTTGTATTTTTTTATGTATAATTTAAATTCTAAACAACAGTTCAGTGGATTTAGATCCTTGTAATTTAATTTATTGTAATTGTTGGTTCGTTGGTATTAATGGTTATGTATAAAACGTTTTGTTTCGGGATTTTAATTATTTTGTTAACGTTATTCGAAACTTTTGTTGATTAACGAAGAATGAAAGATGTCGTCATGGGATTATTTCAAAAGAATATATTTTATTTGCATCATAAGAAATAAAAAAGTTTTATTGTGGTTCCAACTCTTATAGCGGAATTTGTTTTTAATGTCAATAAAAGTTTTATTTCATTTCTTTGTTAAACGTAAAATTTTTTATTCTTTTGAAATTTTATTTGTATCAACATACTAATTTCGTTTGCAATAAACTGCAGCACTTTGATTCCTTTATACAATTGTTCTAGGGAACTAAGAAATTCTAAAATAAACCTTTATGCCAAAAACTATAAAGCTGTGTTTGCTTTAATCTTCTGTTTTTATCTTGATTTTTTTTGTCTCACTAAAAAGGGATACAAATAAATTTTAGATTTCTACAACTCTCCAATCCTAGGAACAATAGAAATAAATAAAAAGTAGATAACAAAATTATATCAAACATGGGAAAAACTTGACAATATAAATAATAAATGAGGGTGTCAATTGATCTGGCAAATATTTGTGGGTTAGAATTTCAAAAAAAATTTATCGAAAGGAATTTCAACAATTTTTTATTTGCTTATCTTTTTCGACAAATTTTTCTTTTTAAAATCATAATCTCATGACATATGTAATTTTGAAAAATGATACAAGGAAAAATAAATAAATTATTAAATATTCATTGCGATGGATGACTTTCTTTTTTTGTTGTTTGTAAAACAAAAAATTTATTGAATGAAAGTATTGTAAATTGTAATCGAAGCAAAAGGGATTTATCGAAAAAAAGGAGGTGCCAGATTGCTTTTGATATTTATACTTAATATTATTCAGTCGTTTTCTTTACCCGAAGATACTATTTCGATTGAAATATTTGTTATGGAATAGATGATTTGGAAAGGAATAAGAATAAGGAAAAATGAAATCTTTGGTTTGACGAAATACACCAAAGACAATTTTACGCAAACTTAACTTGATCGGTCCTGTGTATGCCTAAATTTATTGAAATGCAACCAATGATTTTAATATAAAATGTCTAAAGTTGTGAAAAACATGATGTGAAGATTTTTTATGTGAATCCACCACTTCTTACAGTAACATCCTGCGCAGAAATTTGTCAAGGCCCTGATCTGGTTTGTCCTAGTTCGGATCTGGCATTGAAATTACAGCCCGATTGGACCCTTCATGAGTCATGAGGCTTTTTGGGATAGTTGGCTCAGACCCTGATTTGGATATCCGGATCATGCCCTGATATAATAATATACAGTATATATAAACATACAGATAATCATTGTTTTGCGTATATAAGAAATATTCATTCGAATAAAATCTAGAACAAAAAACATTGTCATAACTGAATTCAAATAAATTAAATACAAAATGTAATTAAAATAAAATAAAAAGTTGAAACGACGCTCTGGTGCGTTAAATAAAATAAGAATCTAAACTATCTACAAAACAACATCATAAAAACAATTCATTATCTTATAATTCCTGTCAACAAATAAGAAAACATTTATGTGTGCTACAGGTCAATCAACCAATTTTTAACATTCTCTCAGTAAGTTGCTTTGTTGCAGAAACACATATTACTGCTTGTGTGACGCTACAATCTACATGGATAACAAAAATTTGGGTATCTAAAGCTTTCGTAATATTATATGTAGACTATACTGTTGTTCAAATTACTTTGGTTATGAAAAAACCTAAGTATTGCCAAAAGTGAAATTCTTACCCCTACTTTTCTCAACTGATTATAAAGAATAAAAAAAAATGTATGTCTGTCTGCCTTCACAACCGACGAAATCTAGAAAACCGCTGGACGGATTTGAAAAAATACCGATTTCTAAAAATAGGTTTACTCAATGGAAAGAGCCGAAAGGACGATGTGTTTGATAACTGCACCGGAAGTGTTTAAAAAAAATCGTCAAGTGTGACAAAATACAAGTGTGTCAAAAGAAAGATTTTTATTTATTTTTTTAACCAATTTTTGGAAAAAAATAAAATTAATTATTTGTATGGCATGAAATTTTATTATTATTATTAAGAATTATGGCATTATAAGTTTGTCAAAAAAATGTGGTCAAGTGTGTCAAAAGAAAGATTTCACTTCGGTTTATTTATTTTTTCCGAATTTTTTGAGAAAAATAAAATTAATTATTTGTATGACATTAAATTTTAGTATTATTATAAATAATTATGACATTATAAGTTTGTCAAAAAATAATGTCAGGTGTGTCAAAAGAATGATTTTTGTTTCTTTTTTTAGAAAATAATAAAATTAGATATTTGGATGAAATGAAATGTAATGATCATGATATTATTATTATTGAGAATTTTATTGCATTATAAGTTTGTCAAAAAAATATTGTCAAGTATGTCAAAAAAATGATTTTTTTGGAAAAAAAAATTTAGCTGGTTGTATGACGTAAATGTGACATGGAAATTTTTGAATTTGTTATAGTTTTTTAAAATATTTTTGGAATTTTGAAAAAACTTGTATTTTTGATTTCGTATAAATTTTTGGAATATTTTTAGTATTTTAAAAAATTTTAAATTTTTGATTTTATTATAATTTTTGGAATTTTGAAAAAAGTTTAAATTTTTGACATTGTTATAATTTTTGCAATAATTTTAGAATTTTGGAAAATGTTTGAATTTTTAAGAATTTTTGGAGTATTATTAGAATTTAGAAAAAGCTTAAATTTGAAAAAAGTTTCAATTTTTGATTCTGTTTAATTTTTGCAATATTTTCAGAAATTTTGAAAAAAGTTTAATCATTGATTTCGTAATAATTTTTAGAATATTTTTAGAATTTTGAAAAAAGTTTAATTTTATTTAATTTTTACAATATTTTTGGAGTTGTGAAAGAAATATGAATTTGTGATTTTGTATTGTTAATTCAATGTTAATTTAATCTCAATACTAAGATACTAAGAGAGTGGTCCCAAATTTTTCTGAATCTTCAAATTGAGGATGGCTATGAATTTGAAATCAAATTGCAAGAGAATGGTTCACTCGTTTCCAACGATTGAATGTGTTGGAAAGGTAGTTGACTAGTCTTTCGAAAAAAAAAATACACAGTAAAATTTTTGATTATAATGTTAAAAATTTTAAGAAATATATTTTTTCAAGATGACGCTGATTTCGTAGATCAAGCATTTTTTGAATTTTTTTCTCGACAATATGTAAGTTCTAACCTTATTCTAAGACACACTAAAATTTGATAGGCGTTTTATCGTTATACATATTTTAATTTTTAAAGATGACCTAAAGACGTCAAAAAATTTTAGTTTAAGATGAAATTCATTATCAGGACTAGCGGCGGACGGTCGATCGATTTTATATATGGCACACAAGTTGTATGGGTAAAGCAAAAAATACGCGGTTTTTCAGAAACATTATGAAGCAGCTAAATTATTTCCGGAAATTCAAACTCAGGGCTACTTTGAAATCAAATTAAATGAGAACGTGTCACTTGATTTTAACGGTTTATGTGTTGGAATAGCAATTGAATGGCCTATCGGCCTACCTAAAAAATACATAGTAAACCTTTTGCTTACACGGCTACTAATAAAAATACTATATGAAACAAAAAATTTAAAGATAATGCATTTTTTTCACAATATAAAAGTACCAAATTTACCCTAAAACATGTCAAGAATGAAGAAAGGGTTTGTTTTTGTTATTAGATCTATGTTTTCAAAAATTTGCATCTTACTTCAAAAATTTTAGTTGTAAAATTCAAACATTTGACCTGAGAAGTGAGATGCACATCTGATAGATAGATAGATAGATAGATAGATTTTTTTTATTTATCAAATTTGACATTTTTACATAACTTTATATAAATTTTCTTTTTAATTTTTAGTATTTAATTAATAAGTGTAAAAAAAATTTTAATAATAGTTTTAATTGTTTTAATTAACCAGTTTTAAATTGCAATTTTGTCCTTTTTGTAATAACTTAATAGTTTGAGGAACTCCGTTTTTGGTATAGTTTTTAGGTCACAGTTTTTATAGTAGTCTTGCATCGTGTTATATTCTTTTATTCCTTTGTAGATCAGTGATCTCTGACTGAATGTTTTTTTGTACAGCGGTAGACGATAATGTGTACTCCTTGTACTGTGATTGTGGACATCTCTATTTGATATAAGTATTCTATGTAGATACTGAGGCAATTCTCCTTTGGTTATACGATAAATTACCTTAATGGTGTTAAAATGCAGTCGTTGATTAATAGATTGCCATTTTAACATATCAGGCATATCCACAATATGTGTTCTACTATGAACTCTTAAGATTATTCTCATGAATTTGTTTTGAATTTTTTGTAATCTATCAATTTGATAATTGTGCATAATAAATAGAATTGTAGAACAATAGTCGATATGTGTTGATACTAACGCCTTGTAATATGTTATTTGGCTGTGTTTTGGAAGCTTCTCATGAATACGCTTAAATAATCCTAGTTTTTTATTCATTTTGTCGATGATTTTTTCGAGATGTTTATCAAAAGTAAGTCTGTCGTCAATGATTACGCCCAAATATTTGTAGGAATACACTCTTTCAATTTTGTTACCATCAATCAAAATATCTTGATTGAGATCATTATTTCGATTTAGTGTTATTACCATGCATTTCGTTTTTGAAACATTTAATGCCAGCTTATTGTACTTAAGCCAATCACTAAGTCGGCCTAAATCTGCGTTAATTTTCACAACTGCTTCTTCGACTGTTGTAGCAGCTACTGCAATTAGGGTATCATCTGCAAACATATTCACTACACAATCTTCTATTACATTTACTATATCATTAATATAAATAGCAAAAAGTAATGGTCCTAACACTGAGCCTTGAGGAACTCCCAATTCGTTTGTTATTAGATTAAATACATGCTCATCTATTTTGACTCTTTGTTTTCTGTTGTAGAGATAATCTTCAAACCATTTTAAAACCACTCCACCAATCCCGTAGTTTGATAATTTACTTAGTAACACTTTTCGGTCGATGGTTTCGAAAGCTCTTCTGAAATCCAAGAATACTACTACTATGACTTTATCTTCCTCTATTTCTGATTTCCAGTTTATCAAAAGTAGATTAAGGGCAGTCTCACATGAATGTTTTTCTCTAAATCCTGATTGTTGTTCAACCAGAATTTTCACTTTTTCTATAAAAGCCGAAATTTGCTGCTGTACTATTCTTTCCAGGACACCTTCATATGGAGGTAACATGTTTATAGGTCTTAGATCTTCAGGTTTGTTAGGTGTAGACACTTTAGGAACAGGAACTACAGTCGATATTTTCCAATTTTCAGGTAATTTACCTACTGTAAGCGATGAATTTATAAGATCTACGAACCTTTTCAAGAATTGCTCATTTTCTGTTCTATTTAAAATTTTAATGATTTATTGCTATAGATTTTTCCAGTGAATTATCTTTCCAACGCATAAACCGTTGATATCGGTTGAGCTGTTCTCTTGCAATTTTATTTCAAAATCGCACTAAGTTTGGATTTTCAGAAAAATTTTGGACCACTCTGTTTTAAAATTTAATCGTTTAAAAATTTCGCACAATAAGGGCGATGATACATGTAAAAGAAATATCTTTCAGACATAAAAAATTTCGCATTTAATTGGTTGAGGGGCGGTAACATTTTTTAAATTTCAAAAAAATATTTTTGACTGAAAGACAGAAAAAATATCTGTAAGATATAAAAACATAACCTTAAAAGATGTTTTTTGCTTGACAGTTAAAACTGATTAACTGAAAAATTGATTTTAAAAGTAAGTTTTACCAATAATCAATTACAGTTAACTTAATTTGATCATTTAGCTACAATTAAAATAATTAATTTGTTTAATTATTCATGTAGATTTAGATTATCAAGATTAGCAACAAAAAAATAAATATTTGGTCCAATGTGAAAATGCCTAAATCTATATGAATAAGTAAACAAATTATTTTAATTGTAATTAAATAATCAAATTAAGTTAATTGTAATTGATTATTGGTAAAACTTACTTTTAAAATCAATTTTTCAGTTAATCAGTTTTAACTGTCAAGCAAAAAATATCTTTTTAGGTTATGTTTTTATATCTTACAGATATTTTTTCTATCTTTCAGTCAAAAATATTTTTTTGAAATTTAAAAAATGTTACCGCCCCTCAACCAATTAAATGCGAAATTTTTTATGTCTGAAAGATATTTCTTTTACATGTATCATCGCCCTAATTTCTTATTTCATCTATAAACTATACTACTGTCTACTACTATATATCCCAAGAATGAAGTCCATCAAAAATGATTCAATTCAAAATTCGACTTTATGGGTCGTTCATCTTTTAGATTGCAGTATATCTTGAACTTTTAAACTAAACCCCTCTAAGCGAAGATATCCTCACCATAATTTTCAGTGATACTAAACCTTCAAAACTCAAATCAAATAATTGTTCCTGTATGCTCAAAATTATTGGAATTTTAATAAATTTATATCAAAAAAAAACAATAAAACCTCAAATGAAGGCTCAAAAATCAATTTTTCATTTAACCATAACCAAACATCATTAATTATTGCTAAGAAATTTTGATTTTAACAAACAGAAAACCATATGGTTGTGGTTTGAGTGATTTTATGGTTTTATTTTTGTGAATTTTAATTTTGTGAACAAATTCGCTATTGGGAAATTATTTTATAAACCGAACACCTTTCTGACCGACCCATTTTTGATTTGTCTGAAATTTTTTTTGCGAATTCTATGTCGAAAAAAAAGATATACGTGTTCGAGGATTTTTTTTTTTTTTTTTTGAAAATAGAACTGTTCTAAATTTCGTGAATTTAGTGATTTTTGGCTTAAAGACTTATTTTCAAAAATTCGTAGTTCCGAATCTATAAGAGCTACAAAATTTTCACCGACCACTTTTTTGTAGCTGAAAAATTGAACTTTGAGGAAAAAATATTTTTTATAAAAAATATTAACAAATTCATATTATTATAAACAATTTAATTGTTTAAATCGATTTTTAACAATTGCCCCCAAAACGAATCCAGTTCTTAGTATTTTCATTGTATTCTCCGTTAAATTTTACGTCAAAAACATGTTTTTAAAATATGGCACCTTTTCAATTATTCTTAAAATATTAATTTATGTAGCGCGTAACGACCCAAAAAACGGCTTTTTGCTAATAAAATCAAATCTGTAACTTGTATCAAAAAAAGTTTAATTTGAAAGTTGTAGATAATTAAAAGGTCTACAACTTTTGTCTAAAGTTTTTGTCAAAAACTAGTTTTTGACATAACCTCAAAATTTTAAATTAAATTGCAAAAAATGTTACAAATCATCTTTGTAACAATTATTTATTGAAAATTTGCATAAAAAAAAATTTATGGGTTATTCGTTTTCAAACCGAATCTCCTGACTTGTTAGAAAAAAAATCATGATTGAAACAAAAAATTATTATCAAGCGTTTGGAAAAAAAATACATCCAGTGCACCACGTAATTACAACCTGTCTGTAAACTTTGACAAACAATAATAGATGGTAAAAAATATCTTAGTAAATAAAAAAAGTCAAGTAATGAAAAATAAAGTAATAATTCTTAATATTACTTATATGTACTTTATTGGAATAACCACATTTGCATAGTAAAATCAAAAATGAACACTCTCCTTGACAGATTAATAATAATATTTTTTAATTGAAAATTTTCACAAAATTTTTTTTTCATGCAAAGAAAATATCTTAGCTTCTAATTCTTGAAAAGATATTGGAATCATGCAATGATATTTTTGAGTTCCCTTTATCGATTTCGCTTTTGTAAATCGTTCTAATAATAATTTTTTTTCTTCTTCGTAATTATCATTTGTAGAATAGCGACAAGTAATGTTTGGCAATGATTCTGTCGCCCAATTAAATAGTTCTCGTGGTGTTCGAATAGGATCATTTATTCTCTGAAGACTCGCTCGCAAAAATAGTTTATGGGATCGAATTTGTTGAATGGGATGGAAATTTCAGGATTGTTTTATGATAAGAGCTTATGATTTATTTGAAAAGAGATGGTCTTTATGACAAAAGAATCTAGGCGACGTCATGCTGGATAGAAATTGGAGCATGACACATGAAGCGAAGTAGAGAGTAATAAATAATGAATTCTATTACTTTAAACTTTAACTTTAACCAATATTTAACAAAAAACGAAAAGAAAAAAAAACGAAAACAAGTTACAGATTTGATTTTGGTAGCAAAAAACCGTTTTTTGGGTCGTTACGCGCTACATAAATTAATATTTTAAGAATAATTGAAAAGGTACCATATTTTAAAAACATGTTTTTGACATAAAATTTGACGGAGAATACAATGAAAATACTAAGAACTGGATTCGTTTTGGGGGCAATTGTTAAAAATCGATTTAAACAATTAAATTGTTTATAATAATATGAATTTGTTAATATTTTTTATAAAAAATATGTTTTCCTCAAAGTTCAATTTTTCAGCTACAAAAAAGTGGTCGGTGAAAATTTTGTAGCTCTTATAGATTCGGAACTACGAATTTTTTAAAATAAGTCTTCAAGCCAAAAATCACAAAATTCACGAAATTTAGAACAGCTCTATTTTCAAAAAAAAAAAAAAAAATCCTCGAACACGTATATCTTTTTTTTCAAAAAAGAATCCGCAAAAAAAGTTTCAGCCAAATCGAAGAGGTGTCAATGAATTTTCATCAAAATCCGTTCGGTTTGTAAAAGAATTACCCTATTTGCAATTTTATTCGGTTCGTTGGGGAAATTGGATATTCATTTTCCATATGTTGTTTCTATAAAAAATAATTTGTTTGTTTTTTCCATACAAAACCATCACAAATCATAACCAATGTGCGCTTCTAACACTAAGGTTAAAAATTTCTTCTTAACTTCTTAATCTCAGTAACCCAATTATTTTTTTTATCTAATTGACCATAAATCTGAGTTAAGTACGACTTTAACAATCAAAATAATCTTAATTGCAATAGAAAAGAAAAAAAATATAATGTATAAAAAAGAAAATGTGTCTTAATATTATCAGCTAGATGTAAAAATTCCAATTTTCCATTTCCAAACTTCTGTAACAGATGAACAGTCAACACAGAGTTATAATATTATATTGTTATCATGTTTCATTGTCTATTCGTCTGTAATAATAAGATATAGAATCACTTCGTTAGATTCTTTTTATTTCAAACTTACATAAACGTATCGTATTTTTAAGGCTTATTCGTAATAATTCCTTTCTTGACGTTTATTGTAACACTTCGTCAAGAAATAAATAGAATAAATTGTTACGGTTATTGTTCCAAATCACAATCATTTTTTGTTTCTCTGATTGTTATACCTATGTTTTTAGGATATATTTCTTATTTTTTAGGGGGTTTGTAGTTGTTTTTATTCGTTGTTTTTGTTGTTGAAAAAATTACCTGATAGAACTACGAGCATTGTTAAAAAATTTTATGATTTTAATCGTAAAATACTGAGTGTGGTCCGGTGTTCTTGTTAGGCTACAAATTTTCCTGTGGATGACAATTCATGTTGGTGAGCTCTATGATAGAACATCAAGTTTATCGAGTCTAAGTCTCAGTCTTACAACTATGGGGTGGTTATATTACCGGAAAGTAAAAAAAGCGGGTTAAGTTTTAAAATCAACATAATGATTACATCAAAATTTTCCAGTTAGTTAAGTTTCACCTGGTGAAAATATTCATTAAAATGATTAAACATCGAACCCGTATATTCGTTGAGAAAAAATATGATATTTTTCTTATCATTTTCATTATATAAACTTTCATTTATTTAACTTTTCAAAAAACTTGATGTAGTAATTTTTCATTTAACTCAAGTATACTTTACTACTTTGCTTAGTCATTTAATTTTCAAGCTCTTTGTTTAAATGAAATAATTATGTTAAATGAATCCTTTTGTTTATAAAACTTTATTACTTTCCTTTGACATTTTTGAACAACTTGTTGTGGTGTATTCAACCGGAGAATTATACTTAATTACTAAAATGTAGTTACCATAACTAAGCTTTGATTACAAAACATATTTTTTATTAAAATTTACTTGATTAGTAAGGTAATATTAAATGTTTTTATTATATCAAAAGAAAACATTTCTTTACTTGTTTTTATTCGGGATGATAACTCGTAGCTCATATAAATTGTCAAATGTATTTTTCTTCCAATTTTCATGAGTATATCCTCTTCGATTTGAACAGACTTTCATTTGGTTTAATATAAAAAACTTGTTCTCCTTGTTGCTGATTGTCTATGAATACCAATTAGGTTTTATTTACCTTAAATTTAAATAAATTTATTCATTCTCAATAAACGTAAATGTATTTTTTTGAGTTTATTTTTATTTGTCAATATATAGTTCAGTGGATAGGAGGAAAAGGTGCAATAAGGTAGTAGAAATAAATTAAATAATTGTTGTTAGAGATTTTATATTCGTCAGTTAATACAATTGTATGTGTAAAATATTTTACGGGACACTTATGGGTTTTATGGTATCATTTCCCAAAAATTAAATAATTTTACACTGGGTAAAACATGCTTGGTGACTGGCAAGGACGGTTCAATGGAAATCGACAAGAGCTAATGTTTAGGAATGCTTAAAATCGTGCAATAAATATTCATAACAAAAGTAATTAATAGTCTATATGATAACCTCAATTCCGGACCGACTACTTGGCTGTTTAATAAGATTACAAATCTCTTGTTTTAATCATTTCTTCTCAAGCTAGACTCTCCGCATCTTTCGATTGCACATATATGTGCCTGGAAAACGTTGAGATTGGTGCCCATTCACTAAACGTATTTAAATTGAGATTCAAATACTCCTTAATCAACCTATATCTGGGTTTTAGAACCAGCTGCGTACGATTTGATTCCATCATTACTCAGATAGATAACGTAGTGGGGTAACTGCTCCTTTCTGCTGCTCAATCAAGATGTGTATTTCCTCTTGAAGTTGAACTGCTTAGTCGTTTCAACTTTAGGGAACTCAATCAAGTGATTATTTTCACTCGTTTTGCCGATATAGGTCAGTCTTTGTACGTTTTTAATGTTTTCTTCCCAGAGTTGACCTGAACTGGCTGGCCTTACTATCTTTATTATGAACCACCTAAAGATAACTGCGCTACACCATCATGTTTTACCCGCGAGATTTTTGTTTACAATCAGAGCTCTTGTAGATTTTTTTCAACCAGTATCTTCGTTTTTAACATAAAAGATGTTAAACTGATGGTCTATGAGACTTCGACTGAGTGACTTCTTTCTTACTACACACTGTTTTTGGAATGAGTATTATTTTTTCCTTGTTTCTGGAATATGTTCAAGTCTCACAATCCTTCTGAAAGTTTTTATGAGGTAGATAACAGGCGTTCTGCCCTTTTTTCATGCGTGCTGGGGTTATTCCGCCCTCAAGGGCCAAACTCCTTCTGAATATTTCCAGAAGGTATGACATCAGTTAGTTCTACTCCTCTGCAGGAGTGGTGGAACTATTACGGCAACTTCTGGTGATTTGTATGGCTGGAAGAACTCTATAGCCAACTTTATACTGCAATACAGCCCTCCAGTTGTTACCGCTCCTGGAAAATGGGGGTTTCCAGAAGCATAGCAGCTCTCTGCTGCTTGTTTTTCATATACATACCATCAGGTCTCCCCTGCAAAATTCGAATCTCAACACTGTCTATTTCCAGAGACTTATCCTGTCTAGTCGTTACAGACGTTGCAGAGACATCCTCACAGAAGGTTCTGAAGCTTTTTTATCTTAGCCCTTTTGATTTCCTTAAAGTAGATAGTAAGCATCCTAGTATAGTTTTCCCAGTTTCTGACTTTTTTGGTCTATTGAAGAGCCTCCGTACTTCTGTTCTAATTTTTGGCAACTTCTTTCTCCTTCAAAACCAGGTTTACCACTGTTACAGCTTGTTCCAGGGCGGTGTGTTTTTTAACTGTCTCTGTAACTGTTACTAGCTGTAAACCTTCTTTAAAGTTCTCCTCAAATAAGTCTCATCTTATGTTCCCAAGTTAACGAACCATAAAAGATTCACATATTTGTTTAACACTTGTTTTTTACGCACGTTAATATAAATTTTTTTTTTTTATTTAAATAAAAGATTAAATTTTATTTTTATGATCAGTCTATATATTTCGTCTTTTTAGGACATCCTCAGGAGTAATGGGATCACATTACTCCTGAGGATGCCTTAAAAAGACGAAATATATAGAGTGATCATAAAAATAAAATTTAATCTTTTATTTAAAAAAAAAAAAAAAATTTATATTAACGTGCGTAAAAAACAAGTGTTAAACAAATATGTTATTCAACGAATTACGTCAAGAGCTTACGGCAAAAAGTGTAAACTACATTTCGTACTTTTCGTACTGTCTAGTTTATACAAAATAGTTTTAAAATTATTTTACAATCTTTCTAAAACTAACCCAAACTGATCACCGAAAGTCACCTCTTTGTTTTGTGTCCCACTACCCCGTACGTTGTTGTAAACATTTTAATAACACTCGATGATAAGAGGCCACTACTTGATATTACACCACCCCACCAGCCCTTGTTTCACCATGGGCGGTATATTCCTCGTGTTGCCTGCGAAGGAGGCCGATGCTACCACTAGCTCGTGGCAAATTGCACAAATTATGATAGTGTTCTGTATGACCACTAGGTCTTTAATGAGGAAATCTAAAATAGCTAGATAGTAAATGTTGTTTCTAATCATAATGTATGCCCTGTGCGAATTTGGATAAGTATCCCATACATTATTAATCTCGCGGTTTATCAAACTGTTCATCATGTTTTTGTGAAGGCAGGCTTCTTGTTTCAGCATGGGTCACAGTTGTTTATTAGTCTGGTGTCCTGGCCACTAAAGCTGACGGTGGGTAGTGAACATTCACTTTGACCACGCGCAGGGTCTCAGTTGCTGCCATTTTGTTATACTATGTTACCGGGATATACGACGATAACTGCACCGGCATCGCTCGTAACAACTTTTTCTGCTGATGCGGATGTTATTATGATACCAACTGCCACACGAAGAGGTGCTGAATTTGGAGATGATTGTCTTGCGATACCACCTACTATCCACGCCGTATCTACTGCCGTCGTCTACCGTGGTTAATGCATGGTGACCTTGCTAAAGCAGTAGTTGAGATATTTTTTGCCACCGCAATGACTTTTTCTACCTCTCGTTGATCTCTAAAATTATCAGTGGGTTTGTATTTTTATTCCGACTACTAAAGATCTGCCATTCCTTGCTTTTTGTGACGAAGTTTAAGTCTTCTAACAGTTTTCACTGGTTCGACCATTAATTGGCATTAATTTTATTATCCTAGCGATTACCCAAGCTTCAAGTAAATCGGAATTGGTCGCTTTAACATCATCGGCGTCTTTGTGTTCACAAATAGGATTCGCAATACTGGTTAACCGATTAACCGGTTATCCGGTCAATCACTCAAAAACACAATATAAAAAAAAGTAAATTTCTATTTTTTTACCGGTTTCGGTAAAAATAAAACAAACTTATATTACTTCGGTCTGAAAGACCTAAGTATTACATTCATGTGTTCAAAGTGAAATTCTTACCCTCACTTTTTTTGGCATTTCTCGACGTTTTAGGACCTACTGATTCTAAAAAAGCAAAAAAAAAATGTATGTCTGTCTGCCACATTTTGTACATTACTCATTGAAAAACAGGTTTTTATTGAGAATAAGAATTGGAGATTCCATCGATCGAAGATTGTGATTTACTTGCAACATCTGAACACTAACATAAGCATGAGTCGAACCATTTCCATTTGCAGTTGCAAAGAAATGCCATGTTGCAGGTATTTTAAAATCAACAATATGTTTGCAAAGATTTATAAAAATTTTCTTTTATATATTGAGTTTCTGAGCCATCTGTAAAATATAAAAGTATTTTAATACCTAGAACGGACCAATATATTGACCAGTATTGCAGCAATAGTACTGGTAACTGGTAACCGAGTACTGGTAACCACGACTGGACCATTAAACATATCAAATAATATTGTATGTAAATTTAAATAAATTAAATACAAAATAACTAAAATAAAATTGAAATGTCTAATGAAAAAGAATTTAAAAATCATACCAACATTATCAATAATATTATAGTCTTTCAGCTGAGAAACGATAACTACACTCAGAGAATTTTGTTAGTAAATTTAATAACCGCCCGTTTTAAAAAGGCGTAATAAGTTATTTTATTAATCTAATTACGATTTTTGTTAAAGTTATTGTCACAGTAATTAGATTAATATTTCTTTGAATTATTTTAATAAAACTTTTTATTAAATTAAAAATATGGTCAATATTATTAAAATATTCAGAACTGCTGATTAAATTAATAACCAATTCTCATTAAAAAATTGATTTCAGACATTAAAATAAAAAATCTTTTTATTAAAGTAGAGCTATTAAAATAAAAACATAAATTATTATTTTTGTAGTTAAATTTATTAACCATTTTATAAGATTAATTATGGACGTTCTTATTTTTAAAACTTAGGTTATTAGATTAATAAAAGCATACGTTAATTTATTCTTTGGTTATTATTTTAAATGTGAATTAAGAAAATCTTAAGAAGAATCACAGTATATATCCCGACGCTGACTACAAAACATTAAAAAATGTTTGTATTTTGTTAAATAAATAATTTTTAAGTGAAATATTGAAAAAGTGGGTTGGTTTTATAAAAAAAAAATAAAAATTATGTGAAATTAAACAAAAATAAATAGTTAAAGTTGAACAGTTTAATGAACAGAATAAATGGGCTGCAATTGACTCTGTATGGGACTGAACCAAGCAACTTAGACTCAATAAAATAGTAGAACTTACATCGGAAATTTGGAATAAAGGAAAGAAATATAGATCACAGCTTGGTTATAAACTGGTATTTAAAACTGTATAATAGTATATTCGAATAAAACTTTAATTAATATATTTATTTTTAAATTTTCAGATTGACATTGATTTTATTTATTTCTTTCAATCACTTTTTAATCTTGTTCACTTCAATCACTTGTTAATCTTTCCATTACAGACAAAAGTCCAACTACATATTAGTAAATTACATCAAGAATCAAATCAAAACAAAAAAATTATGTAGTATTAAAACATTAAAAATAAAAAAATAGATTAAATTACATAATAACAAAAGAAACTAACCTTATATAAATAAATTTTGAACAAATTATTTTAAATCAGAATAAAAAGAGCAAAAATTTATTCAAAGTCAATAATGAAAAATAAAAGAAAGCTAATTTTACTATTTACAGTGTAATTTGCAGAATTTTCCAAATTTGAACGCAATCTTTCCAAAAGTCATGGGTTTTAGTAGTAAATTACAAATTTTTATCAGTAATATTTGTTAATGTTAAATCATTTAATGTTAAATGTTAATGTTAAATCACATTATTTGTTAAATCGTTAAAATTTAAACTACTTAAGACAAAATATCTATAATTCAAGTAAATATTTAAAAACGAAACATTTTATACAAAATTTATAATTTACTTATGGTCGTATATAAGTTACGAAAAATACTTAAATATAATATACTTCAAATCAAAATAAAAGCTTGAATATTTAAAAAATAAAAATTATTAAAATAAAATATAATTATTAAATATTTATAGCCAAATTTTTTTTTTCTTTCTTAAAAATCTTCTTTAATTATTAACTATATTATTGTTACAAATTTTTCTCCAATTTTCGACCTTGCGGGTCATATTCAGGGGTTTTATTTAGTTATATTTAATATTGCCTATAAAACAATTATTTAAAAAATAATAAATTTAAAAAATAAAATGTAATAACTATACTGTCTTAAATTAATAAAAACTTAAATAAAATTAATTGAAATAAATAAAACTGTAAACAAAATTTTAATTTTCTCTTTTATTTAAAAAGTGTAAAATACAAGTTCCATTATTAATTTAATAATAACTTATTATTAATTTAATAACATCCTTTTATTAATATAATAACATCATATTATTAATCTGATAAACCTACTGTTGTTCTAATGACAACTTATTATTATTCTAATAATTTATGCCATTTATCCAATGCCTACCTGATATGAACTTAAACTATTCTGACATTAATTTAAACAAATTCTAATTTAATATAAAAGCTATCGTTTTTAGATTAAAAATTTTATTTTTTTTTGTTAATAAATCTTACCAACGAAAATTATTAGTTTAATAGTGACTATTATTCCGAAATCAGTGAAAATAATCACAAGTTGTGATTAGCTGTATAATAATCACCAAATTGTTAATCTAATGGCTATTTTTATAATTTTTAATGACAAAATTCTCTGAGTGTATCTATAGGTAAAATTTTTAAAACTTCTTATTTCTAAAATGGATATTACTCTATTGTATTTAACCGAATGACATAGATCGGGCAATTCATGGTTGCAGTACTGGCCCAATAACAATATCCAATTAATGCTAAACATGAAAGAGCCATTGTTAGACCATATAAAGTTAAATGTACTGGCTATTTTCTATAAACCGTAGATCGGTCAATTTATGGTTCCAGTAATGGCCCAATAAAAATAACCAAGTACTGTTAAGGCCAATGCTTGGCAATTCAAAGGTAACTGTATACTGGCACTTTTCTGTAAACCATAGATCGGCCGATGAATGGTTCTAGTGCTGGCCCAATAACAATAGCCATGTACTGTTAACCATTAATGGGCCAGTGCTTGGCCGTATTTCAAAGCCTGGCAAACTCTGCTTGGGTTTTTACCGAACCATTAATGGGCCAGTGCTTGGCCGTATTTCAAAGCCTGGCAAACTCTGCTTGGGTTTTTACCGGATAACACTACAGTCGATAAAATACTTGGCAAAGTGTTTTCCTTTTCCGATAATCAGAAATATTTCAACTTAGAGGCAAAAAAGTATATTAATTAATTTTTTTTATGTATGTGTTTGTAACATTATTTTTGTTTCATTAAATTATGATTTTTATAGAAAAAAAATTTATTACTAATAGTATCATGCTTATGTTAGTGTTAAGATGTTGCAAGTAAATCACAATCTTCGAACGTTGGAATCTCCAATTCATATTCTCAATAAATGCCTGTTTTTCAATGAGTAATGCACAGAATATATTTCAAATTTAGTGCAGATGTTAAAATATAAAATTTTCGATTTATTTTATTCACATTTAGTAAAGCATAATTAATTTGATGTGATGAAACACATGTGAATTTTTCATATACTAAACTTTAAAAAATCGTATAAAAATCCATATAGAATCTCTCACTTTTTATTTTTTGATTTCATAGCTACATGTGTTTACATTAAAATTTGTGAAAAACAAAAAAAAAGGACGATTTTTGAGATATAAGCTTTGAAGTAAACGAAGGTTTAACGCTCCACCTAGCGGAAAAGAGAAGAATTATTAATTTCAAACTTACACATTTCGATTATTCAACCATTTTTCTCATGATTTGCAAAAATATACGTCAATCGCATGAATACCTATTAATAAAACATTGACAACAATACCAAAACTAAGTGAAAAAGCCTCAAAAATTCAACCGCACATAACTCCGATTCAGAGTACTCAAAAAATAAAACCAGAAATAACTTTTTATCTTTCGTCAATACCAACAATATCTCAAAATTTTAGATTTTTTAAAAATAGTAGATTTTTTTTCGATGTACGTTTCCAAAATAATAGACATAGAAAACATAGAAAAAAGTAGAATCTTTGATTAAAGCTTATCATTAACTGTGTTTATTTCATTCAGCTAACGGTTATAAATATTTCATATAAGAGGCATCAGCAATAATAATCTAGGGGAAATAGTCCTTTTACAGAAACAGACCTTTAGACGACAAAGGAGATTTTGCAGTATCAGTTGCCGTACCATCTTATGTGGTTCATGTTGAGCATGACGAAATAGGTTTCGAAATAGCAAAAATTAGGAACTTGTGATGTTTTGTAAATTACCAATAAAAAGAGACAACCCACAAAAACTTTGTGAAGTTGAAAGTGTAATTAGGATAAGTTTAATCGCCATTGAATCTGATTTAAATTTTTCGAACAGTGAAATTGTTTAACTTGTAGTGATAAGCCATCGGCATTCAATATAAGTTGCTGTAAAGACAGTGTCGGTACGATGTAAATCTATATGTTTCTGATATAACAATACCATTTATGTAAGATGATCTTAGTGCACAAAAAACATTTATAAGTAAAGAGCTTAAAGGAGTTCTCGTTATCTCATTCTCGTTATCTTCTTAAAGGAGTTCTCCTTATCTTCATGATTTAAATCAAGTGATTTACGTCTGTAACGTATTCTCTGAAATATTTAATAAAACAAAAAAGCCATAGTTAAAAAAATTGTGGACTTAATTGAACGTTTTGCCTTAAATGATTGATCTGAAACCGGAACCTGAGATTCAGAAGTACGCACTTCCAGTGATTGATTGCGTCTATATTAGCATGGTCAGAATTAACAATAAAAAATATCTGCAAAGTACAAAGGAACAGAAAATGAATAAACATTTTGTGGAAAGCAGTATTGAAAATGACCTAAGGGATTCACAAAAATTGTTAAAAGTTAAATTGACTTTTTCCAAGAACAAAACATTCGTGGCAAATGTTTAGAGAAAGCTTTAAATAAATTAGTTACCATACGAACAACAAGTGTCGAGTTCGTGTGTTTGCAGCAGCTGGTCTGATTTGCACTAAACTAAGTTCGAACTTGAATGACACATTTTAGAGACAACGTGTTTCTTACGCCAATATTTTAATAACCAAAACTTTAAAAAATTTCAAGATTTAAATTATTTTTAAATTTTATTCAACAAATATCTTATTCTTAATATTACACGGAAATATAAGTAATGAATAATTTGCTTAAACTAATAATTTAAAATAATTAGATCAAAGTTTATAATATTGGTATATTACCGGTTAATCGTTTTTTAAAGATTTTTACCGTATTACCTGTAATTAAAAATGTCGGTAAATTTGCAAACCCTATTCATAAATCGGTGTGTCAAATACTACCCAGTGCGACATTGAAAACAGAATTTAAAAACAAGTAAGAAACTACAAACTACGAATGCAAACTACGGTATTAAAAAGTATATTGGTAAGGCCCATATTAAATTATCACAACTAGATATGCGAACTTTTAAAGGTGCATACATTGTTGTTGTTTAATTATCCAAGCCAAATTATTCACTTATAAAGTCACTTATCTTATATATTAATACGCTAACTTTGTACTTTGTACAGCCTAAGGCTTTTTTATTCGAATTTTCACTCATTCCAAATTTGCACTGCTAACTGATATTACTGTAACCTAGATCTGAGAGATTTTTGGGATTTTTCGGATCATAAATAAAAAAGTTATAGAATTTAAATGTATTTTTGAATTCAACTGCCTCCCCTCAAATCAAATCAAATGGGATCGTCCAAGTCTTTCTTTGTTTATAGTATTTTATATTTTTTTTTAGTTTATGCAATGATTTGGTAGAGTATAGACGTTATTTTTCTTTGTTTTTTTCGACAATTTTGTAATGTGTGTGTTTCGTATGATAGTTTGTGAGATTGTTAGAATTTTTATTATAGTATTTTATATTTTCTTTTCAGTGTTTTTAAATTTCATTTCTTAAAGTTTATCGTATTCAAAGAGTTAGAGTTGTTTGTTTTTTTTATGATAGATGAAATAAATGGTAATGTTGTGAAAAGTCTTTCTTTGTTTATAATATTTTATTTTTTTTTTCAGTTTATGCAATGATTTGGTAGAGTATAGACGTTATTTTTCATTGTTTTTTTTCGACAATTTTGTAATGTGTGTGTTTGGTATGATAGTTTGAGAGATTGTTAGAATTTTTATTATAGTATTTTATATTTTCTTTTCAGTGTTTTAAATTTCATTTCTTAAAGTTTATCGTATTCAAAGAGTTAGAGTTGTTTGTTTTTTTTATGATAGATGAAATAAATGGTAATGTTGTGAAAAGTCTTTCTTTGTTTATAGTATTTTATATTTTTTTTCAGTTTATGCAATGATTTGGTAGAGTATAGACGTTATTTTTCTTTGTTTTTTTCGACAATTTTGTAATGTGTGTGTTTGGTATGATAGTTTGAGAGATTGTTAGAATTTTTATTATAGTATTTTAAATTTTCTTTTCAGTGTTTTTAAATTTCATTTCTTAAAGTTTATCGTATTCAAAGAGTTAGAGTTGTTTGTTTTTTTTATGATAGATGAAATGAATGGTAATGTTGTGAAAAGTCTTTCTTTGTTTATAGTATTTTATATTTTTTTTCAGTTTATGCAATGATTTGGTAGAGTATAGACGTTATTTTTCTTTGTTTTTTTCGACAATTTTGTAATGTGTGTGTTTGGTATGATAGTTTGAGAGATTGTTAGAATTTTTATTATAGTATTTTATGTTTTCTTTTCAGTGTTTTTAAATTTCATTTCTTAAAGTTTATCGTATTCAAAGAGTTAGAGTTGTTTGTTTTTTTTATGATAGATGAAATAAATGGTAATGTTGTCAATGAAGAAATGAATGATGATTTAGAATTGAATGTGGTGAATCATGAAATAGAAATTCCCTTAGTTGTTTTAATGTATTTACATTGTTGTGCGTGTGTTTAAAGTGAAACTTAAAGAGCTCATAGATTGCTTAATGAAAAAAAAGATTTTCGGTTCTGTCAAAGCACTTATAAATATCATTGAATTTCAAAAACGTGGTCTTCCGCATGCTCATATTTTGTTAAATTTATCAGATGAAGATAGAATTGATGGAAATGAAATGATTAATATATTTGTGTGTACTGAAATCCCTGATCCCATTTTTGTCCTAAATTACATGAATATGTGAAACGTCATATGATGCATGGACCATGTGGTGCTCTAAATCCCAATTCTGTTTGTATGAGAGATGGTAAATGTAGTAAGAATTTTCCAAAACCTTTTTCTGAAAATACTAAAGAATCTGTGAATGGTTATCCTTTGTACCGTCGACGTGATAATGGTATGAGTGTTGATGTACGTGGTGCATCTCTTGATAATAGATACTAGCAGGGCCCGGCGTGCTTCGCTACGCTTATAAATAAAGTTTTTGCGTAGACATTTTGTTGACGTAGAAGCAATGATTTCAAAAAGTGGTAATGAGAAATGCTAGCAAATAATTTTTAATTTTTCTTTTTAAATATATGAATGAAAAATAATCAGAACTCTAGCTGATCAGTTCGGATATATGACAAATTAGCGATCAAATAAGTTAGAGATCAAATAAGCTTACTTAAAAACTTATTTGAACGCTAATTTTTCATATATCCGAACTGATCAGCTAGAGTTCTGATTATTTTTCATTCATATATTTAAAAAGAAAAATTAAAAATTATTTGCTAGCATTTCTCATTACCACTTTTTGAAATCATTGCTTCTACGTCAACAAAATGTATTCGCAAAACTTTATTTATAAGCGTAACGAAGCACGCCGGGCCCTCCTAGTTATTATTATTCACGAAATTAGTCACTCATGTAGAGTCTAAACGCGAGCTCTGACTTTCATTCTTCGCTTTTATGAAACAGTATTAAGAACTATGTAATCGTAGTCAACTCGGCTTCAGTTCAATGTATTCGGCTATAACTGTGGCGGTAAACAGTTTTTTAAAAACAAAACAATAATAATTTTAAAAAGAACAATAAAATAACATTTATTTAGTTTTAAAATTAAAAATTATATTACACTAATAGTTTTTGTATTTCTTATTAAAGTAAATATTAAAAAACATAAAAAATATAACGATATTTAATCAACATCAACACAAGCACTTCCTGTTACATCATCCAATTCTTTTGATGTAAATGTTGCAATCAATTTAAAGTTTCCTGGAATCTAAAAATTAAAATTTGCTATATCAGTTTACTTCACCAAACAATTTTCTATACAACTTACCCATGGTGTAACTGAAGCATGAACATTAAGTGTTTCACTTGGTCGAACATCACGATATGGAAGTATTATGGTTTTTCTTATTATTCCTGGTCCAGACAATTGAATCCGACATTGTGTTAAAAATTTATTCAATGGATTTTTCATCGATAAAACAACCGTACTGGTTTGATCGACCAATAATTCTTTTGGTCGTAGCTCTATGTATATATTTGGTTTGATAACCTGAAAATCATCTTCTCCGGCCCATGTCTGTTTTGTTTCTTTAACCGTACAAATTGCATTAATTTTTATGATACTGTATTCAACTAAACCGTCAACATATTCTTCTGGTGGTACAAGTAATCGAAGAGTTTCTTTGGATTCTGGTTTTACTATTATATCACCCGACGATCTTTTTATTGTATTTGCTTTAACCCCAGTGTAGAATATACTTCCAGCGGTTAAAATTGTCTCAACTGTTCGTAAATGCTTGGATTTGTTTATCATTTCTAAGATAATTGTGAAGGGTTTGCCAATATCTACTCTCTCCAAATCGTTCAATATAAAAACAATGTCATCATCGGATGGTGCAGGAATATCGTAAAATCGTTTAGCACATTCTGTATTTTTAACCGCGTTGTAAAGAGATAAACGTTCACCTTTTGTCCCTTCTTTGGGTTTATATTGAGCTGTTATATCCTCCCGATCTTTATCACCGTTTGGATCAAAAATCCATGGCATTTTTGTTAAAATCATTCGTCCAATATGATATTGATTGCATTCAATACGTTTATAACCAAAAACTGATTTATCATCTTCTTTCCATTTCATGAAATCAGCATTAACCGATGCAACCATAAACGGAACATCATAATTCATACCGACCATACCCTGACGTATTGCTTCTAAAGAAGCCGGACCACATTGATAAAAGCCATTTGATGTTTCTTGAGGTGTTGCGTCAATTGCTTGCCAACCACCATAACCTTTTGGTAAGTCTGGTCGAGCCATATAAACATCGTTCCATACGTGATAATTCCATATTGAATCTTCTCCCATGGGATTCGTGGGATCGTGATCCAGTTCGTTGTTTTCTTTGTCATAATATTTATCAACAGTTAAAGTTCCATTAGTATCATGAGCTGAAACTAAATTTGAAACCACTCTACTTGGTATTCCCAATGCACGACAAACCGTTGTAACAACACCAGCAAACACCCAACACTGACCATATTTAACTTCTTGTTCTGTGTTCAAAAACTGATCTAATATATCAACGGAACCGGTCCAAGTTGATGGAGATGTCCCATCTTTATAATTTCCATCCCATCTACCAACCAAAACACCGTGATCATCGTTGGAGTTTACAATACGGGAAATCGCCCGACACAACTGAACTGGATCGTTTCGGCTTAAATTTAAAAATAAAACTATTAATCATAAGAAAACCAAAAAATCAATGCTCATACTTTTGGTGACATAAATTAGCACGGTCTAACATCAACATAACAGCAGGTAGTACTGTTCCATCAAATTGTCCATAAACCCATTCTCGACCTCTTGTCGATCCCCAAGGTCCAACCCACACTTTTCCTACATCCGATAAAATATATTCATCCAATAAGGCAGCTTCATGCATATAACATGCATCCTCTTTATTCCATGGATTTAATAATAACCAAAAATCACTATCAAATGTATGACTTGTTTTTTCCGTTCCTGTTATTGCTTCAACAACAACTTCCCATGGCCCAATTGGTGCACTCGATGAAGTTATTATTTCCAAAACAACTGATTTTTCGTGATATTCTATGATTTTTCCTTCCCAATGTTCACTGTGAAGTGGAATATCTTTTTCTTCAACAAAAATGATTCCTCTTGTTCCTTTTATAGCGTTAGGATATTCACCTGTGAAAATTTGAAAAAAATAACTACAAGTATCTTGACGATTCTATTTCCTAAACTTACCACAGCTAAATATGAATTTAATTTGATCCTTTCCCTTTATGTAAGCTCGATTCGTAAATCTAACTGCAACGCTAAACACTTGTCCTCTTCTCAATACAGGAGTATTTTGCTCCTCATGTATTATTTCAAAACGATCCGTGTGGTGACTTGCTGCATTATCCAAAGGATAAAAATACAATGATTCCACTATTAACGACATATTTTTTTAAAAACTCTTTTAATCAACTCTTACTATAAACTAACTGGGTACAAGAGATTCTTAGCACTATATATAGTAATACAAAAATAAATCTCTTATCAATTTGGTTAAATTATATATTCAAGATTAATCAATTAGAAGAAAAAAAAACAAATTAAAGATGCTTGTGGTTAGCATAAATGGAACAAAATTTATCAGTTTGTTTACAAAATAAGCGAAATAGATGAAAAACATCAAGAGTTGGTTTGCTTTGTGGTGCAGATTGATTTCCTTTAGATTTATGTTTTTCTTTAAAATTGTCCTAATTACATGTTCATCAAAATTATAACCGAATCAAAATTTATAAATTAATTATATCTGGGGTTTTACTATTTTGTGGTCCAATTATCATTTAAATTTCTAAGTATATTTGCTGGGTTTTTGTTTGAAATTGTAATAAAGCACCTGCATGTATTGGCCGATATAACATCCGAAATGATTATATGTACATGATGGTGGTGAAACTCGTTCTTCAGGATTATGTGTTCTTGCTCAAATAATTTGGTAGACTGAATCAGGATAGGACTGGCATTTAGCTATGCTGACACCACCAATCCATGAAAAATGTATTTATTTTTTATCTTAATTTATTAACATTTATTATTATTTGCAGTCTCAAAAGTTTGTTTAATATCTATGCCTGCAACAACAATCAGAATTATTTTCAAACACATGTGTTCGTGTTGTGCATGTTAACTTAGTTAAAACTGAAACAAATGTATACATGTGCGCTTGTCTTTATGATAGTCTTAAATGATGATCACGTCAATTCATACTCCAAGACCAAACGTTTAGCAAAAACGGAAGTGAAACTTACAAAACGGAGGTCTGCAAAAGGAATACAGACTTGTACGCCAACTTATATGCCATGAATCTTGCACGAATCATATGATCCATAGACCATAACCACAATTATTAAATGCTATACATTTATTATTATATATAAATCAATACTGCATATACGCATTATATAATATAAATAAATAAGCAAGAACATTTATCACATATTTAAAGTTACGTGCTCTCAAACATGAATATGAGTTATATGTGATGCTGTCTGAAACCTCTTTCCAAATGCAAATACAAAAGCATATACAAATTTTACCGCTGTTCCTATTAGTCCCGAAAACTATTTTGAAAACATCCGACTTTAGCATAAATCCTTTATTTAAACATATACAACTTTTGTCATAAAACGTCATTTATTAGATAACTATCTGTTACTTTATAATTATACCTATTAGCCGGAAGTGACTATAACGGTTGTACTCAGAAAAATACTCTTCTGTCCTTTTCGTTATAGTTCATGTAACCAAATTATTACTTTCATACCAATATTGTAAGCCCGCTTGGTTTTTTAGCAAAGAAAAAATCATGAACTTATAGCGCCATTGTGAATTAAAACTCAGTATAAAAAAAGTTTTAAAAATATTTAGCTGCCATCTTGAAAAATTATTGGGGCTATGAATATTGGGGATTTTGCTCCCATGTGCCAATTATTTAAAGACAAAAATGTTTTCCGTTATGTTTGTCAGAAAAATTCGTTACAAAATGTATGAAAATTATTTTGCTGATACATGTTGCGACTTACCCGAGCGGATGGGGTTGTAAACTTAATCAAAAAAACTTGTAAGTGATAACACCGAAATTGTTAATTTTTTTAATTCTAATGTTTATTTTGTATTAAACAATTTGAAATAAATTTGTTTAAAACATAATAAGTTTCTTAGTAATACTTTGTGTGTTCTAATCACTTTTACTATTTATATTTCTTAAAAAACTATTATCTCTTTAAAAACTCTGTCTACTGACTTCACTCTTAACTTACCTGATTTTTATTCTACTCAACTTTATTTTGAATTCAACTGCGACCGACTAATTCTAATTTATCTTAACCGACTCTTTTATTTAAATTTTTAAGCACAAATCTATTATTTTCATTTTAAGCACAACTCTATTATTTCAATTTTTGACTATTTCAGTCTAATATATATGCACAACTCACAACATGGGACGGGGGTAGAGAGAGTAAAAAAACCATTTTCGACCCAAGCGAGTGGGGCATCATGTGAAAAAGCACCTTATAAAGAAATCATTGAAATTTTTTTTAGAATTTTGCGGTGCACAGTTTTTGAGTTATTGTCAAAAAAGTGCAAAATTCAGACCGCCCCCCCCCCCTCCCTACGTTTCGACACTGATTGACAGAAAAATTTGTAAACATTCACAGAGTTAGGATGCTTAGTAAATTTTGTATGAAAATTTTAGCGAAGTCTCAAATAATTATATTTCTGTGTGTTTAAGGGATGGGGGTAGAGCGGGTAAAAAATTTATTTTTTGACCCAAGCGAAAGAGCACCTTATCATTTGAAAGAGCACCTTATTTAGAAATCATTGCAATTTTTTGAAGAATTTTGCGGTGCACAGTTTTTGAGTTATTTCCAAAAAAAAGCAAAATTCAGACCTTAGGTTTCGACACTGATTAACAGAAAAATTTTTTATAATTCACAGAGCTAGGAAGGTTAGTAAATTATGAATGAAAATTATAGCGAAGTCTCAAATAATTATATTTCTGAGTGTTGAGGGGACGGGGGTGAAGAGGGCAAAAAACATCTTTTTTGACCCAAGCGAGAGGGGTGTCATTTGAAAGAGCACCTAATTTAGAAATCATTGCATATTTTTTTAGAATTTTGCGGTGTACAGTTTTTGAGTAATTGTCAAAAAGGTGCGAATTTCAGACCGTACCACCCCCCCCCCCCCCCCCCTCCCCTACGTTTCGACAGTGATTGACAGAAAAATTTGTAAAAATTCAGAGTTAGGATGTTTGGTCAAATTTAAATGAATATCATAGCGAAGTCTCAAATAATTATATTTCTGTGTCTTTAAGGGACGGAAAAAGGACGGAAGGAAAAAATCCATTTATGACCCAAATTGATGGGGTGTCATTAGCACCATATTTAGAACACATTACAATTTTTTTAGAATTTTGCAATGCACAGTTTTTGTGTTATTGTAAAAAAAGTATTTTTTCTATGTAAACCCCCCTAAATTTCGACACTTGATTGACCGAAAAAATAATCAAATTTAAACCATTTACAAGCTGGTGTAATTGAATCTTGCTTGAGTTTCCAAACAGCCATGGATAAGATTTAACCTGAAGAAACATTTTTTGTATTATTTTTGATCAATGATTGTAATTTACGATTGACATTTACGATTAAACATTTATTTTGTTATGTGTCTATGCCCTATGGTCTGGCAATATAAAAACATTACAAGCTACAACACAACTTTTTGTCAATTATTTCTGATATTGTGTTCTTTTACATTCACGGAACCCTTGGCGAGCGAATTTTATTCGCACTTGTCTGACTTTAATATGTTTTGTTTTTTTTGTGTTATATGCTTTGTTCAGAATATATTTGTTTTTTGATTTATTTTCTGTTTGTTGCATAATAATATTTATTGGCTTATATATGCATAAACATATTTTTTAAATAAAACGATTCTTAATAAGATTATCCAGTTTCTGTTATCTTTATTGCGAATGGCTCGACAGTTTTACTCAACCAGTTTAGTTAAACTGGTTGAGTAAAACAGTGTCGAAAATTTTAAAAAATTTTAGTATTGATTTAGCAAAATCCCGAATTTTTAAAAATTTTTCATTTTAATGATTTTCATTTATTTACCCAATTTTTGTGAAAAAATAAAATTAATTATTTGTATGACATGAAATGTAATTGAACATGAAATTGGACATGGAAATTTTTGATTATAATTTTTTGAAATATTTTTGGTAATTGAAAAAAGTTTGTATTTTACTTCGGTTTTGAAAAAACCAATGTATTGAATTCATAAACCAAAAGTGAAATTCTTGCTTTAAAAACCGTCCATTTTAAGTGATTACGAATAGAAACATTGAATTTGAAGAAATCTTGATGGTCGGGATTGGTATGTGAGACAAAAAACTAGATTATTGTTTGTTAAGAAAATGTTGTCAAGTGTATCAAAAGAAAGATTTTTATTTATTATTTTGCCCAATTTTTTGGAAAAAAATAAAATTAATCATTTGTATGACATGAAATTTTATTATTAAATTTTGAGAATTGTGGCATTATAAATTTGTCAAAAAAATGTTGTCAGGTGTGTCAAAAGAATGATTTGCAATTATTTTTTTAGAAAATATTAAATAATAAAATTAGTTATTTGGATGAAATGAAATGTAATGAACATGATATTATTATTATTGAGAATTTTATTGCATTATAAGTTTGTCAAAAAAATATTGTCAAGTATGTCTAAAAAATGATTTCATTTATTTTTTTAGCCAATTTTTTGGAAAAAAAAAATTTAGCTGTTTGTTTGACGTAAATGTGACATGGAAATTTTTGAATTTGTTATAGTTTTTGAAATTTCTTTGGAATTTTGAAAAAAGCTTGCATTTTTGATTTTGTAATAATTTTTGTAATATTTTTAGAATTTTGGAAAAAGTTTGAATTTTTAAAATTTTTAAGAATTTTTGGAATATTATTAGAATTTAGAAAAAGTTTAAATATTTGATTTTATTCTAATTTTTGGAATTTTGAAAAAAGTTTCAGTTTTAATTATTGCAATATTGTTAGAATTTTTGAAAAAGGTTTAATCTTTGTAATAATTTTTGGAATATTTTTAGAATTTTGAAAAAGTTTGATTTTATTTAATTTTTACAATATTTTTGAATTTTGAAAGAAATATGAATTTGTGATTTTGTAATATTTTCTCGAAACGCTATATGGAGAAGTTTTTGAGTAGATTGCTGATTGTATCATCTTTTCACTAAATTATATTAATTTATGATCTGTTATGATTTTCCGTATTGATGTTTCGTGTTAGTTTTGTAAAAAATTTCTAAACAGAGATAAAAAAAATATATGTTCTTTAACAAACAGTTATGTTTGATATACATCGCTGCCCAAAACTCAAAACAATGTCCTCATAAAAGTTTTATGCCGAAAACTATATCAAAATACTTAACCAAAACCGAATTCTTGATATCTCAGAGCTTGAGATTTCAGCCCCTTCATAATTTGATTTTATAACTATAATTTATAATTTTTGCGATAGTTTTAAAATTTTGGAAAAAGTTCCAATATTTATTGTAATAATTTTGATTTTGTAATAATTTTTGGAAAATGTTTGGAATTTTGAAAGAGATTTTGATTTTTTAATATGTCTCGAAACGCTAAATGGAGAGGTTTTTGAGTAGTTTGTTAAGTGTATCATCTTTTCACAAAATTATATTAATATATGATGATCTGTTATAGTTTTTCGGCAACGTATTGATGTTTCGTGTTAGTTGTGTAATAAAATTCTAAACAGAGATAAAATACTGATACTTTTACAAAGAATTTTATTTTGGATATACATCGCTGCCCAAAACTAAAAACAATGTCCTCGTAAAAGCCTTTTGCTGAAAACCATATTAAAGTCCTAAACCTCGACCGAAGTCTTGATATATCAGAGCTTGAGCTATTTTCTTGATTGACTTTTCAAGATTATTTAGTTGTGCTTTGTCACATGTCAAACTTTAAAAATCTAGTAAATATGTTTTGTAGCTACATGGAGGGTATCAAATGCTATATATGTTTTTCTCTCTCTTTTCATTAAAAGAATTTGTTTTCTTTTATATTAAATTCGGTGTTTGAAAAACGGAGGCCGTTTACAAGATGAAATTTTTTTATTTTATTTTATACTAAACATATGCGTTTGTGGTCATATGAAATATATTTTTGAGGGCATTAGAAAAGTTAATTTAATATTTGCAAAAATGTGTCGTTACAAGTGTTTTCAAAACTTATTCACGAACGAATTGTATGCTCCCAACAATAATTAAAATATATAGTGAAAAAATTACCTGTTGGTTTGTGAACCCAACCCTTTGTCCAATGTACTCCAAAATCTAATCAAACCTTTTTCATATTGTTTTAAACGGTTTACCGTCGTTTAATGAAAATTCACCTTTTCTGTTTGGCTATTTAGATAGAGGATGGTCCAAAACAAAAGAATTGGAATGGAGTGGCTACGTAATTATAATTAATTTGGAGTGGTGAAGTAATTATATAAAAATCCTTAGCATAATCTGAAGTCTTGATATCTCAGAACCTTTATATTTCAGACCCATATTTTTTAATTACAATTTTTGAGAGCAATTTCACTTAAACATGTAAGAGATTTTTCAGAATTTTTCCATTCGCAAGTGGGTTTTTTTCTTTTTCGGTTTTCTTTGAATAAAATTTTTTCCAGTTTGTTCACTTAAACTCTCTAATCGTGTTTCGTGTTGGTTGATTTAATTTGAACCTGCAGTCCTTAGTACCGCTATATTCCAATCCATTTAGTGATAGACACGATATCAATTACGCCACCGAAACTTTGATGTTTCGAAGTTGAAATTTCATCGTTAGGCACGTACTTAAGTATTTAAGACCTGGTAATTTCGAGACTCAATGAAACATCAACAACTCAACTTATTTAGTGAAATAAAATAACTGCTGATTTTTTTTTTACCCTAGGAATACGTTTAATCACCATATCACAAGCTTGAAATGACAATGCAATCTCAATTTTCATGTTCAGCATTCATTTCGGTTACAACAGAAATGTTCACATTTTATTTGAAATTTTAGAATGCATTTTTTTGTATGAATCCTACACTTAGGGACGGGTTGTATGAATGCGGATAGACGATAAATCCTTGGATTAATAGTCGTTTGTATTGTATGAATCAGGATAGATTAAAAAACATATCCGAGGATTGTTGATCTATCCTTTGATCTATCTTCTATTTTTCTTCTATAAAACAAAGGATAAAACAATTTGTTTCTTTTTCTTGACATGCGCATAGCAGAAAAGTTGTGTTTTGAATTTGTGGTTATTTTTGAATTTAAATTTTCTGATTTTCTAAATTTTTCGGATTTTCTAAATTTTAAAATTTCTGCGTTTCAAAAATTTATTTTTCGATATAAATTAATAGTAAAATAAATAACATTTTAATATAATTTTAATATATTCAATTTCAATTTTGAAATAGTGTTTTTTACTTTATAATTAAATTTATTTAACAGAAAAGTAAAATAAAAAGTATTGCCAGTTAGAAAAAAATGCTATAAACTGCAATAAAAACAAAAATAAAAATTAATCTATCCGTGTAGATAGAATTTTATCCTCGGATTTTTTTCTATCCATCCTTGTTCATACAAACGGCCCTTAGTGCGTTATTTAAAGTCTAATATTCAAATATTTTCCAAATGGCGTTTGAAGAGGTTGAAGAGTGGTTAGCTAAAATTACTATGAAAAGACCGAAGTTTATGGTAAAACAAAATATTTGCTTGAACTTTTTATGCCTTAGAATTTATCATGGACAAAACATTTAAAAAAAACTTAAATTAAATCAGTTACTATAATTAGAATAATATAAGAAAAGTTGAATCGATTTTATTTATTAAGCAAAAACTGAATTAAAAATGTTAAGAAAATCCTAAATTATCCTTTTTTAAACCATTTTAAGCCGATCCCTTTAACCATCAATAATAGAAATTATTTCTATAAATTTGTATAAACTGAAAAACCCAACAAAATCACAAACCATAACTAGAAAATCTAATTAGTTTTTTTCAACACAGAAGAAAAACAAAAAAAATTTTAATTATTTTCAGCAAATGAATCTATTTCTGGATGAAACAAATTACATTAATTTTTTAATTAAAAATCTGATTCTTAAATCTTAACCTACCCTAAAATTGCCTAATCTATATGTGTAATATTTTTCCTTTCTTTTGTTTAATTTCTAGAACAAGGTGCACTAACAATAGTAAGAAGATCAAGTAGTAAGAAATATAGCCATCATCATCATCAAAATCAACAACAACAGAATCAAGAACAATATCAGCAACAACAAGATTTATTTGATTTGGAATCAGACTTAGGAGCATTAGTACCATACGACGATTTAGAAGACGATAAGCAGTTATTGCCGGAAGATTTTGATATAATGCAATCTAGTAATTTACAAAATTTATCCGGCGATGAACTGGATAATATTGATTTGGCCACAGAAAATTTACCTGCCGTTGATACACCAGATGCTTGTGATAAAGCTGCGATTAGGTAAGAAAATTTGAACATTCAAACACTATATAATAAATATCTTTGCTACGATAAGAACCTTCTGAACCACTTTTCTATATCTATTATCATTTCCGAAAACAAAGGAAATGCCAATTTAAGATTTTATAAACAAAATAATAAATCAATTTTCATGATAAAATATATCGTCTTTATAAATTACGTTAAGTGAGTTTAACACAAGTATTTAATTTAACACAAATTTTTTTCTATTACGGTAACCACGTAACTTAATAATTTTGTCTTCAAACAAGTGTTTCCATGTTTTCTTTTTGATTTTAAAACATATTTAATTTTTTTTTGTATAGTTCAGACTTTTAAATTTCTGCAAATATGAAGTGAAACGATATTTATCGATATGAAAGAAAATTAGAAATTAATAGACTACAAAACAAAAGCATTTTCTATTCAGTGGTGATGAGGGTGAAATAAAATATAAAAATTAAAATCATAGAAAAGTGAATAATGGGAGAAATTATTTTCCGATAAATAAGATAAATATTAGAAAACTTTAGGAATGAAAAACATAACATGACGAGAAAATATTAAATGATAAGATTTTCTTGGTTATGTAATTAAACAATAGTTCTGTTGGTGGGTGGATGATAAAGAGTATGGTGTTACAAATAAAATAGTAAGCAATAGTATTATCGAGCGGAATTATGTAATCCTTGTCCAAGAGCTGGTTAACTGATGAATACTTTTACACTTGTCAAGGAACTCAAGGTACGGCATTCAAAAAAGGCGAAACTTGCATATTAATTAATAAACTAAAAGGTCAACATGGAATGAAATACCACATTCATCATAAAAACATGTAAATTCGTTTTAATTTGTTAACAAAAATAAAATTTTAGAAATTGAAAATTTTCGAAAAATATCGTAATTATCAATCAACTATGTATTCAGATCATAAACCTTGAAAAAGTCATGATACAAAAGAAAATTTTCTTTATAATTTCAGACTCCGCTCTCTATTGCGGCAGCTCCAACGCGGTGAAATAGCGGCGGAAATTTTACAAAAAAATTTACATTACGCCGCTCGCGTCTTAGAAGCTGTATTTATTGATGAAACAAAGTATGTATTTTCTTTTCTAATTACTATATACCATAACGTCAAAATAAATAATGAATAAACGACAACTTTTACATAAAATTTCTTTTATACTTATTTCTTATTATTTAACTTTTATTTTCTGAAAAACTTTTTCTGTTTTAATTTATATTTATAATAAAAAGGAAATACATCAAACAATTTTTTTTACGAATCAAATGTTTTTCTTTGTCGCGTCATAAAGTTAATTAGAAATCAACAAGGGAAAAACGTTATTTTTCTCATTGAAAATTGAAGGATAAATCGGTGAGCTGAGTTTTAATGTTAAAAGAAAAAGTTTTTTGTTTTAAATTTGAGCTTTAATAAGTTCATGAAAATCAATAATTTGCGGTCACGTTTTATGCATATACAAATTTTTCTGTTGAACGGAAGACATATTCCAATCTTCTCGGTATATTTCAGACATACATTTTTTATGACTTATTTATCGTTGTCATAAATTAGATTTTATTTTTTTCTTAGGGAACCGAAATCGATAAAATAAAACAAATTTTTGATGACATATGTTGTGATCTTTAAATATTTAATAGAATATTCATAAAATCTGTTTTAAGTATTCTCGGGAACAGATTTCAGATGATAGCAATTTCACCGTTTTTAACGTTATAGCTATCGTTCAAAACAATCATATTTAGTTCACTTCGAAACAACGCAGATAACAAAAATTATTATAACATAATAAAATGTATGAAAAGAAAAATATTGAAAAACATATATTCCCTCTGACATACATATTTTCCTTAGTAACAATAATAAATGGGTAAAATAAAAAGTAAATTTCCTTGAAACGTAAATTGAAAGAAAACATCATCGTTAAGGAAAAATTACAACTAGAACTACCGTAAAAAATGACAACTACAATTTTCAATTAAATTAAATAAAATGTTCAGTTAATATAATATTTCAAGTTTTTATTTATTTTTTATAACTTTAATATTTTTTTGTAGCAAAAAGGAACTATCGGAGGTTGATAGTTGGGAAGAAATTCAATTTCTTATTTTCTGGACGGTTTTTTTTTAAGTTTTCTTAGAACTTACACGAGAAACGTATTTTATTGAATGTACTCGCAATGAAACTTATTAAACTACAATAATTGAACTTTTTTGAAAGGAAAATAAATTAAAAAAAACTCTTATCGGTTTGGTGTAACATAAAACTAACAAAGTAAATTGTAGTGAAATTAGAAATTTATTTTAAAGTTTTTAAACTTTTTTTCTACTCTATTGAGTTGATTAAAACTAAATATTGATGTTTAAGCTTATTTCCATCGTTTTATAGGTTATAGTGTTGAAAATTTATTCAAGTGGTTTAGTTTTGTATTTTCAAATAAAATTTTTCGATTAAAATTATTTTTGTGGGCTTTGCTGATCAATCTATATCGGAAAATTAATTTTGAAACATCTGTTTGACTAAGATATGACTGAGAATATTTAAATCGTTTTTTTTACCTGGCTTAAAAATGTGACATATTTCTGAATCACTTTGCCATTTTTTCTTCTAAAGACTAATCATAGTATTGGAATTGAAAATGTTCTTGGTCGGGGTTTTTAACTGTGAACTTAATCTGATTCAGGTGTGTAATTATACAAAATCTAAAACACATCATATATCATTTAGAATAAATCATTTTAGTCCAGTCAATAAAGCGGAGAAATAAAATAGTTTCTTCTAGGAAGATGAATCAAACAAATTTTTTTTGCATTTACTTCTATGAGTCCCCTAGGTCATTCGTGACTAGCAAGCGAAGTGACTAGCCCCCCCAAAACCCTCAAAACTCAAAATTAACCCCTTTTTCACCTTCCATTTTTCACCTTCCACTGAAAATGCCCCACAGTAGGTTTTAGGGGTCGCTGATTACGAATCTGCCATTAGTTTTCCGATAAATCCACATGCGGAGCGGGAAATCGGAAATTTTTTTGATATGACCATAGTATATAAAAATAGTATATTTTCCTACAAGAGATGAAAACATTGTTTTTTCGTGAGTAAACATTTGTTCGCGAGACGCGCTAACGTCGAGTGAGACATATTTACGAACGAAAACGTTTTTATTTCTCGTAGGAAATGCAATTTTTTCTATGAAAGTATATATAATCGATATTTACTATAAATTATAAAGTTAGAAATCGACAACAATACATTCAGAATTCATATTCTATATTTTCATGGTTACGTTGTTTAAAATTCTTTGTAAAATTATATGAAAAACCATAGCAACTTCAATTTGTTATTCTTTTTACACTAGTGAAATAGACTTTTCATTTGTTTTTCATTTTTTAGACTTTTCATATTTTTTAGACCATTCATTCGAGCTAGAGAATACTCAAATTGAAAAAAAAAGTACTCGAAAATGCATATGATTTAGATGATGAATACTATTAAAATAATATTGTTATATTTTTGTTATATTTTCAACTCAAAAATTTGTTCATACTAGATTTTCCACATTTCTCTGCCTTTTTTCATAAATTCTTTTCCTTTAACTTGTACGTGACACTGGATGGCAATTTGGAGCATGTTATTATCAGTAAAGACAAAAAAACAAAATAAATATGTAAATAAACAAAATTTTCTGATTTTCCACTTTTTAAGTTGATTTTTTGAGAAATTGATAGTAGATTCATGATCAGCGACCTGAAAAACCTAACCTGGATTTTTACTTCTTTACATTAGAAACATCATATTCAACTTCAGGTTCAAGCTCAATTCGACAACGCTAAAAAAAGTATTAAAAAGTCGGAAAATTAACCAAATTTTCCGATTTCCCGCTCCCCACGTGGGTTTTCCGAAAAACTAATGGCATATTCATGATCAGCGACCTAAAACACCTATATAATGACCTGTATCATGCTCATTTCGCCGAAATTTGAGATTCTCCTATACCAGATTTTTCACAGTTTTCCGAAATTTTTCCGGGATTTTTACTTCTTTACTTTAGAAACATCATTATTCAACTTCAGGTTTTAGCTCAATTCGACAACGCAAAAAAAGCAGTAAAAAGTCGGAAAATTAAACAAATTTTCCGATTTCCCGCTCCCCATGTGGATTTTTCGGAAAACTAAAGGCAGATTCGTGATCAGCGGCCCCTAAAACCAACTGGGGTCATTTTCAGTCCTTAATTTTCCCTTTTACTATATTTTGCACTCTTTTTAAAAATAGAGAGTGAAAAAGGGGTTAATTTTTAGTTTTGGGGGTGTTGGGGGGGGGGCTAGTCACTTCACTTGCTAGTCACGAATGACCGTTGGGACTCATAGACTGAGAGCCAGTGACCGGCAGACTTACGGTATTTTAGCAAACTCCATATTGATGCTAGGTATAGTTTTTCACCTGCCGTAGTTGAAATGGGTATTCACTATCCCCGCCGATGGTTCCTTTGGGCGTGTCCGCAAGTCAAAAAACGTAAAAATTGACTTCAAAAACGTGATTTCAAATTCGTGATGTCTGCCGTTTTAATATCTTAAAGTATACAATCTTTTTTTATTAAAAAATCCAATGGCAGACACCTATTCCGGTTCCTAGTATTTTTTTTTAAATTTCAAAGTTTTAAAATTTCATGAAAATTTACTTTATTTCAGCAAAGCTGAAATTTGTATATGTTATTTACATTATTATTATACATATATATTTTAAAAACAACGCACAGGGCGGTTCCAACATGCGGGCAGACGCATGTCATGTCAGACGGATTTCTTTGTCTGAATGGGAATGAGAGCTAATCAGTAGTCATACGTATTGTGAATAATTTTTATGTTAAGCAATAAAAATATAATTTCTTCTAAAGAAATAAACAAAATTTTTTAATTTTTATAATCATATGATGGAGAAGGTTTATTGAACATACACAATGACCATACATTTTGAACCTTTTTTGAATGATGTCTTTCTTTCTGATTGAATTCCGACGAAATTTTTAAGAAATTGTCTTCATAGCTCTGAAATGCAAGCAAGCTTTATTTTTTCGTTCATACTTTAGAATAGTCAAGGGAAGAAAAAGGTGTTCACATTTGTGGAGTTTCATAATAATGAATATTTATTATTTCGTGAGTTTACTGTATACATGGAATGTTGTAACGGTTTTCTGCTCCATTCCATTCGTTCTCAAATTTTTAATAGAAGCATGTGTAATTTATTTTGTATTTAAATTTGTGATTTTTTTTTAAAATGCACTTAAATTTTTAAATCGTGGCAAATGAATTAATCTGTGCATTTTGAAATTAAAATGCTGGTGAAAGTGTACATATCTTTTCAGAAGAAAACTTTTAAAAAATGTCAAATGTCAAAATTATAGAAACGTCTTCATCTCCATCTCAGTCAATTACACACTCGTTGCCGCAATCAATGCAATAGCCGTCAACTTTTGTCTGTATTCCTATTTTAATTTGTTTGTTAAAATAAATATATAACCAAATCTGTATGATTAAGAAAATTAAAAAGTTTTGTTTATTTCTTTAGAAGAAATTAAATTTTTATTACTTAACATAACAGACTATTAAATTATAACATTCATAAAAATTATTCACAATACGTATGACTTCGCTTTCATTCCCATTAAGACAAAGAAAGCCTTATAACGTGTGCCCGCATGTTGGAACCGCCCTGTGTGTGTTTCTTAAAATATATATGTATAATAATAATGTAAATAACATATACAAATTTCAGCTTTGCTGAAATAAAGTAAATTTTCATGAAATTTTAAAACTTTGAAATTTAAAAAAAAATATTCGGAACCGGAGTAGGTGTCTGCCATTGGATTTTTTAATAAAAAGAGATTGTATATTTTAAGATATTAAAACGGCAGACATGCTGAAATCACGTTTTTGAAGTCAAGTCACGCCCAAAGGAACCATCGGCGGGGATAGTGAATACCCATTTCAACTACGGCAGGTGAAAAACTATACCTAGCATCAATATGGAGTTTGCTAAAATACCGTAAGTCTGCCGGTCACTCGCTCTTTGACTATCATAGAAGCTAATGCAAACAAAATTTTTTTGATTCATCTTCCTATAAGAAACTATTTTATTCGGTCAATTTCCCCGCTTTATTGACTGGACTATTTCTTCAAACAAACAATATAACACGAGTTTAATAAGTTTAAGTTCAATAAGTTATGTAAACTGATTGGGTATTGGGTGGATGGCTAGAGTTCGAATTCCATTAAAGTCAAAGTGTTTTTCAATAAAACGATTAATTAAGCAACATAATTTATGAAACACACTACACCACAGGACACTCTACCCTCCTACTTCGAGGATAAAGGGCAAAAACAAAACAAGAAAAAGAGAAAAAACATCAGTGGTAAGATCACCTTATGTTGTCAATTTTTTCAAAAAAATTTTTGAATATTGATAGCATTACTATCCTTCTTTAGTTACTGTGTTTAATATTTGCCATATTTATAAATCTCTCCCTTCATTTTAGAAATTTAAAACCAACCGTCAGATGTTGTGGTCAGCAACATACAGAACATCTAAATTTATAAACAAATACTGAAGCTGGTCTTTTACATATCTTTTTCTTATGTCTTTGTATATGTGCTTCTTACTACGCAAAGTTATCTTTCAGTTGTCGTATGAGAAAGCCAACATTTTATATATTGTTACAAGTCATCATTTCTTACCATCATGTCTAACACCTTTTATCCCTACCTAGTGATTGACCACTGGTAAATATTTTATCAAACACATTGCGATTGAAACTCACCTATTTCATGTGTGTCCGTAATATTTCATGCCTCATTGTGAGAGTTTATATTACATCATACCAGTAACTGAGGATGCTCATATTAACTGGGATAGGTTCACTGAGTCTTGTATTGGTTCTCAGGATCAGGAGTCGGGTTGACTTTAATCTCAATGTTCTAATATATTGCCTTCTTTAACATGGACGCCTGAGTTGTCGCTAGGAAAGGTAAGGAATTTTACGGATACTTGTCCAGTGCACAATTAAATAGGAATAACATGACAATATACTATATTCTCGTTATGAAAATCTACAAAATTCACCTCGGTTTGAAATTAATTTGTCCAAACTCAATTTCAATATATTGAGCACCAGATCCACCTCGCTCTCTTTGCTTAGTATGGGGATATTTTTTACCAAATGTGGCCCCTTACTGTGTTGATTGTATCTCCATGATTTTGTCTGAATTTAATTGGTAATGTGAGCTCCCAGTTAATGGTGGTTGTATTTTTGCCCTTTCGTGCAGTTTTTTCGCAGTGCCATCGACTCTTTAGCAAACCTTTGATTCTGACAAACTTATGATATTCTCGATGCATGTACGTCACCTCTAGACCTTGCTGTTGTGAGTTTACACCTTAAGGTCTTGTTAAACTGTCGTGAATGTCATTCTGTCGTAACAGGAAGCCCAGTGTATCCTACCTATCCTATGGCTACCTTGACACTTTGAAACTGCATGGAACTCTTCTTCTACTCTACTTGTAATACAGGAAATGGAAGGCCATAATTTCTAATCTGAGTGACTAAATGAACGTGACTCAGCTATCCAAAAGGACTCACTAGCACTAAATATCAATTCTAGTTTGGCCTAAATAGCTGGCAACTATATGATTCTTCCATACACAATATTCAGCATTTGTTAAAACTTTTTATAAATTCTGGGATGTTGTTTTTGGGTAAATCCCTCATCAATAAATTTTCCTTAATAGTTTAGTTTGTATAGTTGAAGTTGTTCTTAAATCAAAATATTTATAACGTTTATATCCTTAGAAAAATAAAATATCTCCCCCCATAGTAATGAAAACCAAAACAATATAAAGAGGTTAACAAACTATATGACCAATATTCGATATAATTCTTTGTATATATACACTCCCTGAGGAGATATACAAATCTTAGAGCTTCTAAACATTCAAAACAAAACATTTATTTAAAAAAAAAAAACAACAGAACCAAATCTCATCAGTTTGTGTGCAACTTCAATCTTTAACGAACGTTTTTCTTTCCCTTGAGAGCTATAAGAAGATCATAATAAGAATTTTATGCGGTTTGTTATGTTAGAATAATAATAGAGCTTTTATCATGGTAAATATATATTTGTATATTATGACGTTTCTGTAAATTGATGTTAAAAAACGATGAAAATAAATTTGGAGTTAATGCAGATTGGGTTGAGTTTCATCGCAAGTACATTCAAAAAAATTATTTTCTCTTTTTTATTTGTTTTCATTTTTCGTTTAAGTTACCTATTTTCTAAATTATTTTAGATAATTAATTAATCAAATTTGACCGAAAAAAACAATAAATTAACAATAAAATCCAAGAAAAAGAACTATAATATTCTACTTTATGTATTATTATGCAATGACAAAATTAGTCCTGATGGAACTCGTGATCGTGTTACCAGCTGCAGTAATGAAACACATGAACCAAGAAAAGGTTCATCAACGGCACCTCAAACGCATAGTGGTCCGACGGGACCACCCGGGCGAGGTGCAGTTCAAAGACGACGTCTACGTACACCAGTTTGGGCAAGGTCTCTGTCATGAAACAAACAAAATTAATACTTTTTACTATATCCTATTGTGTGTGCGTGTGTGCTGTAAATAAATTGTTTCAATAAGTTTGTGCCTGACAAAGTTTTATTAGCAAGCATGATTTCTTTTTAATAATTTTTATTTAAAATTTTTTAAAATTGTATACGTATAAGTTTAGGTAAATTTTTGAATGCATCTATTTATGCCCTTTTTCGTTGTTTTTTGTCTAACAAACTTCAGAAAAACCATCTTTAGATACTACAGTGATAAGTATTGTGCTTTTTTCTTTATATTTAATTTTTAACTTTTTATAATTTATCCTTCACAAATAAAATTTTAGCTTGACACGATTCTAATCAATAGTTGAGAGGGCTGAAATCTAAAGCTCTGAGATACCAAGACTTCGGTCCGTGTTAAGGGTTATTAATTATTATATATTTTTAGTCAGAAGACTTTTACGAGGAAATCTTTTCAGGTTTTGGGTAGCGATGTATATTAAGCATAAAACTCTGTAAAAGTTAAAGTCTACCGCATGGAGGGATCAGTTTTTATTGTTTTGAAAATTTTTTTTATTTTTGATCTACGGGTGTGACAACCCCGCGTACTCTAGTCCCTGCTATTGACATACGAGTTAACGTGAGATATCACATACCACTGGCAATAGCAGTGAGATATCACTAGCCAAGGTGACAACTTAGGGGTGGTGGCGGATGAACTGTATTCAGTCAACGGTAGCACCCTCAATCTTAGTTGTGAAATAATCCTTGATGATGAGACGCTATTGCTTCCTTGAGGAAACGAGCCTTCATATAACTATGTGTGGACTTTAATCTTCAAGAAAGACAGTGCGTCACAGGATCAAGGAATATGTAACCGGCTGGATTATTGGCAACTACATTTTTGTTTTGTTTCAGCAAATTTTTGTAAAAATTTGCTATTTACCTTTTAATTTACTTTTATTTTCTCTATTCTATCATAAAATATTGGCCTATGTCATATTTTGTCAGTGATAGGATTTTTTGTTTAGTTATCCATTCTTTAACAAAAAATTTAAAAAAACAAAAAAGAAAGATTTACGTCCATCAACACCTCTGAACGTATGTTGTTGTGGGACCTTGGTCTTAAAAGGTTTTTATGTGTTATTGTGACACATATTGTAATTCCTACTACACAACACATTTTATTAAATAAAAAAAAAAAAAAAAAAAATGTACAAGTAAAAAACCTTTCCATTTAGTGTAAACGCTTCTTTTCAATAATTAAAACTTTTAAGAACAAAAGACAGTCTGATTATATTTATCAACCCTAAATCCTAATTATCAACCCTAGTTCTAATTAGTCCAGAAAATATTAGAAAATAAAACATTTAACGTAAATGCTTCTTTTTAAAAGTTATTTATTTATCTGCAACAAGCTAGAATTTTCCAGAATTATCTATTTGTCATCAATGAAGACCGAAGAAATCGATTCACTAAAACCGCTCACAATACTTTTCCGTTTATTGGAAATGCTTCTGTTCATTAATTACATTTATGAAAAAAAAACATTTACTCTGCAACTACCAGATCTTTTCCAATTGTTCCTATTATTTAGAAGTGGTGGAACCCTGGTTCACAAAAAAATTTCTAACAAAAAAACATCTCCCAAATAACGAGGTATTTTCCAACTGTTCCTGTTATTTAAAAGTAATGGAAGCTGGATTCATTCAGAAAATTTCTCAAAACAAATCTCTTTGATAACTATAACTTTTGTTAAAAACACCACATTTTATCTGCCCAAATACATAATTCGATGAGCCGAACACCAAATTTTTTGGAGAAAACCAACAAAATTTAAACGAATAATAAAACAGGAGATAAATATTCCCGATACGTATTAATGTTCATCTTTTAAAAATGCATTGGCAATGCGCCAACCGTAGGTTAACCCACCTAGTGGGTTTAACTCACTCAAATTTACTTAAAATTACTTATTATTACTGGCAAGCACAAGCCCATTAGAGATTGCATTAGATAGTGGTAGAATGTAGCTATAGTAAAAGGGTTGTGGGCTAATCTACTGTTGTAGATCAGTCGTCACAAAACTTTGACTTAGATTTCGATATCAATATTCGAGTGATAACATGGTTAAATGGATTTGAAAGTTAAATAAGGCTGTCATCTTTTTTACTCAATATTAGTTTTGTTTGTTATTTTATGTTTGTAAGCTGCACACTTCTATGTCGACCTGGTTGCTGGGGAAAAAAAACAAAACGTATTAACGACTAAGACAAGTCGAGAACGTTTTTCTGATATACAGTCAGGTAGATAATTCTCTAGCCTTGAATGAGGCAATCTCTGCACTTATTTGAGGGACTAGATTGCAGTATAAAACGTTACACATGGGAATAAATAATGCTTTATAAAATGGCTAGAAATTACAGAAAAAAAATATGAAGGGGCTGAAATGCCAAGCTCTGAGATATCAAGACTTCGGGTCTGGGTTAAGGATTTTGATATAGTTTTTGGCGAAAAACTTTCATGAGGACATTGGTTTTAGTTCTGGGCAGCGATGTATATCAAACATAAAACTCTTTGTTAAATTACATGTATTTTTAGGGTTTTTTTTATACGGAACACTATTAGTGAGAGTAAAACGTGTTTTTCACATTATTTCGACTATCTCGATTAATATAAATCCAATGAACTGGAAATTTGGCGTGCGTATAAAACTGATCTGTCCACACAAGATGAGGGGTTGAAAAAAAAACAAAATGGATTTCGTTTGATTAACAGGCTTACGATGTGAGGCCTTTGAGAAAATAAATGTTTATATCGAGTCAAGTAGGGTATCATATGAAAGGGCTTCACTTCAGTATTTCTAAAAAATATATTTTGGAATTTTACACCCCACCATTTTTTGTGTAAATCTAAATAATAGCGTTTTCTGTATGTTTTCTTCTCTTGATTAGCTCCGAGCCTAAGTAATCGAAAATCTTAAAAAGTATTTTGAATGATAGAAAAATTAGTAAGTTTTTAATGAAAAATATAGTGAAGTACCATATACTAATAATTATACTTATTAAGGGGGTGGATATGAGAAGGGGTAAAAATTTCATTTAAAACCCGGTCAAGTGGGGTGTCATTTGAAAGAGCACCAAAATTAAGAAACATAACAATTTTTTTTAGAATTTTGCGATGCACCGTTTTTGAATTATTCTCAACAAAGTTAGGGGATGGGAGTGGGGTAGGGTGAAAAAAAGGTTTTTTGACCTGGTCCAGTGGGGTGTCATTTGAAAGAGCACCAAAATTAAGAAACATTACAAGTTTTTTTAGAATTTTGCACTGCACCGTTTTTGAATTATTCTCAAAAAAGTGCAACACAAAGTTGGTCCCTCCCTATACGTTTCTTCGTTGATTGACAGAAAAATTTGAAAAAAATCATAGAGATAGGAAATTTGATAAACCCTTAACGAAAAATATAGCGAAGCTTCAAGTGATTTTATTTCTATGTGTTTAGGAGATGGGAGTGGGGAAGGGTGAAAAAAAGGTTTTTTGACCCGGTCAAGTGGGGTGTCATTTGAAAGAACACCAAAATTACGAAATATTACAATTTTTTTAGAATTTTGCGATGCACCGTTTTTGAATTATTCTCAAAAAAGTGCAACAAAAAGTTGGTCCCCCCCCTCCCCTATACGTTTCTTCGTTGATTGACAGAAAAATTAGAATAAAATCATAGAGATAGGAAATTCGATAGACCCTTAACGAAAAATATATCAAAGCTTCAAGTGATTTTATTTCTATGTGTTTAGGGGATGGCAGTGGGGAAGGGTGAAAAAAAGGTTTTTTGACCTGGTCCAGTGGGGTGTCATTTGAAAGAGCACCAAAATTACGAAACATTACAATTTTTTTAGAATTATGCGGTGCACCGTTTTTGAATTATTCTCAAAAAGGTGTAACAAAAAGTTGGTCCCCCCGCCATACGTTTCTTCGTTGATTGACAGAAAAATTAGAATAAAATCATAGAGATAGGAAATTTGATAAACCCTTAACGAAAAATATAGCGAAACTTCAAGTGATTTTATTTCTATGTGTTTAGGGGATGGGAGTGGAGAAGGGTGAAAAAATGGTTTTTTGACCCGGTCAAATGGGGTGTCATTTGAAAGAACACTAAAATTAAGAAAAATTACAATTTGTTTTAGAATTTTGCCTTGCACCGTTTTTGAATTATTGTCGAACAAGTGCAACAAAAAGTTGGTCCCCCCTATACGTTTTTCGTTGATTGACAGAAAAATTCATAGAGATAGGAAATTTGATAAACCCTTAACGAAAAATACAGCGAAGCCTCAAGTGATTTTATTTCTATGTGTTTAGGGGATGGGAGTGGAAAAGGATGAAAATATGTTTTTTGGCTCGCATGAGAGGGGTGTCGTTTAAAAAAATACCAAGATTAAGAAAAATCACAATTTTTTTTAGAATTTTGCGATGCACGTTTTTGAATTATGGTCAAAAAAGCCCTATTTTTAGTGTTAACACCACCCAAACCCTAAATTTCGTCGTTGATTAACAGAATTGAGTCGTTCCTTAGCTACTATAAACAGCTATGGATAACATTTAACCTAAAGTAATATTTTTTATATCATTTCGATCAATTTAGATGAGATTGACATTTACTATTGATATTTACGATGAACCATTTATTTTTATGTGTCTATGGTCTGGCAATATAAACCCTTTACAATACAACTTTATGTTAATTATTTTGATATTGTTTTCTTTACATTCGCGGAACCCTTGACGAGCGAATTTTATTCGCACTTGTCTGAATTTTTATCTTGGTTTAGAAATTTATTACAAAGCTAACACTAACACTAACGCAGAACTAATACGTTGCCGGAAAATTATAACAGATCATAAATAAACATATTTTAATGAAAAGATGATACAATCAGCAAACTACTCAAAAATCTCTCCATATAGCGTTCCGAGAAAGTATTACAAAATCAAAAATTCATATTTCTTTCAAAATTCCAAAAATATTGTACAAATTAAATAAAATCAAAAATTTAAACTTTTCCAAAAAAGTTTTATAATATTGTAAAAATTATAAGAAAACCAATTTTTTCAAAATTCCAAAAATATTCCAAAAATTCGAATAAAATCAAATATTCAAACTTTTTCTAAATTCCAATAATATTCAAAAAATTCTTACAAAACCAATAATTGAAGCTTTTTTCAAAATTCTAAAAATATTTATAAAATTCACAAATTGCAAAAATTTACAAATATTGCAAAAATTTTAACAAAATCAAAATTCTAAAAATATTCCAAAAATTCTTACAAAATAAAAAATAGAAACTTTTTCAAAATTCTAAATATGTATGTAAAATTCAGAAATTCAAAAATTCTATTTTATTTAAAATTCTAAAAATATTGCAAAAATTTTAACAAAATTAAAAATACAAATTTTTTCAAAATACTAAAAATATTCTAAAATTTCTCAATTCCTCAATTCTCAATTCAATTTCTTGCAAAATTAAAAATTGAAACTTCTTTCAAAAATGTTGCAAAAATTGACAAATTCCAACTTTTTTCAAAATTCTAAAAATATTCCAAAAGTTATAACAAATCCAAAAATTTCCATCTCCAATTTCATGTTCAATTTTATGTCATACCAATAATTAATTTTATATTTTTCCAAAAAATTGGATGAAAATAAATGAAATTTCTTTTGACAAACTTTTTTGACAAACCTATAATGCAATAATCTAGTTTTGGTCTCACATACCAATCCCGAAAATCAAGATTTCTCCAAATTCAATGTTACCACTCATTATCACTTAAAATGAACGTTTTTTTTGCAAAAAGTATGCTAATTTCCTTATTTTGACACACTTGACGATTTATTTGACACACTTTCGGTACAGTTGTCGAACACATCATCCTTCCGGACCTGTCTATTGAGTATACTTACTTTAAAAAAACATTTGATATCTCACGTTAACTCATGATGATAGCAAAAACTGGAGTACCCGGTTAGTCTCACCCAAAGATCAAAATAATTTACAAATCAATAAAATCTGATCCCTCCGTGCGTAAAAGATTGAACAAATCATACAAGAAAATATTGTTATTAAAATTATGGCACTGATAGTAGGCAGAACATAAACTATTGTACAACAGTGCAACAGTGCAACATTTACCAACATAAAAATTGAAAAATAATTAAATAAACGGAACTGTACCTAATCGAATCTAAACCGTTAAGATCTCTTGTAAATCAACTACTATCCCAAAAATTATTCAAGAATAAATATAAAAATAAAATAATTAAAAAAAAAAACCAAAATTATATAATCGAAATAAAAAAACTGAGATTGATTGAAGTATATATACAACGTAAATTGTTAGAAACTCCTTATAATCGCAAAAACAGTCCTTAATACGAAACATAACAAGATAAACGACTGAATGCCCTATTTTGAGCTTCGTTTCCTTCTATTTCTATTTATTTTACCAAACATTGCATACTCAAAACTATCAGCTCTTGTCCTTTGGGTTTCTTGTGCATTAAATTCACCACTATTAGTTTTTTCATCTTCATGTAATAAGATAGCTAACACCAAATGAAATGTATACCCCAATTCTATAGGATATAGTCACGAACTTATATTCAGTATTAAATCCATTTTAAACCACAAATCACAAAAACTTTCACAATTTTTCTATTGATTTAAATTTACATACTGTGCAGATCATATCAATTTGAACGAATTTATAGCTTGAATTTTTTTTTGTTTCTTTTTTATACACCTTGGTTACTCCTACGCTCAATACAATTATTCCATATGATCTCAAAATTATTATGAAAACTCATACATTCTAATTCTACATACCAAGTTTTTATTATTGATACAAGTCAAAACAAAATTAATGTGTGACGCAACTAATGAGCATACTACCATTTTTATATATAAAATGTATTAGCTCACACAAAAGTTTTGAAATTACTATTATTACGAGAAAACGTATATAAATTTGTTGATTGACTTGTTGTACTTGTTGGTTTTGTGTTTGATTTTGATTCCCAGTACAGAGTATGAGTAGAAATAAGCCTGGAATCAAAACAGAATAACAAATCTATTCATAGAATTTCTTTATAATTATTGTTTTAGAGAAAAAATAATATGGGCCGGTCGTTACAAGTGTTAAAATGAAACAGCCAATAATCCAACTTAAAGTTCAATCGGTTAGATTTTTGGAGACAGAATATCAAAACTAGAGGTCCTGTTCACTGTAGAATGAAACTGGCAACTTCCATTTAAAATAAGACGTTGGCAATTCTAATAGTCACTTTGTTTCTGGATTCAGTTTTTATAATTCATCATGGTATATTTGCCATCGGAGTAATGTTATATCATAACTAGTTCTTTGAGTTAAATGGAGACATTACAAACTCATTTAAATAAAATTCGGACACCGAGGGTTCTATGAAAGTATAGAAAAACAAACTGTCAAAACTAATTTATATTAAGCTTTTATAATGCCAGAATAAGGCACATAAAACATTATCTTTTTTTCACTGAAACATCTCATTAAATAGTATCAATGCTTTTGATGGTAACTAGAGAGACATTCAATTACACCATCTTATAAAGGGTTTAAACTGGCAAAAATACATTATCAATAATATAATTAGCAATAATTCAAAAGCAGTGAAATTCAAAATTCTATGTCAATTAACGTCGAAACGTAGGAGGCACGAACTTTAGTTTGGACTTTTTTGATAATAATTCAAAAAATTGTGCTCTGCAAAATAAAAATTAAAAAAAATACAGTGTTTCTTAAATTTAGTGCTTTTTTATATGTTATATCACTAGACTGGGTTTTAGATGGTACTTTTATTCCTTCTCATTCCCAGCCCCTTAATAAATACGATTATGAGTATTATACACTTCGCTATATTTTTTTTTAAAGAATTAACACTTTTTATCTAATTCCAAAGACTTTTGAAGTTTTTTTTATCAAATAATTAAAGTTTTTCCATAAAAACAATTAAAAAACTAGTTCGATGAAAAATTCTACAATAAATTTTTAAAGGTGACTGAAGTTTAGCCCCTTTCCTATGATACCCTTCTTGACTCGGTAAAAAAACGCATTTTCTAAAAAAAACAACTTATTTTTTGCAGGCGTCCCCTTAAGCATCTCAGATTTTAGGTCCATATAGGATTTATAGTTTACGAGATAATCGATATAATGGACAAAACACGTTTTACTCTCACTAATAGTTTTCTGTATAAAAAACGAAACCCTATAAACGTTTAACAACTTTTTATGTTAACAAACTTTCAAAGATTAGAGTCCACATTATATAGATCCTCATTCCTTTGGGCAGACAATAACGCGGCTTCACCAAGGACCCTATATAACTAAGATTGAGAGTACTACCAATGACTAAACATAGTTCATCCACCAGAACCTCTAAAATATAACCTTGGCTAGTTTTATGGTATGATATTGCATGTTAACTCCTATGAAAAAAGAGACAAGAGAATGCAAGTATAATTCGTATATCCTGGATACTCACCAAACTTCTCTCAATCACTTTAGAAAACGGTGATCTAGATTTAAAAGAAATTATATCTACATAGTTTTGCTTCAGTCTGAAAAGAACCGTTATGAGTTATATGAAGTCCATTCATTTCTTTTAACTTGCTCGTTTACTGCGGAGAGCAAAAACGCTTTTAGATGGATAATGGGAAAGAGTAGATGTGCTTATTCTACAGTATTTACTTTGTCTTCTTTTAAAATGTTTATAAAAACGTTTATATAAGATTAGTATTTTAGTTTTAGTCTAATTTTTGCTAGTTTTTTCATTTAAAAGCCATTTGTTTCACTTTTTGTTGTTATTTGTGTTGTCTTATTGTAAGTTATCCCAAATCTCAGATTGAAATCGTGCTTCCTCACATTTCCAAAATAAAATAAGATACTTGTAAATCATTCGTTATTATGAATTTTAGGAAGCCAAAATAATTAAAATATATCATTGTTGCCTTTAACGATAAAAACAAGGATAGCCGTAATAAAATAATTCTTTAATTATAACCCAATAAATTATCTACAATCCATAGATTTTTAATGTTTTCTAACAAAATAAAATTTCCATTAAGATTGATGTTTATTTGCTTTCTGTTATTCAAAGTATCCTTGGGGATATTTACGAAAAATATAGAATAAAACAAAAGTAAACACGATCTATAATCATCCCGAAATGTTTCTTTTAAACAAGAAGGTAAGTGTTAAAAGTAATCTTAAGGGAGCAACTTCAGGTGGATGAAATAAATCTGTACGTTGAGTATAGAATTACTTTTGTTCATGACGATAAATTCCATATGAAAACTTTATTTTGTTGTTATTAGTTGTAAAATAAGTAATAAAGAGGAACCTCTAAATTTAATGTAATTTCAAATTAATAAAAAAAAAAAAACAATAAACCCAACGAAAAATATTAATTTAACGAAAACAACGACAGTAAAAGAAAAGTTTCAATAAAAGCTTTTCGTTCCATAATCATTTTGTAATTTTGTGCAAACAAGAAACCGTATCTTATTTTTTATGGAAATGTAAGTACATGTGTTTCGTGTGTTTTTAGAGCTTTTTTGGTTTCGTTTTTAATTGTGTTTGGGGTATCTTTGAAGTTGGATGGTACAATGAGTATATAAATGAAATTAATATGAGCATGTTCATATAACTCAATATGGTATCCATTACGAATTTTACAATTTCATACTTATCAAAATCAAATCAGAAAATACAAATGTTAATTTATTTAAACTAGGAATCGCTCAGTGGCCAAAATTCAGCCATTGTAAATAAAAATTATAAATAGACCTCTCAACCAAATAGCTACAACACATTATTACAGAGTTTAAATAATTGATAAAGCTTGATTTTGAATTGTGAAACAAATAACTTGAAAAAAAAACAACAAAATAACCGAACAAAAAACACAATTATCACATTTTTGCCATTTTTTCTGAAAAAATCGTCAAAATTCAAAAAAAAGTTTTTTTTCGACACATCTACTACTCAAGACCTTTCCTACAATATACATATTGCCACACTTTTGATGGAGCAAATATTTTAAAATTGTACCGCAAAAATTATGCTTGCGTATTTATATATAGATATGTATATCTGATTTGAGTTAGCATGAATTTAATTTTACTATATATTTTCTTCCACAATTTTAGAACTTCATTAATTTTCAACAAAAACGAAAATTGGATTCTGGCGATGTTTCTTAGAAATTATAGAAATTTTTGAATAAATTTTTATGTGTAAGTATAAGCCGAAATTTTTTAAAATGTTTCTGCCATTGTCTAAAACAATCGCCAAAATCAAAATCTTTGGTATTATGCAGTGTTGTGAAACGTTATTGTAACGTAACGCAAAAACGCAAAACCGGAATTAAAATTTCGTACCGTAACCAAAAACGCAAACGATATAATTTATATTAACCGTAACGAAAAACGTAACACAAACGCTATTTTTTTTTTAGGTTATTACGTTACATATTTATAATATATTATTTTTATTATTATTATTTTTTTTTTTTTAAATAAAAAGTGCTATGTTATAGGGTTTAGAATATGTGTCACAACAACACATAAATACCTTTTAATACCTAGGTCCAGACCTAGATCCCACCACAACTTGCGTTCCAAGGTATTGATGAACGCTTTTTTTCAACCTCTGTAGATTTAAGCCACCTGAGACTATGGATTCCGGCAAACTATTCTATTTGTATGCAGTTCGGACAAAGAAGTCTTTCTGCGATCTGCCTTAAATATGGATCCTCATGAACATAGAGCAATTGGTATGGAGTGAAAAAATTTTTTTTTTATTTTTCAATTATATCATATTCATAATTTTTAATTCACTAGATTTGAATATTGAAAATTTTGAATTATATATTAGAGATTTTTTTGAGCACAAAATCTTTTGTTTTGGAGGCAAAAAATAAAAGATTTGGATCCAAATCTTTTATTTTTTGTTTATTTTTATATTTTTTGTTAAAGAATGGATAACTAAACAATAAATCCTATAGGCTATATCACATATAAAATACGACATAGGCCAATATTTCATAATAGGAAATAAAATAAAATAAGAGGAAAAAACAAATTGTTTTAAAAATTTGCAGGAACAAAACTAAAATGGGGTTGCCAATAATCCATATAGAGACATATTCCTTGATGATGTCACACACTGTCTTCCTCAATTATTAGATATAGAATAAATGAAGATATTAGAATAAAGGAATTAAATGAAGGCTCGTTTGTTCGAGCAAGCAATAGTGTGCCATTAACAACGAATATTCCATATCTTAGATTGAGGGTGCTACCGAGAACTGAATACAGCTTACCCGCTAGCACCCCTAAGATATCACCTTGGGTAGTGATATCTCTTTGATATTGCCAGTGGAATGTGATATCTCACGTGAACTCGTATGCCAATACCAGGGACTGGAGTACACGGGATTGTCATATGCTTAGATAAAAAAATTATTAATCAATAAAATCTGATCCCTCCATGCGATTCTGATTAGTGCAATCTTATAGTAATTTTGTGTATTATGTAAATAGCTAATTTCTATGTAATTTATTTCCCAATTATTGCTTTTATTTATTCAAGAGTGATGTATAACACAATCGTAACTGTAACTGAAACGTAACGAAAACGTAACGAAAAACGTAACCAAATTAGCTGGTCGAAACAATAACTGAAACGAAAACCGTAATATTAATTTGCAGAATAACTAAAACTGAAACGAAATTAAATTTATTGCGTTTCACAACACTGGTATTATGTTAAAAAATAATGCAAATATAAAAACATAAGGAAAACAAATAAAAATAAACGGGGATATCATCCCTCCCCTCCAACTTCTATTATTTTCTATTTTTTTTTATAATAAAATAAATCATCAAAATTTTTTACTGTAGAAATATTTACTAGAAACGACTTATTTTGTAATGAACATCAATCATGTGGATTCAAATGACGAACTGCACTCAATATACATAAATATTAAAACGGGTTTAAATGATTACGGAACATTAACTCGGACGACAACAAAGGTCAAAGAAACCAACATCAATCCAACTACTACCGAAACATTTAGAAAATCTAGAATGTTTCACTCACCCTCAAGTAACTCGTGTTCTGATCCCACTCTTCATACGTTCGTAATTTAAATAGCTTTAGAATAATAATAAGAATTATGTAATTACTACAATACAAAGACTCATTGCTGCGTCCAATAGTAACGGCGAGTGTTGAACCAAAAAAGAATACCAACATCAACGTTACATCTCAAAACCGATAATGTTGCTCGTATATTATTGCATGTATATTATCATGCGATGGTTGAATTACAATGAAAAAAACAACATTCTATTCCAATGCTCCAATGGTAACGGCGATCGTTGAACCAAAGAAAATGCGACTGTTGAATAGCCGTATCCAATGATATAGTCAAAATTTATAGCGGTGTAGCGCTTAAAAATATGCAATTGTTGAATTTATGTCGATGGTGATAAAGTTGTCATCTGTTGCTAATGTTGAACGTCAACGTTTAGTAAGGTTAATTAAGAAGCCGTCGATGTAATATAACGATTAAATAAATTATTGAATGTTGACAATATAGTCGAGGATAACTGCTGTGATGGTTTTATTTTCGACTGTGTGCATGAAAATTTTGTTGCTGCACGAGACAATATCGTAACGAATTTGTTATTAAGATTTGAATTTATATCAGACATCAAATTATTTCTAATTTAATAAAACCAAAGTCAAAAGTATCACTATAATAACATAATCGCCTGTGCAGGGCTCAAGTTAGGTCCTGATCAGGTTTGCTCTAGTCCGGATCAGGCATTGGTAGGGCAGACTGATTGAGCCCTGATCATGAGTGTAACGCTTTTGCCCTATCAGGTCCTGAGTGGGATTACGGGATCAGAACCTGATTCGGATAATCGGATCAGGCCCTGATTATATACATAAATGAATCAAATTAAAAAAAAAATTACATTGGAAAAAATTAAAACATACATACCCACCTTAATCACTATTATTATTATAGAAGCGATAACTAAAACATGCATGAAACGATTTAACTATATATTTCTAAAATGGATAATACTCTAGTGAATTTTAACCAATTGAAATTGCAGTTAGGGGTCAGATACGAAAAACCTGATCAGGGCCGGATATATTCAAATAAGGTTAACCCTAAAAGGGTATTTCAAATCAGGCCCCTAACAGGCCCACATCCGATTGCCTTAATAGGGATTGCCCTTGTAGGGCTAACCAGGTCCCGATCACGCCCTGACTGTATTCAGGTTTTCCACAACTAATTTCTGCTCGGGCGATTTTATGTAGGCATATTTTTATGTTATCACAAAAAAAAAATTAAATAAAAGTAACTTACGATATATTTTTGGTTTTACAATTTTTTGATTTATTTTGTTTTAATCCGAAAAACTGCAATATTCGTTTAAAACAATCAAAACTGGATTTATTATATTGACTAACAGTACTAGGAATACAGTTTTCGTTTTATTTTTATCCTATTTTCTGATATGCGGTTTGAGTGCTAATCACAATTTTTAAATAATTATCAACAGTATAAAATAAATTTTAGGTGACCAGCTTGAAAAACAATTCATTTAAACCAAAAAAAAAATATTGCGACCATAAAAATAATATAACACAAATACCGCGTGCGCCATGAAATTGCCATGGCGTGCTAACACTTCATGCATTTACCATCGCATAGCGGCTCGCCGTCATCACAGTGCGCGATACTGCCTGCCATGGGAGAAAATTTGTAAGACTATAAAGACTGTAGCGCACACTATACCTTCAAAATGCTGTCATTTGAATTGAATGCAGCGGTTTAAACTAAAAATATTAAAAGGTGCCATTTTGAGATCATTTTTCCTTTTGTTTTCTCTGGTGGTGACAGAAAGCTCGATACAAACATATTTTTTAATCCATAATCTGCAGGGATTATATATACACTACCTTTGGTAATAGCACGTTATCCATTTCGCATAGTGCCACAATGGCCAAAAATAAAGACAATGCATACATGTTGCTGCTACACCGTGCAGTTACGCTATAATGGCACTATGATAACCAGTAACCACATGCGGATGCACTGGACGTCCAAGTGAGAATACGCCATGACGCGTGTGACCACTTTTTGCTAACATTGTGCCGCCACGGTGTTTGTTGGGATTTTTGGTAACGTCATTGCGACAAATGAAAATTGCTGTCATATTTCGAAGTTGTAAAATGAAAATTAAATCAAAAATAAAACGCAATAAAGCACCTGGTATCGACGATATAACATCCGAAATGATTGTACATGGTGGCGAAACTCTATCCTTAAGATTGTTTGAATTGTTCAAATGATCTGGAGGACTTAAACCATGCCACAGGACTGGAACACAGCTTTGCTGATACCAATCCATAAAAAAGGTAATCGCCTACAATGTGCAAATTACAGAAGAATCGCTCTCCTTTGCACAGCCTATAAGATATTTTGCTATCAAAAATCAATCTTTTTGCTGAACAACTGTTTGGAGAATATCAGTGTAGTTTCCGGCGGGCCGAGGTACTACCGATGCACTTATCTCGATAAGGATGATTTTGGAAAAGTGTCGTGAGTTCAACATACCTGTTCACCAGCTTTTCATTGATTTCAGGCAGGCCTACGACTCTCTCGAACGAGAGACTCTATGGTCTGCTCTGGTTTCAATGGGAATTCCTAGTAAAGTGTTATCACTATGCAAAATGACAGCACAGAACTCTCAATGCTGTGTACGAGTGGAGAACGAAATATCAAAGTTTTTTAAAGTCGAATCCGGTTTAAGACACGGTGATGCTATCTCTCCTATACTTTTTAATTTAGCCTTGGAATATGTGTGCCGTTAAAAGAAACTACCGACTAACAACAACATCTTGTCAATAAACTCAGTACAGATGATTGCTTACGCTGATGATGTTGTCATCCTCGACCGAAGTTAAGCTTTTATGAGTGAAACTTTCAAGTCGCTTGAGAGTGCTACGAAAAGTGGTCTGCAAAATAACTACGATAAAACCAAACATATGAATGTTTCAAGAGAAGACGAGAAGAAAGATTTGATGTGCGGCGATGAACGAACTGAGGGAGTTGAATCTTTTAAATATTTGGGATCAATGCTTGACTCAAACAACAGCATACTTACAGATATAAAAGCTCAAATCGCTGCAGGTAATTGAACTTTCTACACAGTTAAACCTCTCCTTAGATCACCGTATATATTGTAACGACGGACTATTTTCAATTTTCGTTCTAAAATAATTGTTTTCAAATTCAATAATAATTTTATTAATTTTATTCAATTGTAATAAACGTATACGTTTATTCGTACCACTGTACATTTTTTTTGATGATTTAAATAAGTTCAAGTAAATTAAAAATACAAGTTTTTCATAAATGATGGAAAATGAAACAGAAGATCGATGATAATATGATATATAAACGATCAAATTGTTTGGATCAAGTCAATTAGTATATAATTTGTAGATCAAGTAGTAGAAATTTAAAATCAGTATATAAAATTAAATAAAATGATTTAGTATATAAATTTAAATCGAAGGGATTAGTGATTAATAAAATATTAATTTATTTGTAAATTGTTTAAAAATATATCAATTTTATACCAGAATGTTGAGTTTGTATTTTGTGACATTTCAAAACCAAAATTTTTTTAGTGATAATTTGAATTGAGATTTTAAGCCAAAAAAAAGTATTTATATATATATAAATATGACAGAACCAAAAACATCGAAAGCTTAAGTTTTTTATCGCATTTATCTGTATTGGAGCGTAAGATCCTACGCTACATTTTTGGTCTACCTTAGACATACGATGGAGAGTATAGAACCCGGTATAACTTTGAGATCAGAGACTTTCTTGAGGGTCCTGATATAATAGGTTGTATCCGTTCTAATAGGATTGCTTGGTTATTGCTGACGTAATAAACGACATTAAAATAATCGGCTGCCATGGTAATTATGTCGCTATATTCAAAGCTGATTAGCCTGGCAACGTACCTACATGGAGCATGAACGCCTTAAAAAAAACGTATGTGTGTAATTGCATTTGTAAATGAGGAGCCCATTTCTTCGCCATTTTTTTGACGATACGATTTAAAATTAAAAAAATCAGAATTCAAAAAATTTAAATATCAGGCTTACATATTTTCTTAATAAATTGTATAAAACAAAATTTAAATATCAGTAAACTGACATGCGAAGTGACAAACAAAAAATATTAAATAAATATAATAGTTTTTATCCACGACTACTAAAGAATATATACTTTCCATGCGTATATCTTTCATTGTAATTGTATTCATTCCTTTTCTATATATCAAATTCTTTTTTATTTCTTTTATTACGCTTTATTTATTCAAAATTCCCCTAACAAATTAAAAACTTGATTTGTTGCTATAGTAATATAAACCAGTTATAACAAAAACAATACATATATAAAATCTAAAATAAACAAAAAGGTTTGTTTTGTTTTTCATTGCATTCAATATGGCGATACAAACTTGTACAGGAAAACATGAATCAAATTATTTGAAATATTTGTAGTCGTGGATAAAATAGTATCTTGTATTCGCTTAGGATGAAGGCAATTCTTCACTCGGATGATTCCCTCGACTCGCTACGCTCGTTCCGGGAAACTTAATCCTCGTGAAGAATTACCTTCATTCTAGCTCATACAAGAATATACTATTCTGAATCACTAAAATTGTTTGTTTTTTGTGTATATTTTCATTACCTTCACAAAATAATTTCTTTCGCAGATGAAAATTTATCAATTATCAATTATTATTTTAAAAAAAGGTAAATGTAACCAGTCATTTAAGAAGTCATTTTAAACTTTTATTTTTCGCTCTCCATTTTTTATACTTTGTTTATTATTCTTACGCAATTCATCTAATTCCAATCGCCTCATGACAACACAAGCAGACATCCTTTTTCTCTTTCCATTTAATTTTATTTATGTAACTACACGAATAAAACAACTAAAAAGCAAAAAAATTATACCATTCCTTTAATTGAATTAATTTTTTTCTAATTTCACATCAGTTTTCTCGATGTTTATGAAACTGTTTTCACATGTACCGTACGACGAAATACAAAAATTTCTAGAAACAAAAAGTTTCCTTTTATTAGAAAAAACTTTCCTAAATTCTTACCACTACTTTTTTGGCATTTCTCGACGTTTAAGGACTTACTGATTCTAAAAAAACAAAAAAAATGTATGTCTGTCTGCCAGCCGGCCATCACAACCGACGAAATCTAGAAAATGGCTGGAGGGATTTCGGTTTTAAAAATACGTATACTCAGTAGGAAGAGCCGAAAGGACGATGTATCGATAACTGTACCGGAAGTGTATCAAAATATTCGCCAAGTGTGTCAAAACAAGGAAATTTGCATATTTTTTGCTTAAAAAACTTTCATTGTAATTGATTACGAGTATAGGAACATTGAATTTGGAGAAATCTTGATGGTCGGGATTGGTATGTGAGGTCAAAAACTAGATTATTGCATTAGAAGTCTGTCAAAAAAATATTGTCAAGTGTGTCAATAGAATGATTTTCATTTTTTTTTTGTTTTTTTTATAATTTTTGGAATATTTTTGGAATTTTGAAAAAATGTTTCAATTTTTGATTTTGTAAGAATTTTCGGAATATTTTTAGAGTTTTGAAAAAGTTTAAATTTTTGATTTTATGGTAATTTTTGAAATTTTGAAAAAAGTTTGTTTTCTGATTTTGTTATAATTATTGAAATATTTTTAGGATTTTGAAAAAAAAAAGTTTGTAATTTTGATTTTTTTATATTTTTTGCAATAATTTAAAATTTTTCGAAAAAATTTCAATATTTTATTTTGTAATAATTTCTGGAATAGGGTAAATGATACAATAATGGACACTAGAAAAAAATGCTACATTTATTCGGCACTCTAATTTTGTAAGCATTTTGCGCTAAAACCAAATTGCGCGTTGTATATTCTTATAAATATGACTATTTCTTTCTTTTTCAAAAGAACTATTGATTCATCTCATTTTTCATAAACAAACCGTGAACTGTTTTAGTTAGTATTTTAGTGAACGTGGTATAGTTCGGATCTAGTTTGGTAAAATTCGTTGTGAATTTGCTAAGAAAAGGTAAGTGAATTTGTGTTTATTAATCAATTGTTCTTATGATTTTATATTGAAAATGAAATTTAACTGAACAATTATATATTATTTTACGTGAAATTTAATTAAAAATATTAAAAAATTTAAAAAATGCAGTAATTTTATATGTGTCCATAATTATGTTTGTCGTGTAATATATTTCCATTATTCGGCATAGGCTGCCCATTAATATATATATGGAAATCAATTATGGACATGGTGCCGATAAATGTAATATTTTAAAGGGTTGATAACTGTATGCAGGTTATTATAAGCCCATAGTTAGTAAATATCATCTTTAATATTTATTTAAATTCCAAATCATAACTATATATGAAATGAACATAAATAAATAAATTGGAAATCACACATTCCAGACGCCAAAAAGAAATTCATCTTATTTGGAGGAAAATATCCAAAAGGCTTGTGATGCTGTCATTAATGGAAAAATTGGCAAAAAGACTGCTTCGAAAATATTTAACGTTCCTCGTTCCACTATTCAATATAGATTGTCCGATAAGTTTAAAAAAAGTCGGCCTGGGCCAATGACAGTTTTGACTACGAATGAAGAGTCTATAATAATTGACTGGATCGTTGAAAGCGCACGGAAAGGCTTTCCAAAACATCGCGAAGATATCGTAGAAGCTGTTAAACGGTTTTTGGATGAAAGTCCACGGGAACATCCCTTTGGACCGACCAATAGGCCTGGTAAAGGTTGGTACAATCTGTTTTTGAAAAGACATCCAAGCATAACTACTAGAATACCGGAACCGGTAAGATAATTTGGCTTTAATTGTATTGCATTTTAATTTTTGAATGGTTTCCTTAAAACATTTCTCTTGCAGGTAACAGCGGCTAGTTCAAAAGTTTCTGTCGACAATATACATAATTGGTTCGTTCAAATTGAAAATTATTTGATGGATAAAAGTTTGTTTTCCATTTTATCTGAACCAGACAGAATTTTTAATGGTGATGAAACCAATTTTTTACTCTGCCCTAAAACGAAAAACGTACTGGCAAAAGTTGGAAGTAGGAATGTGTATGAGGTCGAGCAAGGCTCATCAAAGAGTTGCCTAACAGTTATGTTCAGTTTCTCAGCTTCGGGAAGTATGATACCACCAATGGTAATCTATCCTTACAAAAGGATTCCGGATAGCATTCGAAATTCAGTTCCTCAACACTGGGGTGTTGGAAGAAGTGACAGCGGTTGGATGACGAAAGAGGTATTTTTTGAATATATTTCGAATGTATTTTATCCTCATGTACTAAAAACTGGCACCCAGTTTCCTGTAATTTTGTTCGTGGATGGACATTCAACACATCTCACCTTTGAATTAAGCGTTTTGTGCAAAGAACTACAAATAATATTAATCGCTTTGTATCCGAATGCTACTAGAATTTTACAGCCATGTGATGTGTCGGCATTTAAGCCTCTGAAATCGGCTTGGCAACAAATTGTCAGGGACTGGAAACGTGAAAACTTAGACGGTATTTTAACGAAAGAGACTTTCGCACCACTGCTAGAAAAGGCAATTAAGGCAGCAGAAAATCCGATTTCAATTATAAATGGGTTTAGAGCTTGTGGTATTTATCCATTTAATAGATTTGCTATAGATAGCTCAAAATGTTTAGGGAAATCATTTTCAAACGACCATCGAAAAATTCAATCGTCACCTGGCCCCATAGTAGAAACTGATCATTTAGTATCTCCTACCATCAACATTCAGCAATTTTCAAATATTGTAGGGCCAAAATTGCGCGAACTGGAGCTAGCAACAGAAGTAGATATGCCACAAAAAAACGAAGAGTTTCAATATTTGCTTCAAATATATAAAGCTCTCTTACCCTCGTTGCATAACAACCACCCAATTAACATAGTGGAAATTAATGATTTTGTGTTCTTACCTAACGAATTTGAGCTGGATCCACCTGAATCTGTAGAACGAAACGAAACAGAATCTGCCCAAAACGCAACTGATATACAAGATGAATTATGTATTCAAAAGCTAAATAAAACTGCCTATTGCCCTCCTGAGCCCTTAAAGGACATAGACAAATATTTGAGATGGATTAAAACGCCAGAACGAAAGAACCAGGGGAAAGCAAAAGAAAGCCTACCTTTTGTTGTAACCTCATCAGGCTATGCAAAAATTCAGGAAGAAAAACGCCAACAACAAGAGAATAAAGAGCTAGAAAAAGAAAGACGGCAACTGCAAAGAATACAAAATAAGGAAAACAAAAAAAAAAATTCAGGAAAACAAAAAGAAAATTCAGGAAGACAAGTTAAAATTAAGAATTGCCAACAAAAAACAAAATAAGAACCCTAAACTAAAAATGCCACCGAAAAAACTTCCCATCAGAAAACTTACGTTTGATGAATTTATTCCTCTGGAACAGTTAGCAGATAGCACTTCAACGAAAACAACTGAAAAACTATCGATTTCCATTTACTCTGCTGAAAAACGGATTAATTCGACTAATTCTATTCCTTTATCCAATTCTAATGAGGATTTGATGATTACTGAAACAAATGTTCCCGATATACAACCGTCACACAATGATCAGAATGGAGACCACCCCATAATGTCATATTCGGGAAGAATGTGCTATCATTGCACTAACACTATTCGCATCAATAATAAAGGAATGCAATGTGGGAAATGTACTGCTGAATATCATGTGACGTGCATAACCAAATTAAAACTGGCTGTGCAACCAAAATTTTTATGTTCGTCGTGTATAGTTTAGATAATTATAGATATTCTATTACTATTGTTATTATATTTACGTTTATTATTATTTATTTTAATTTTATATTTATTATTATTTATTTAATTTTATTTGATGTGATTTGAAATTTGATGTGATAAATGAATTAGTATTTTAGTTGAAAAATAAAAAAATTTTGTGATATTATATATGAAATAAAATGCCCATAGTTTTATTTATTATTCCTGAATTGTAAAAACAGGTGTGTCGAAAAATTATACATAAGGGACGATTATTGTACTCTAAATTTAATTTTTCTATGCCAATTATTGTAAATGTTACGGATGCCGATTACTGTATTTCTGTGTCCATAACTGGCAAAAAGTTACTATTGTATATTTTGCGATTTATTTATACCCTACATTAATTTTAAATGAAAATTGGACGGTCTAAAACAAAGTAAAACAAACGTTCTCCCAGTTTTAAAACTTTTCTCTTCTAGTTGGAGATTAACTTTTATACACGATTGGTTGTAAGTAAAAAATTGCTTACGAGTGCCCATTATTGTATCATTTACCCTATATTTAGAATTTTGAAAAAAAGTTTAAATTTTTGATTTTATTATAATTTTTGGAATATTTTTGGATTTCTGAAAGAAATCTGAATTTTTTGATTTTGTAATATTTTCTTAGAACGCTAAATGGAGGGGTTTTTGAGTAGTATGCTGAGTGTATCATCTTTTCACTAAATTATGTCAGTATATGATCATAATTTTCCGGCATTGAATTGATGTTTCGTGTTAGTTTTGTAATAAACTTCTAAGCAGAGATAAAATACTTGTACGATAAATCCTTAACCAAAACCGAAGTCTTGATATCTCAGAGCTGTGAGATTTCAGCCCCTTCATATTTTTCAAATTAATTTTATTTAACTTATAAATTTAAATGGTTGAGTATGTTCACCGAACTGCAGCCATCAAAAAGCAGCAAGAGAAAGAATACCAGTGAAATCAGGGTTCATATATGTAAAGAAAAAGACAAAAAATTATATCGATAGCGTCGATTCGTTCAAAAAAAAACTTCTTCAGGGCAGATGAATTATTTCAGGAACAACTACTTCGTAACAATGGTGGTTTATAAATCGGATAAAACCGCAACCGGTTACTCGGATTTTTGTTGGTTTTTACAAAGTAAATTCCTTTAGAAAGTAAATTCAGTTTTTCGTATTATGGATACAATAGAATATAGATTAATTAAAATTTGTATAGAAATGGATCGCATTTCTGCATACAAATATTCGTAACCTACAGTGTAGTTGTTAACATCGTATACGTTGCCCAAATAATTGTGGAAGACTTTAATATCTTCGCTTGCGGATTTACCCGTTTGTATTTTTCTTTTAGTTGTTTATACTTTATAATTTTTTATCAACGATCTGAACTTTTCTCTGCAGTCTTTTATCCGAAGAAATTCTCAAAACATTTTAAAATTTGTGTTTTGATTTTTGGGGTTGTTGATTTTTATTTAGTTTCTATTGCTGTTTTCATTATGCTTAAAATATTTATTTCGTTTTCTATTACTTAATGAATTTATTTTAATACAATTTTATTTAGCGTATGGTTTTTGTTGTGACACATTAAAAACAAAAATAAAACTTAAAATAAGGAAGGAAGGAATAAATTTTAAACTGTTAGTAACATTCAAGGTTAATCAAATTTCACTTTAAGAAACTGTTTTAATTAATTCCCATGAAGTATGCAAACAATTATTATGTCCTACTCATTAGAAAACAGATATTTTCGCACTCGGTGCATATCAAATCATTACAACTCATCCGAAAAAATCTTTCTTTTCTAAACGCAATAATAACTTTCTACTGCTTTTGTTTAATATTGTCCTATAATAATTAATTGTTTATCGAACATTTTTAAAAATTATTAGTTTTTTTAGAAAAATAGTTCTTACTTACTCCTAAATTGAAATAAATATTTTAGAGAGCATTCACGAAGGTGAAGTCGAACCAATGACATCCGCATCATGGTTCTTTATTACAACTCCAACATTCAATTTCTGCGGTATTGCATGGCTCAAACGAATGTGCAAACCATAGCAATTTTGAGTAGTCCTTCCAAAAAGAAATGAAAATGTTTTGCGTTACTAAGGAAAAATCGATAAAAATCAATAACTTATTCAATGCTCTGCCATCTATTCAACCCACTTCAACAGACAGTGAGAGAGTCTTTTCGCTCGCAGGTAACTTCTGTATACTAGATTACGTTAATCTGTGAAATTTAACAGTTTGGACGCATTAATTTTTATTAAATATTGTTTTATTAAAAAAAAATAAACTATAAGTAATGATTCGTTTCTATTTTTGGTTTACATACTGTATAATGAATTTTTTTTACTACTTGTATGAGAAATTTCAATTATTTACTCAAAAACCCAAGACAAAAGTTATTTTTCTCAGCTATGGTTACTAATAATTATTCCCCACACCTAATAATAAGTATTTTAGCACCTAGGTAAATAATGAAAACTAGGAGGGCCCGGCGTGCTTCGCTACGCTTATAAATAAAGTTTTTGCGTAGACATTTTGTTGACGTAGAAGCAATGATTTCAAAAAGTGGTAATGAGAAATGCTACCATATAATTTTTAATTTTTCTTTTTAAATATATGAATGAAAAATAATCAGAACTCTAGCTGATCAGTTCGGATATATGAAAAATTAGCGATCAAATAAGTTTTCAAGTAAGCTTCGTATGAAAAATTAGCATATGAAAAATTAGCGATCAAATAAGTTTTCAAGTAAGCTTCGCTAATTTTTCATATATCCGAACTGATCAGCTAGAGTTCTGATTATTTTTCATTCATATATTTAAAAAGAAAAATTAAAAATTATATGGTAGCATTTCTCATTACCACTTTTTGAAATCATTGCTTCTACGTCAACAAAATGTCTACGCAAAAACTTTATTTATAAGCGTAGCGAAGCACGCCGGGCCCTCCTAGTACTCATAAAAGAGGAAAAGGTTTTTGAGAAAAGTGAGAGGAAATCAGGTAACAATGACTTCTGGGAAGACGATATTTTTTGTGAAAACTCTATCATCTTTGAACAAATGACCTTGGTCAGATGTATCATAAATATAAAATTTCAAACATTCAAACGCACGCACTCTACTTGCAGCAACATACAATTGACCATGTGTGAATACAGGTTCTTTAAGTAAAATGGCAACTCTGTTGAATGTCTGACCTTGAGATTTATTAATAGTCATAGCAAAAGCAGGAATAATAGGGAATTGAGTTCTTTGAAATTTAAATGGAAGAAGAGTTCCAGAATAAGTCAAATGAATGCGTGGAATTAGAATGCGTACACCTCGCATGACACCAGTCAAAACTTCACAATCTATTGAATTTCGGTGCATAACTTTTACACGCATTCGTGTTCCATTTACTAATGCTTGACCTGTATTTAAATTACGTATGAGGAGAACAATGCAATTCACTTTCAAATTTAATTTATGAGGTGGCAAACCTCCTACACTCAATTTATTTAAAAATTCTATTGGAAAATTGTTCTGCTCACGAATGTCATCACAAACAACTTTATCAAAACTAAAATATGCTTTCTCCTCTCCTGGCATAATACTCAAGATTTTAGAATTGATTTCATTGCAATCATTGTTTTTGGGGGCTAAAATGACGGAACTCAAAATGTCATCAGATAAAATTGTATCAGAAATATTTCCAAAAATGTCTTCAATAATATTGTCTGGATTGCCAATCAAATTATGAGGAATTTCAATGATATCTGAACCAAACTGTGGAAAACTTTGCATATCACCATTACCGAGTCTTCTAAGAAATTCTACAAATTCAATTTCATGAGGGAGAGCTCTCATACTTTGATTTAATTTCAAAATTTTAAAGTTAATAAATTCTTGCCAAGATGTAATACAATTTTCAATTAAAATAGAACGTGAGCCATGCGGTATAACTGGAAGAATTTGGCGAAAGTCACCGCTCAGTAAAAGAGTTTTACCTGCAAACAGTTTATTTTTATTTTCTTCGTTTGGAGTCAAATCTCTTAACAAACGATCAATTAATTTTAAAGCATGAATAGAACACATTGAAATTTCATCTATAATAATGATTGATGCATTATTAATATATGTGCCATGTACACTGTTTGGAGTTATATTTGGCATTGAATTCTCTAATAATGGAATTGGTAATTTAAAAACATTATGCAAAGTTCGCCCCCCAATCAAAAGAGTTGATGCAATACCACTGAAGGCAGTTACAATACACGAAAGATTTAATGAATTAAATTTATGAATGATTGCCGTTTGAACAAAAGTTTTGCCACAACCTGCATGAGCTGTCAAGAAAAAAACATTACTTCCAGTATCATGGAATTGAGCTTCACGCAAAACAATATCAATCACACTACGTTGCTCATTATTTGCATTTTCATACATTCTATCGAAAACTATAGCTTCTTCTTCAATATCAAAATGACCTACATCGCCAATCTGTAAGTTATATTGTGGAATCGGAAGACCAAGATCACCACATGAAGTATTATGTGTAAGAAGAATTTCATTAATTTCAATCAAGGCTCGATTAATTGACACATCTTCATCGTAATTTCGTAAAAAGTCTTCAATCATACTATTTCTAAATTCAATCCATAAAGCTAAAGCATTCGGAGGAACATTCAAACCACAGATAAATGCAAATAATTGACGAAACTGTTTTGGTGATTGAATTTCTGAAGCTTCAAGTAAACATTCACGCCATTCATTATCATTTGTTGCAATACCTCGAGCTTCACATGCTGCAACAAAAGTAGGGTACTCAACACCTTCATACATACGTAGATCAGAAAAAGATTTTGGACCACGAACATGCAACAGAAGTAAACGCATATGAAACAATTCTATATCTTTTGGAGAAACCATATATAATCGAGCAACAACTTTATCAGCCCCACGTTGTCTTCTTTTCCACGATTTACTTTGATCATGCCAAACATAATGTAATGGTAATTCTGTATACAAAAACTCATTAGCTAAATTATCAATGGAATTCAAATGGAAAAAATGCTAACAATTTTGTTCTTGATACATTTGCGACTGCACCAGCCACATTACCATTCCTGATATAAACATTTTGTCTATTAGGCAAATGACAATCAAGTCGAATAATTGTATGAGATTGAAAATGCATTGGAAATTCAAATATGCGCCAAGCAGCTTCAGTCGAACCAACATACCGTCCATTCAAAAAATCTTGAATTTCATTTCCCACAATCGCATCATCATTATTCACTGCATTCTCTCCATTCACTCTCAATTCAACATTGGCAGAATCATACCCTTTATATACATACTTGTAAACATATTTCACACTTTTAACAGTCGTACATATTTCAACGTTAATATGACAATTGAATTTTGCAAGAAGATAAGGATTATATGGAACAACATATCTATTATCAAGAGATGCACCACGTACATCAACACTCATACCATTATCACGTCGACGATACAAAGGATAACCATTCACAGATTCTTTAGTATTTTCAGAAAAAGGTTTTGGAAAATTCTTACTACATTTACCATCTCTCATACAAACAGAATTGGGATTTAGAGCACCACATGGTCCATGCATCATATGACGTTTCACATATTCATGTAATTTAGGAAAAAGAATGGGATCAGGGATTTCAGTACATACAAATTTATTAATCATTTCATTTCCATCAATTCTATCTTCATCTGATAAATTTAACAAAATATGGGCATGCGGAAGACCACGTTTTTGAAATTCAATGGTATATATAAGTGCTTTGACAGAACCGAAAATCTTTTTTTTCATTAAACAATCTATGAGCTCTTTAAGTTTCACTTTAAACACACGCACAACAATATCAGGACGAAAATTCGAAGACTCATAATTACTCAAATTATCAACAATTTCTGGCCATTGAGGATTACATGTCATTGTTATAAATAAAGAAGGTTTACCGAAATGTTGTACAATAGACATTGCATCCAAGTAATTTTGATACATTTTACGTGGTGAACCGGTGAAAGAAGATGGCAAAATTACTTTACGACCAACTACTTGCATATTATCATCGCCATTGCGATTTTGATGCAAGAAATCTGTTAAATTATTGTACAAATCAGCACGAAGAGCAGATTGATTTGAACGAATGTAATGAAGCCGTGTACCTTCGATACGAAAATACATATCAACAATCCATTGAAGAAATAATTTTTGAGAACGATGCAAAAGACTAAAACCATCACGTATAGCAAGGCGATAAGATGCATATTGCAACATTGTAACTTTTGTACGTGACACATTAGCACGTGAAGTTGAAACTAAATTATGTGGAATATTAACGTGCCACCCAGTATCACCATTTGGAAACAACAAAGGATAAGCTAAAGGATCCAAAGAAGAATCAAGGACAGAAACAGAACGAATTTCATTTGCATTTTTTGAAAAAACAATCATATTTCTTTCAAAAGGTGGTTCACCATCATCATTTTTAAAAATAGCAGCCACATCAGTTTGAACAGCATCATTAAAACGACGAATATCACATTCTCTGTTAACTTTTATAACCATTGACACATCAGCAGTAACATTCTCAGGTCTTTCACAAAATTCATGCATTGATTTGAAAGAACGAACAAAAGGATTTACACGATCTAACTCAAAACCTATCTCACGCATAAGAAAAATTTCACATACATTGGTATTTCTATTTATTCTCATATTAGCAGCAGTATCAACATCATAAAAATATAATTGTGCATACATTGGAGGTCGACCATAAGCAGGAATTAAAGCACCAGTACGATGATAAAAAATATTATGAATTTTAAAATGATAAATACCACGTGCAGTAGAATCCGCTATATTACATTCAGAACTGATCATTGCAAATGCCGAATTATAGGAACGAATATTTGAAAGAAAACTTTTAGAACGTTTTTTTATAGCATTATCATTTGAATTCAATCCTTCGAAAATATTAGAGAAAAATGCATTTTCAGAAAGAGGAGGTAAATTGACTTTGCCTTTATGGCAACACAAAGAAAACGCTTCATTATTATTTGAAGTAACTTCTCTTGCAAAATGTTTGGCATGACAAAAATGACAACTCATATCCAAAGCACCACAAACATACGAATCAAAGTTACCTGGAATCACATTCAAAGCACACTTGAACGAATCTCTCAAAATTACAAAGGGAATTTCATCATTCACCACATTCAATTCTAAATCATTCGCAACATTCATGACACCATTCATGACACCGTTCATGACACCATTCATATCATCAACATTCACTTCATCATTCACAACAACATCAGCTTCAGCATTCATTCCATCATTATTACCATTCATTTCATCATTCATAAAATCAACATTATTACGCATATTACGCATATAATCTCTTTTATTCCGACGACTCGATGTACCACTCACATCCAAACGACGTTTACGACGTAGTCTTGGCATCGAAATAAATAAATATATCAATATATATCAAAAATATGAAATAACTCAAATATCAAAATATCTCAAAAATCTTTATATCAATAAAAAACAAAATAATCGAAAAATATCGAAAACCGTCCTTCTTGAAAGATAAAAGACGACTAAAATATAAAATAAATACGACGACTGAAATGAATATAAAATAAATATAAAAATTTTCGTTTTTGTTATTCGTTGTTCGGTTCGATAGCTAATATATAAAAAAGAAAAATTTTAAAGCATTGTTTTAAAGCAAAAAGAAAGATGTATGTAAACTTATAATGCATATGTATAGAAAAAGTTTTCCGTATATAATAACTTTTTTATTTATGATCCGATTTGTTTGAATCCGGATCCGACTATAGGTTACACTAATATCAGTTAGCTGTGAAAATTTCAAATGAATCCATCTGCGAATAAAAAAGCCTAATGCTCCACAAAGTTTTAATCTAGCGTATTAATATATAAGAAGATACAAATTTTGTTCGTTTGTTGAAGAAATCAAAGGCTATTTTTGCAAATAATATTATTATTTATTTAAAATTATAATTTATTGTACAATTATTATAGGTAATGCTTCTGGCTGAACCATTACTTACTACATTGCCCGGCAAGTTAATGTTTGCAACATTTGGACAATCAAAAGATGTTGATACTTTTTTATTTAAATGAGATTGGTTTTCTTGTTCCTGAAGAGATATTAATGAAAGGTTGTCCTTTGATTGATTTTGAACTATGTTGGCTATCCTTTTTTTATCTGCAACAATTTTTGAACTTTTTATATTGATTCAACTTACGCGATTTTTCTTGTTAAAAAAAGTAAATTTCAAGTGTTTGCTGCCTCTCTTAGATCTGGAAGAGTGCATCCTATGTATTCCAAGTTGCTTGGAACTGAATTCATTTTTGAATTTTTTTAGTTTCTTCCTAAAATAATAATAATAAATGACAAAATTAATAAGATTTTTGATTTTATTCTAATAATAATAATGAATAAATGCAAAAACTTCTTTACTCACGGTTATAATGTTGTAACATAAACTTTATTTAAATGGAAAACTTAAGACAATTGTTTGATTTCCTAAGGCAACTAAGTTAGTTTATTTGAAATTTTAGTTCCTGTTAAACAGAATTCTGTTGAAATATATTTTAGTTGTGAGTTTTAAACTAAAAAAATTCTAAATATGGCTCGTCAAAATTTAATAGATTTTCAATTTGATGTTAAAATAAATAAAAGCTATATTTTTTAATGCAAACTATATATCTTTTATATAGTTTTACGAAAATTCATTGAAAATAAAATTCGGTCTAAGCAGCCCGGAATAATAATTATCCATTACGCCCAAAAGTTGATTTTAAATGATAGAATATACAATCTTTCACCAAATCAAAAATTTTAGTTATTCAAGTAGTAAAAAAAATAGTATATAAACCTAGGTGATAAAGTAAATTTTCTCCATTTCGGTTCTTAATTCGCTCGAAACTTCGTTTCTCGCGAATTAATATTCACCTCAATGTAAAAAATTTACTTTAGCACCTCGGTAGATAATGTCCTATTAGCATGTTATTTTCAATTTTTTTTTATAATGTATTAAAAGTTTTAAGAGAGATAGTTTTTTAAATAACCAAAAAACCGGTTAAAACCCGGTTACCTGGTTAACAATTTTCACGATTAAAACAAAAACGATTTTTAAAATCCGTCAAGTAGTTCTTAAATTATATTGAATCGAACATTTGTGAAACCTGTTGGTTTTAAAAACTACCCCTAGCTCTAAAACGAGAAAGACTTGTGACAAAAAAAAGTTCTTCTACGAAACGTTTTTTTTATTCTCTCCTCTAGATTAAAAAATTTGAAGCGAATCGAAAAATGTGTGGCATATCGATAGCTTAATTTTGACCTATGCAGTCAAATATTGTTTCTTTGTTCCTAGATTCGTTTAGCAGCTGTATTGCACACTGTGCATTCCTGATAGTGGAAACACTATTAAGTACATTAGAGGAGTTGCGTGCCTTGAGTTTTTTAATTTCCAACTAGCGCTGTCTGTCTGTCCAAAAACAGGCACTTTGGTGAATTAAAAAGTAAAAAGGAACCAAGACTATCCCACGACCCACACACTCCACTTCTACGATTACTACATTTAAAAAGGTTAAAATGTTTCACTCACTCTATTATTGGCCGTTGGTCCAATGTTTTATGCCTGAATACTTTAGCCAATCATGTGCCACGGCCCTTAAATGGATTGTTGAAGTGAATAATATCATCAATAAAGCAATATAATATGAATATCGTTGCGCAAAATAATCCTGCGATGGTTTAATCAATCTAATACCATCCATAATACAATGATTATTATGATTATTATCTAATAACATCCATAATATAATTATAAAATTTCGTTGCGCCACAGGTACCGGCGAATATTGAATGTAAATAATAACATCAATAAAGCAATTTAACTATTCGTGACCCAACGATTTATAAACATCACTCTACCACCATTATCAGTTCAGTTAGAAGTTAAGCAAATTAAGAACATACGAAAAAACCAAAGAAACTGTTGGAATGTCAAATATCTAGAAATAGTGTCGTTTTTACTTTACAGTTTGCAACTAGCAGATAATAGTACAAAGCATATCGCTTAGTTTAGTGTATGGATCAAATATTGGGTTAAATTATTATGCTAATCTGAAACTTCAGCTTGAAAGGTTTTATTCTTTATAGTCCTGCTTTATACTTTATAGTCCAAGCGATAATTTAAGGAACTGAGAACTCTCACTGATGCCGGCATACAAAATAATAAGTGATTGGCTATTGGAATTTATAGTCAATTTATGTGTGTCATAGAAGATTTTGTATAATCGTATTTTTGTGCGTTTGAACCATTTGTGCAATCGGTTGTTATCATCATACTTACTAGTTACTATTAAACAGCATAACTCAAGATAGTTAAAAAATATGATACTACATAAACATATATTATTTTGTTATGCTAAGATGGATATGTGAGTTTAAGAATTCAACCATCGATCAAACCATAAATCTTATGTGTAGGTTATTTTTTGCATATAGCAAGAATATTATTTCTTCATGATTAAGTTATGATGTCAGAACAGATAGATACTAGAGCTTTCTCTATGTTAGTGGTTTTGATTAAAAAATTGTTATTATAGCATTTTTGCATTTCTTTACATTTTTTACATCATTTCCATTGTATGCATTACTTCGGTTTTATAGTTTAATATCATTAAAAAAGTAACCGAGACAGTCATAATAATACTTTATGGTGGTGGAACAAGAAGATATTGGCAGGATGGTGTCACTATATATATTACCTTATGTACAGAAAATACGCTTTGTATAACTTAGATTATTTGCAAATGCATTTGTAATCTACATCACAAAATATATTTAATATATTTCATATTCAGTAAAATGCATAAAGAAAAGAAAATATCTAATCTTATTCCTGCTTATGCTTGTTATTATGAATATTATATGAAGATTAAAGATTTATCATTTAAAAATGGATAATGTTTTCTTATAAAATTTTATGATATTGTTATGGAAATTATTTATAATAAAGTTGGAAGGAAAAAACTTGTATGTAGTAAGATAAATATTTTATGATGGAAAAGAAAATTTTATTATAGAACACGTGGCAAATGGTTTTTCAACTATAAAGTGTTTGTTCAGTTTATTCGTTTAAGATACGAAAGGAGACATATATATACTACACGACTGACTGTTAATTGTATATTTAAACGTTGAATCGCACTAATTCTTTAAAAATACAGCATTGTATAGAAAAAAGACTTGCAAAAAGAAAAGTAAATACTCAGCATTTTCGAAATACACCAGTCTGACAAATTCATTCTCTGCAACACAGGTAATTTCTTTTAGCAGGCACATTGCAGCCAGTTTTCTGTAAAAAAATTACGTACAGACTTAGATCATGCTTATATTCCGATTTTTCTGTTTGTATGACAACTCAGACAGGGTTCATTTTTTATTGATTTGTAGTTTTTTTTATTTTTGATCTTCCGGTGTGACAATCCCGCGTACTTCATTCCCTGCTAAATGAGTTATCTGTGGCATTTTCCTTGATGATTCCACGGTAATGCTTGGTTGAAGAAACAAGTCGTCAAATAACTCTATATCTGGGCCTTAATCATTAAGCAAAAAAGTGCTTTACATGATCAAGGAGTATGCCAACAGCTAGATTATTGGTAACTCCAATGGTGGTCCCTAAAGATCTACCAGTTGATCGTGCACGCAAAACCCACATTCACTTGCGCTAGTTCATGCTGGTCTTAACCCTGGTGTCCAACCTCAATCACAAGAAAATTTAAAAAGAAACGTACACATTCGATTTAACTTGCGTGCCTTAAATACCATCCAGGCTTTATGGGAAGTTTCACCGTCATGCCTCAACCCAAGATTCTTTAACTTAGAACATCATGAACTTCACTTACTTTCAAGTTCAATAGCACAAAGTTATCACCATTAACAACAAAAAAATTTAATAACTAAAAATAAAGTAATAAAAAACTACTTCTCCGTTGAAATTGATGTTGAGAACCATTTTGATCCACTTATGAACTTATTTGCCTTTGATACTCCAATTATTCTCTTTGGGTCTTAATACGTGCATTGTTTAGTATAAGTGCCAAAGTTGCTTCTTTTTACAGTCCAAATTCGATGTCATAATTTCCTCACAGTGCTCATTTTTTTGTTCCCGGTCTTTTTCTTTTCCTTTTTTTTTCTTTCTTTTATTTTTAGGAGTAGGATTGAGTGGGAGAAAAAAAAACAGAACGCCACCAAATATTTATATAAGAACCATTTACTTTATTTAATCACCGATTAATTATTTTAATTTAATTTTATTATTTAACCATCGAAAATCTGTATAATTTATATTACTTACCTGCGATAGTAATTTCAAAATAAATATAAACAATCCAGTTAACACAAATAAAACAAAAATAACCCACTTTGTTGTATTTTTAAATTTTTTGTCCCTACATCAAACAAAATTTCTCTTCACTCCACAATTCATGACCAAACTTAAAAAAAAATCGATCAAAAAAGAAAATATAAACTGCCAGACGTAATTGAATTATTAAACCCGACTGTCCAACACAATTATCACCATCAACTCAATCTCAACTGTCTGATCCAAAATGCCAAAACCAACTATCGTTCAAAGAGAAAAACTGCTTTTACTTCCCAAAAAAAATTTTCAGCATTTTTGGTTTTTCATCATATGCCTTGGTTAGTATTCACATTACAATGGGAAAATAACTAAAATACTGTCTGAAAGAGTTATATGTACTTCATAGGAGATATAAATGTGATTTTGAACAAGTGGGTTGAAATTTTTTTCAAAATATAGAAACACATTTCGGACTACGCTACAGTATATTACTATATGTAGACATTACAGGAAATTGAAGTACGGTTGACACTGTAGGTCTTGCCCATTACAATATGTAACTGTCAGTTTTCGAATTGTGTAAGTTCTTATACTTTCGGTACTCGCATGTATAGAACAGTTTTTATTGATTTGTAAATTGTTTGTTAATTTTGTGTGTTAGCCGCCCGTACTCCAGTCGCAATTATAGTGAGATATCACTATAACCAAGGTGACATTTTAAAGCTACTGGCGTATGAGCTGATATGCTCTTTCTGTTTGCCAGGCTGATCTTCTATGTTTGAAAGTAGTGTTATGTTGACTTTCTGTCTACTGCTAACAATTACTTGATGAAGACTTTTCACTTCAAATAAGTCCCACATTGTTTTCCTTAGGCTACGAACAAGGTCTACATCCTCATTTGAGCTATTTGGTTTGAAAATACTAGTGAATATAGGCCGGTTCTGGGCCAGCACTAAAAGTCTGTCCACCGTGAGGCTTGGGTGTGTGTCTTGAGCAAAATGACTAAAGGTAGGTGGTGTCTTAAATAAATTGCTAAATATTGTGTGGTGTCTTGGATAAACAGCCTAAATGTGTGTACTGAATCTATACCAACAAATGCTGTGGAAGCACAATGCAATCACGTGCGTCATGGAATGTTGTCACTTGGACCACCAAGGGCATATGGTTATGTTAGGCATGGAGGGATCAGTTTTTACTTGTTTGTTAATTTTTTTTATTTTTCATCCACGGGTGTAACAACCCCGCGTACTTCAGCACCTGCTATTGGCACAAGAGTTAACGTGAGATAGCACATACCACTGGCAATAGTAGAGATTTCACTAGCCAAAGCGATATCTAAGGGGCACTGGCGGATGAACTGTATTCAGTCAACGGTAGCTCTCTCAATCTTAGGAATATTCCTTGATGATGGTACGATGCTTGCTCGAAGAAACGAGCCTTCATATAGGTCTATGTCTGGGCTTTTGACATTGAGAAAGATCTTGAGAAAGTGCAGCGTTTTAGTTTTGTTCTTGCTAATTTTAAAACCCAGATTGCTTTTGATCTTTTTTTTATTTTTATTTTCTCTGAAAGTGGAATGGAATTAATGAAATATTGGCGTATATCATATTTTACATGTAGGTCAATAGAATAACGGAAAAAGATATGGCTTACGTGTTGCTGTCGGTAGCAGGTCAGAAATTTTTTTAATCTCTGGGGTAGGGCACTCACATAATGGACATGCCGAGTCCACTCGCCCTGCACCTAGGGACTGGAGTTATTCAACAAAGTGTGCTGGAAATTTTTTTTGCTTCTTTGTAAGCGATATAACTCGTAAATGGTGCACTTTAGGATACTGGTGCCATGGAACTTTTTTGTTCCTTAAATGTTTTTCTATAACTTAAAATAAAACAAAATACAAAAATAATTTGTTTGTTACAAATTTTTGCGAAAAAATGCGAAAAATGTCTAAAAATCGATATTTTTCAATTGAATTTAGTTATTTGTAAATATTTGTTTATAAGATAATTAACCCCTCTATCTTGTTGCTGAAATTTCAACGAAAAAAATAAGCTTCAGAACGTTTCATTCGGCCTGATAGTTTATGCACAATTCCATTTTGTACTTAATGCCTTAAAAAAAGTTGTTAACTTGGGGCAGGCCGCAAGGTCTGAGTTTTTATCCGACCGCAATCTGCTTGACGGGAATTGAGAGAGTGTAGTATCAGCTTTAATTATCATATTTGTTGCCTATACCCATATTCAATATTAACCACAATTACAGTGGTTTGAAAAAACCGCGAAAATTCTTTAGTTGCAAAATTAAATTTCTCAACGAATTTTCCACTTAACGAGATGCAGTTTTAAAATTTGCAAATTCCTTAGAAAACCGAAGATTTGAAAAGAAACCTCTCTAACATGATTGGGACCGAGTTATGGCCCATTTTGTTTTTGAAACCGCGATTGTGACATTGATTTTGTATGCCATATATCGACAGGAACTGAGAATTTCCCTCCAAAATGATACTGTTATGCACACAAGATGCTAGGTCTGTGCCTACCAAACACGCGATTGATTACTCTGACTCCTTCTAGTAACGTACTCTATGAAAAAATAAAACGTACTGTATAGTATACGTAAAACGTACGTATAGCAACACGATGTATAATTGAGTATTATTGTAATGACAAATAAATTTATTGAAAAGTAATGAACTACTTATGTGTAATCATGTCACAAATCATGTTAGAGAGGTCTATTTTCTAAAATCTGAGGTTTTCTAAGCACTTTGCAAATTTTGAAAACGCATCTCGTTAAGTTGAAAATTCGTTGAGAAATTTAATTTTGCAACTATTGAATTTTCGCAGTTTTTTTGAACCACTGTAATTGTTGTTAATATTGAATATGGGTATAGGCAACAAATGTGCTATTTAAAGCTGACATTACACCTTTTCAATTCCCGTCAAGCAGATTGCGATCGGATGAAAACTCAGACCTTGCGGCCTGCCCAAAGTTAACAACTTTTTTAAGGCATTAAGTGCAAACTGGAATTGTGCAAAAACTATCAAGCCGAATGAAACGTTCTGAGGCTTATTTTTTTTGTTGAGGTTTCAGCTACAAGATAGAGGTATCAATTATGTTATAAACAATTATTTGCAAATAACTAAATTCAATTGAAAAATATCAATTTTTAGACATTTTTTCGCTATTTTTCGCAAAAATTTGCAACAAAACAAATTATTTTTGTTTTTTGTTTTATTTTAAGTTATAGAAAAACATTTAAGGAACAAAAAAGTTCCATGGCACCAGTATCCTAAAGTGCACCATTTACGAGTTATATCGCTTACAAGGAAGCAAGCACATTTTGTTGAATAATCCAGTCCCCATGTGCCGGGCGAGTGGACTCGGCATGTCCATTATGTAAGTGCCCTACCCCAGAGATTAAAAAAATTTCTGACCTGTTACCGACAACAACACGTACAATCCGTAATTCTATTGGCCTAATGTGATAGGATTTATTGTTTAGTTTTGCATTATTTAACAAAATACATAAAAAAAGAAAAATAAATGTTTGCGTCCATTAATATCCTTAGAACGCATGTTGTTGTGGATCCTTGGTCTTAAACGGTTTTTATATGTTGCTGTGACACCACACAAAGCCGTCTTATCCAATAGGCACCATAAGCACTGTGCCTAGGGCCTACGAGCTTTAAGGGGGTCTACGAAAAAAAAAAATACATATATATACAAAGAAAAACAAAATAATTTTATTGCAATAACAAAAAAAAATAAATTCATATATAAAAAAGACTAGTGTGATCAAAATAAACGAGGCGAGGTTTCATTTAGTATTCGAACGAATTTCATTCATTGTCTGTAATGACAATATTCAATTTTGACACTTCTATGCAAAATATCTAATTATTAAATTACAGAAATGTGTTATTAACTAAAATATATAAATAAATAAACGAAATGTTGGATTATAAAAGTTATTATCAATTTACAATCTTATTTCCTGTTAATGCATTATTTTAGAATTACTTCGGTCGTAATTAAATTTATTTTAAAATTTTTCAAAACAAATTTAATTTTAAGATTATATTTAACTAGAAAACTTTAAGGAAACAGTTTAAGACTGGTGAATAAATTGGTTGCAAAAACTTATTAATTAATTTTATTTTCAATCGGTAAATGTAATTGGCAAATGGAACTGTTGGTTTTATCTCCATTTTCAAAATGGAAAAGCTGTTGGTTTTATCTCTGGCTATTTTTAAAATTTTCATTCATTTTGTTTATATTTTTCAATTGAGCATTAATTATTATTATATGTAAAATTCGTTATATTATAATTAATTCGTAATACCTAATTTGCTAAATTAATTAAAAATTGTAAAACAAAATTTTACGGTTTTCGATTTGAAAGTTTTTTGAATAAAAAACTTCATTAAAACTTAAATATGCTATATGCTGCGTTTAAAATTAAATGAAAAGAGGCGTGGTTTGATTGACAGCAAAATTAAATGAAATCGGAGCTCTCGAACGTATCATCTGTCATTCAATGATATATTAAATGGTTAATATCTCATTAAGTATTCGAACACACTCCAGATCATAGACGCATAACATAATAAATGTTTAATAGTAAACGTAAATAGTAAATTTCAATCACATCCACATTGATCAAAAATGACACAAAAAATGTTACTTGAGGTTAAATCTTATCCATAGCTGTTTGTGTTAACTAAAGAAAGATTTAACCAGCTTGTAAATGGTTCAAATTGGAAATATTTTTTCTGTAAATGAACGTCGAAATTAAGGGAGGTGGATGGAGTACATACTAAAATTAGAACTTTTCAAAAATAACTTAAAAACTGTGCATCGCAAAGTTCTAAAAAAATTGCAAAAATATCCATCTTTTTGTTGCTTTTTTTTGACAATAATTCAAAAACTATGCATTGCAAAAATCTGAAAAAATCGCAAAAATTCTAAATGCAAGTGCTTTTTCAAATGACACCCCACTTGACCAGGTTTTAAATGATGTTCCTCCCTAATAAATGTAATTAGGAGTATTTGACACTTTTCTATATTTTTCATTAAAATATTACTAATTTTTCTATCATTCCATATATTTTAAGATCTTCGATCAAGTAGGGTCGGGGTTAATCGAGATTCGACTTTCGAGGCAATAAAACATGAAGTAAACGTCATTATTCAAAATTATACAAAAAATGGTGGGGTGCAAATTTCCAAAATACATTTTTAAGGAATACTGAAGTGGAGCTCTTTCATATGATACCCTACTCGTCTCGATAAAAAAATGTATTTTCTCAAGGTGTTCACATCGTACCTCTGTAAAATAAACGAAAACAACTTTATTTATTTGTTAGCCCGTCATATTGTGTGGGTAAGTTAGTTTTATAAGCACCTCAAATTTAAGGTCCACAGGATTAATTGTTTACGAGATAATCGATATAATGCGAAAAACATGTTGTACTCTTACCAATAGGGTTCGTTATAAAAAACGGAACCCTAAAAAGGAACTGAAAAATTTTAAATAATAATTTTTTTCGGGATTTTTCTTTGGCAAAATCTTCAATAATGTCGTCAAAATTCATATCACGCGTAAGATCACTCTCAATGTAAAGAACAGCCAATGATGAGAGGCTGTTCTTTGAAATGCAATTATTGCAACTATTCCAAGATAATTGAAAATTCAAATTTCACAGTTCAGAAAATAATTCTGGTGTACCAAATTCTTTTTCATAATATATATTATAATGTGCCTAGGGCCTACAGAAGGTTTAAGACAGCTCTGACACCACACTGTGGGTATTACTCACAAAACTCATTTTATTAGTAAAAAAACAGTAACGGCTTCTGTGGTGGCCAAATTTCCGCATTATGCTTTTATTTTGTGGCCATTGTGGCACCACCATAATGCATAACGTACTCTTAAAAAAAGTAATGATAAAAAACAAATCGAAATTTATTTAATGATAAGAATAATAAACAAAGAATAAAAAAATTGAGAGTGAAATTCGTAATTGTAAACATTTTTTTGTGAAGGTAATGAAAAACTACGCAAAAAACAAACGGGCTCTTAGAATAATTAATTTTAGTGATTGAAAAAAATTATTATATTTATTTAATATTTTTTGGTTGTCACTTTTCATGTCGATTTACTGATATTTAAATTTATTTTTTTATAACCATTAAAGTTTGTGTGTGTGATGAAATTTACTAATATTTGGTGCTCTTAAGTATAAAAGGCGTACTTCAGATGGCTCCTCTTATTTCAAAACGTTACGTATCGTTACACCATACACGATGGTAGTTGCAGGAACAAATTTTTTAAAAAATTTGCAGGAACAAAACTAAAATAGGGTTACCAAGTATCTAGCTAGTAGCATATTCCTTGATCATGTGATGCACTGCGTAGCTTTATCTTCAGAATCTTCATTCCATTCCCAGCTACGGAAGAAAATGTTCCTAGGATCTCATGTGGAATGTTCCAAATGTCATAGTGCTTTTAATGTCAACCCCTGTCTGGAAAACCTTAAAGTCAAAAATCACTAATTTACGGGTACATTTTCCACTAACTGCACTGCTTATAGATTAAAGGTAGTGGTATGACACTGTCCTTTGAACTAATCCTTTATTCTACTCTTCTACTTCTGAGATCATCGGTGATTGAAGGTTTCAACCTTCCTTGTTTCTATTCCAGCAATGAAACAAATACCGGTATAGTTCCAGCTATCTTTTAAGGTGGCAGTGTATTTTGAAAAGCTCCAAATACAAGTTCCTTCACCTCTGTTAATTCTTGCTAGCCTTCCCAGCACTTTTAGAAGTACAATCACAACCGCATACGCACCTAAATCTACTTTCGGTAGAATTGTCTCAAAATAGTTGACAATATGTTCGTTACACTCTAGTACAACATAGTTTGACCAGACGTGGATTCACCCAAACCGGATTTAAGGACGTTTTTTCATCTGATCCAGCTGCGCCACTTGAACTTTCCAAAAATATCCTTTAAAGCTTACCATTGCCTGATAATAACTTTTTGCCGTATTGCCACTTTGATAGTATAAATTGTACATGGATAAGTGTTAGGCACTAGCTTTGGACTTCGTTCAGGCTTACCGCGAGAAATCTTGTAGAATTTACACCTGGTAGCATTTTTAAGTGTTCGTTCATTGATGTAATAAGTCAATCACTTAGACCTTTACTGTCTATTGGAGGCTGTTATGGTACCGAAAGGATCGAACAAAATGTTTAACTACTTACAACCTAAGAGATCTTAGTAGAGACCTTAAGTACTAGAGAATTTCAATACATAATGTTAAAAAATCAAAACTGCAATAAAAATAATGTTAAAAAGTTTAATGTTATAATTAAAATATCAAAGCTCCTGTAAATTTTACGAGCTCATTACCGGTTTATACATATTTCCCCGATTAAAAACGAAATACTGATTTTTATTTTGCTAATCATAAAATTAAAGTAATTCAATTAAACTTTAGCAATAAAAATATTAATGGTTTAAAATTTACTCTATAGAAATTCACCAAACATACCAACCAACCAACTAAATTAACCTAATTTCTGATTAAAATCAGACTCCTCACCCCCTAATTCTTCTCTATTTCTTATTTTTATTCGAAAGCTTTTCATCTTAAAGAACAGAAAAACTTTATTTTATTACTTTTTTTTTCTCTTGTCTTGTAAGTTGTAATTAAGAGAGAATAAAAACGTAAGATTGTTTAAAAAAATCAAAAATTAAATTTGTAAATATACCGTTATCAACATGTTATTTTGTTTTTGTGATTTTTATTGCTTTTGCTAAAATTCTCTTTTAAAACTTTAGCAGAGATTTGTTCGTTTTTGTGATTACAGAAATGTTTTTTGTGTAGAAAAAAGTTGATTTTATTTTGTTTTGATTATACATAATCGGATTGTTTGTATAATCGTAGTGAAAATTAAATTAGCCAACAACATTTTCGTCTAGATAAACGACAGACTATTCTGGACTGATTATCAGTAAAAAGAGAAAGTACAAATCGTTTTTCCATTTAGTTGAACATGCTTAGAACACTAAATATATGAACCCATCCGTACATGGCTACGACTCTTTAAATATCTGAAAGGGTTTTGATCATGTCAACAAAACAAGGGAGGACAGAGAATATCTAGATAATTTGGCTTAGTTTTGTTTAAGTTTGACAAAATTTATTAACCGTATGTACGATCGTTTTTTTCCACTTTGTCCAAACATTTTTCAAAACCGGTTCCGCCAACAAACTTACTGATCACAAAAAATTGCTTGGCATCGAAAAACTTCTTAAATCGATTCAAGAATCTTAATATTTGCTGAACGAGTTCGAAATTTGAGATCACAGTCTAAAACAGCGTAAACTGAAAAATTTGCTATTTGTAAATTATACTGTGGCAAGCGTTTGAATAATACTTAATTGTTTGACTACGTAGACTTTAAAACGGATTGATACGTTAATGATTTAAAAAATGATACATTCTAACGCCATTTTCGTGGATGAATGAAAACAAATAAGAGCGTATTTTCCGTTTTATTGCAATAAATTTTCACGCATAAGTAAAAGAAAATTATGTAAATACGATCATTAAAATTTGTGTAGTAACAAAGAAGGACCAACTATGTTCTATTCCATAATATTATACACAATATTATGAAAATTAAATTTTCCTTTAACTGAATTCAAAACAATGAAACAATATTTTATTATCTCTGCATAATTCAACATCACAACTCTAAATAATAATCAACAAAACGCCTAAATCTACAAATAATTTTATCATTTCATATAAATCAACAAAAAAAAACACAAATAATGCACAATAATTTTTTTTTATAAAAAATGTCCCAAATCCTAACTCCTAATTTAATTTTCCATTTTCATTTTTTCTTTGCTTTTGTTGTTTATTTTCTTTTTGATTTTTTTGCGCGTCGCATAAAATGTAATTTTACGTAAATTGAATTATTTATTTTTTTTTTCGTTTTAGATTTTTGTTGAAAATTATTTTTCATCAAACAACAAACAATAAATAAGGAAAATTGTGAAAAGTTTTTCCTTCTTTTTTTTATATGTTAATGTTTGTAATTTTGTGTAAAATTCAGAGAAATTTGTTTGGATGAAATATTGTTTTCCATTTTTATGTGTGTTTCGTATCGTATATTTGTTTATATATTTTTGTTATTTTCTTTATCTTTAGAGTTTTGCAAGGAAAGAAACGTCGTCCGATGCCGACTATAGTTGCTAGGTGTGTGTTTGGTTTGTTTTATTGTTAATTGCCTTTTTATAAATTAAAAGAAAAAATTTTTTTTGGTAGAAACAATTATTTGTGTGGTTATTTGGTTGATTTAACGGATTTATATAGAGAGTAGATACGATTTTTCAGAATCTGGTAATATTGTTCAAAGGTAGGTTTTTAAATACTTAATTAGATAGTAAGTAAATATAACTAGATTTAATTAGCAATACAACGATTTGATTGATTCACAACATATTGTAATAAACTTCGTCCAGAATGGGTTAATTTAATTTAATCATAAATAACCAATACGTTCCGCCTAAATATTTTCTACATTCTATGGCAATTATGAATTAAAAGTTAACTCCCTTTAAGTAATACAAGTTGCATAAATTAATGTAAATTAAATTTGTTTACATCAATGAATTAAAAGAAGGAGTGGCCTATTGTTTCTAGAAACAACTACAGTGAGTACCAGAATATTCTGCTTATTTGTTTTTGAATATAAATAAGCGAACAAAAATATCAGAAAGTCAGTTTTAATTTTGCAATTAAAAGTGTTTTACAAATATTCGAAAGTATAAGGAATAATCGGTGGTACTTGAGCCTGGGTACTAATAGTAAAAGAATTTGAACTTAGTGGAATAGTAAATACAGATTTTACGATTCCGAGTATTATTGATTCAAACTGTGGAAAAGCAGTGAAGTTCATCGTACATAAATTGGAGACCCTGGCATTTATTGTAAGGAAAAACGGAAGCTGCTGTAATTTGTTGACAAATAAAGTTTGAGATTCTGTTAACCAAAGATCCGTCTTTTTACTGTCGTATTTGCTCAATAATCGAAAAGAACCAACGAAGAGTCGTTACAATATGAAAGCCCTATACAGCAAAAATCTCATTCACCAACAATATTTCTTCCAGAACTACTGTAAGTCAAAGGATATACGGGATCAGTTTTTGTTGTTTGGTAAATCTTTTTATTTTTTATCTCCTGGTGTAACAACTCCGTTCCTCTTATTGACGTTAATGTGAGATGTTACATACTGGCAATGATTGTGCTATCGAATGATTTTATTCAGTTAACGGTAGCACCCTCAACCTTAGTTATGGAATATTCCATGATGATGGCACGCTTTTACTTGCTCGAAGTAATAAGCTTTCATATAGCTAAAGGATAATTTTTTTAGTATGTATAATGTGCTAAGAATAACACAATTATATTGAAAGATAATAATAGAATCTCCAAAAAATCATAAACACTTTTACATATTTTATTTAGTTAATTTAATATTTAGAATTATAAGTCACTAGAAATGAATGTATAATGTATTGAATTGAATACTTTAAAAAGCGAAAGATCCGTAACAAATGTTTTATCTCAATTCCGGTCGGTTCGGGAATCGAACCGGCGTCTTTCTCATCAAAGTTTATGGTTAACCAACCAACTCGACCAGCGACGAGATAAAAATTTGTTTTTAGACGATCGACTTAACATTTCAATTATTTTAATTCATGAGCTAAGCCTTTGAATAAAAAAAAAATATTTTAATACATTGTGACTTATAATTTTAAACTACATAATGGTGAGATCCATTGCTATTGTATAGACCAATGATGGCGAACCTTTTTTGCTGGTGGGTCAAAACAAATTTATAAGATTTTCAATTTAGAGTCATGGGTCACTACGAATTAAAATAAAGTAGTTTATATGTTTATTTCATTGATCAAACTTTTATTTAGAAAAAAAATACTAATGTGAAATTTACTGCTGCTTTTGAGACGCTAATTTTTGTATATCCGGTTGATATGATGTTGTCCATAATTTCACACATGCGTCAGCTATTTATTTCCCGAGATTATTTCTCTCCGAGGACTTTAATTTAATGATAAAAGTTGCTGCTCACAGAAATAAGATGATCCAAACATTGTTAATCCAGCATTTGCTAAATTTTTTCTGCAGATAAATGTATTTGGCAAATTTCAAGTTTGGAGTATAAAATTTTGAATATTTTCTTCGGCTGACTCATTAAAATTCATTTGGGAACTATTTGATTCTATTTTGCAATCAAATCTTTGAATTTTTTTATACATAAACATTGAAATTCGACTAACTCGATTTCTAAATTATTAATATTCAACCGATTGAAGAACTCTAGTTCCATGTTTTTGAATTTAATTTTATGAGGTAAAGTAGTTTCCAGTTGTTTAAATTGATTAAATCTGATTTTAAATGATTCTTTGATTTCTTCTATAATTGATACATATTTAATGATTGAATGCTCATTAACCTCAATAGCTCATTAACCACCAAAAAACACCGTTGTTTCAAATTGTGCACGCAAACGTGGAAAATATGTCATACTTTTCACATTTAAATCATTTATAAATTGGGGCAAGAGAGGCTGAGAAGAAAGATTTGATGTGCGGCGATGAACGAATTGAGGGCGTTGAATCTTTTAAATATTTGGGATCAATGCTTGACTCAAACAACAGCATACTTACAGATATTAAAGCTCGAATCGCTGCAGGTAATCGAACTTTCTACTCAATTAAACCTCTCCTTGGATCACCGTATGTATCAACTAACACCAAGCTCAAGTTATACAAGACATTGATTAGACCGGTTGTGATGTATGGGTCACAAACGTGGACCCTTACACAAAATGACGAATCGCATTTATCTGTATTTGAGCGTAAGATCCTACGCTACATTTTTGGTCCACTTAAGACAGACGATGGAGAGTATAGAACCCGGTATAACTTTGAGATCAGAGACCTTCTTGAGGGTCCTGATATAATAGGTTGTATCCGTTCTAACAGGATTGCTTGGTTTGGGCATGTTCTACGAGCCGATTCACAGTCTGGAATGATTAGAAAAATGTACGTTAGTACCCCAAGGAGTGGTAGACCGCGAGGAAGACCACGACTACAATGGGAGACTGACGTAATAAACGACCTTAAAAAAATCGGCTGCCATGGTAATTATGTCGCTGTTGCGAATGACCGTGGTGAATATTCAAAGCTGATTAGCCTGGCAACGCTCCTATATGGAGCATGAACGCCTTAAAAAAAAAAAAATGTATGTAGACATTTGTGTAGAGATAAGTTTTGACAGTTGTCTGACATTTTAGTCATTAACCCATTTTCAGTCTTTTTTTCCTTTTAATTTGATCTACACGCTCAACCTCAAGAGCATCATTATTTATTTCGTTATTGGCACTATCGAAACATTTTCAAAATACAAATCATCTAAATATTCGGCTTCAAAATACATTTTGAAAACTAAAAAGGATAATTGTTTTTACAAACGCACATTTACTTTAAACACACAATTACTTTAAACGCACAATTACTAAATACAATAAAAATGTCAAAATTTAGCGTTCAATTTAATGTCTCGTGCATTTAATTTGCTGCGAAAACTGTGTAGACATTGTAGTAGAGCCATCTATACTACAATGCGCTAACTATCATTTTGAAATTATTTCCGCGTCGAGCAGCATACTGATCAACGAACTCATCAGCAAAATTTTTTATTTTATTTTTTAAGAGCTAAATTTTACGTCAAATTTATATGAAATTTTTAGCTTCGCTCGAGCAGGATACTGAGCTTTAGAATTAATTAAATCGAACTAGATTTTGACAATTTTAAAGAAACTTCATACCAATAATCTTCGTTTTAAATTAATAAGAAAATTTTAACTTTAAAAAGTTTGTAATTTCTCGGGAGGGTTAGGTGACAAAGGTCCATTCTACAAACCAAAAATGTTGCCAAGCGTATAAAATGTTCGTTTATCTTATTGGTTCATATAAGCGAATTTTAAAAGAGAAAACATTTTCTTTCGAACGATATGATGTGTCAAATTCATTTGATATTCACACTTTTTGGTAAGCCACACCTTCGAGATTGTTCAACGAAAGACTTCGCAATAATAACAACCCAGAGTTCGTTTTAAAAAAATACGTCTGATTACTACATAAGACTTAAAACCACACCGAAACACTGGAACATCAAAAAAATTAGCACTTTTTATGGTTTGCTTGTATGTCTATTAGTAAATTGACGACATCATTCGAAGTTCATCAGACTTTATATTTTGAGCTTTATATCTTGAATTATCTGAATTTTGTATATCGCTAAATGAAGATCGTTGTGAAAAGCAATTCATTAAATGGCTACTGGAATATATGATTACTGTGAAGTGTGAACGATGAAAAATTGGTATTTTTGGATTCGAATTAACACTAACTCTATATTATATGGATTACAAGCCCGGGAATTCTTGAATCACACGATTTTGCGATCAAGACATATTTTTGCGATCCCCGAATTCTAGAATTATTGAAAGTAACTGCCGGGGCTACGGGATCGCCATATTTGCCGGGATTAATCGATGAAAACACGACATCCTGTTAAAAAATAAATTATATTTGAGTTTTCGTTTATTTGTAAAATTTTTTGTTGTGAAGCGGTGAAGTGTTAAAAATTTCTTTATTACGTTTCATTAAAAACTTATCACTTCACCGCTTCATAGTAAAAATTTAGCTGCCGTCCCGGTAGATGAGTTAACGTGTGGTTTTTTATTACTGGCGAAAGCAGTGAGCTATCACTAGTGAAAATGATACCTTACGGGTGTTGGCGGATGAACTCTTTTTAGTCAATACTAGCAACATAAATCTAAGTTATGGAATTTGTTTTGAATGTCACGCAATTGCTTTCTCGAAGTAGTAAACTGTCATATAACTCTATATATGCGGCCTATAATCCTTGAAGAAGACCATACGTCACAATATGATCAATGAATATGTCCTTATCATTTGGATTATTAACAACCAAAATTTAGTTCTGTTTCTGCATATATTTTAACAAAAATATTTGCATATTTAGCTCTAAGTTATTTTTATTTCCCCCATTTTAACATGAAATATTGGCCTATGCCTATATGCATCTCTTAGCTTGTACTGCGTAAACTAGAAAATCAAAAGCAACCCATTAGCTCCTGGATTGTGGAATGCCTCAATAACACGCATTAAGGAGAGGATAACCGAGACATCTGAAGTATTAAAATATTTGCAGCATGGAAACATTGCTTTTGTCGATGGCACATCAAACATATTTAAATTTCCAAGTTGAAGTCGTAAAAGTTTTTAATAACGATTTTTTAATTTTACATGGAGAAGCAGACAATGGATGTTAAATGGATGATTGAGCTTCTCACACTGCTCGATCATCAAGCACAAATTACAACGACAATGCAACTGAGTATGTGGTTCCGGTCGATTTATTAAAGGAAAACAATTTGGAAGAATAATCTGTAACGCAGTATTAGCCTCCCTACAGTCGGCCGCCAAACTATAGACTCAACACAAAAAATTGCACTTTAGCTCCTAATTAAATAATATTGTGACGATTATGGAAGATGATAGAACACAACAACAATAGAACTTTCAAGAAAATTCTCGTTAGTTCTACAAATATAAAAATCAAAAGATACAAAAGGTAACAATGCAACCAAAGTAAACATTTAATAGGAAGTATTTGTTTTATCGAATAAGGATTGGTTAACGAAATAAAAATTGGTAAATAAAACAATTGAAAAGAATAGATTTCACACCTAGGTGTCAATATTTGAAGATCGTCTTATTGTTGATAAAGGAAAAAAAAGGGTGTGTTCTATCTAGAACATTACAGCAGTTTCGAGGCTATTTCATGTAGTATATATAAAAGGTGTTGTTCGAGGATACAATTAGTATAAAATTGTTAGTGATAAAAAAAGTATAAAAATTTAGCAGTGATAAAGGCGAAGTAAAATTAACAGTGTTATAAGTAGAAAGTTAAAAGTGATATTGTGAACAAGTATAAAAGAATTATAAGTGGTGAAATATTGTTAGTAGCAGAAGAACTACTAAAAGGGGAATAGTAATAGGAGAAATATTTTTATTGTAAAATCTTGAACGAATAAAATTATAACGTTTAGAAAATCCATTGTGTTTTAAATTTCCTGATTTAGTGATCGAACTAAATAATTGTAACTCGGCTAAGAAGCGTTACAACTGGTGTCAGAAGTGAAATTGGGAAATTGAATGGATTGTTGAATGGATTGAATGGATTGTTGAATGGATTAAAAGTTCAAGATCTGAAGAGTGAATTGGAGAAAAGAAATCTTTCAACAACGGGAACCAAGAATGAGTTGAAAGAACGATTAATAAAAGCTATGGAAGCAGCTGGATTGGATCCAGAAAAATATCGTTTTGGGCAAGAAGAAGCAGACGAAAATCCAGATGCAGGAAATATTGAAGACAAAGATGGTGCTGTTGAAGCAACGAGGCAAGTCGTACCAGCAAACAACGACTTTGCACAGTTAATGGCTATGATGGAGCAAATGAGTAACAGCATGAGTAATGAAATGAAAAAGTTAGATGTCAACATCAATCAACAGTCTGCAAACATCGCTTCAAGTCGAGAAGAAATTAGCTTGGTTAAAACACACATCGACGAGAAACTTCTACAGATGGCAGCGAATCTACGCATCGAAGTAGAGAAAATTGTGGATGAAAAAGTCGAGAAAGTGCAAAAAGAAGTTGAAGTTCTGGAACAGAAAGTACAATCGAAAGTAGATGACTTTAAAGTAGAAGTAGAAAGAAGGCTTCAAGATGTTGAAATTAAAGGTAAAACAATTCACACGGTTCAACAAACACAAAGCATGAAGTTAAAACCGCCCACATACGATCGTACATCATCGTTTGGAATTTTCAAATTCCAATTTGAAACAGCAGCTGATCAGAACAGTTGGAACGAAACACATCGTGTGGCAGCTTTAATAGTGGCACTGAAGGGTGAAGCAGCAGAAACAATACAATCAGTTCCAGAACAAGATCGAAGGAGCTACAATGAGATCATGAAGGCTTTAGATCGCAAATATGGTAGTGACCACAAACGGGAGATATACAGACTTGAGTTGAAGGGTCGCTACCAGCGAATAGGAGAAAGTCTGCAAGAGTTTTCGTCTGCGATCGAACGTCTGGTACATATGGCACATGGAAATACATCACCAGACTATATGGAAAGAATGAAGATAGATGCGTTCATCGACGGCATAAGAGATCCAGAGACGCGGAAGTCAGCTGTGATGACGCCTAAAGCTACATTTGCTGAAACAATAGCTTGTGCATTGACTAGTGAGACGGCACAAGCAATTGTCAAACCAACAATCAAGGTACGCCGTGTAGAAATGGAAGAAGAGGACAGTTTTAGGCCTCAAAGAAGACCCAAAGAATTCAACAGTAGAATAAGATGTTGGGTATGTGACAAACTTGGTCACATATCTCGAGAATGCAGAGAGGCTAGACGAAAACGGGGCAGATCAACATCACCAATCAGACGGAGATCATCTGAAGAAAAGGCTCAAGCGGGAGAGGATGGTCAAATAGCAGCGGAAGGGTTAAACTAAAACGAGTCAGCTTTAAGGGGCGTAAGCTGGCTCCCACAACCGAATGCCCCATAATCTCCATCCCTATTTCAAGAATCGCAAGGAATGGTGACAGTTTAACGATTAGAGGTGAAATTGATGACAACAACTGTATCATTACGGTAGATACTGGAGCAACTCGCACAATAGTCCGTACAGATTTACTAAAAGGGGAATTACAACCAGCAGAAAAATATCGAATACAAACAGCAACAGGGGAAAGTGCAACTATCAGGGGAAGCAAAATCGCCGATATAAAAATTGGAAATACGCACTTTCAGCATGAAGTTCTAGTGGCAGACATCGTTGATGAAGTAATTTTGGGTATGGACTTCATGAGGCCGAATGGATTTGTAATAGACGCTGGAAATGGAGTACTCAAGTATGGTAACGTAGAGTTGGTTCTTCAGATGAATGGTGCAGAATCAAGTATGAGGCGAATAATATTGGAACATCGCGAAAAGCTGCCACCTAATACCGAAACAATCGTCTGGGGAAGATTGGAGGGAGATTTTGGGTCACCAAGGTTGTGGGTTGTGGAAGCCAATGAAAATGGTCTACAACATCAAGAGATCATTATAGGGAAAACATTAGTTGTACCAGATGAAAACTCAAGAATACCGATAAGAACACTAAATTTATCAGACAAAACAAAAACCCTCAAGAAAGGAACAATCGTCGGTAAATGTGAAGAAGTAACTACCATTGTGAAATGTGAACAACAGCACACAGAAAGGAAAGTCGAAAATCTAACGCAGAAGAAAGAAATACAAAATCTACTACAGAAGTGGACAACAGAGCTTACAAAAGAACAAAAGAAAGAAGCAGAGCAGTTGCTCGAACGTTATTCATCCATCTTCTGCAGCACATCAGCAGACAACGGAAGAACTAATCTGGTTAAACATAAAATTGACACGGGAGCAGAGATGCCAATTCGCCAAGCACCAAGAAGATTACCATTAGCAAAACGGGAAGAAGCTGATAGAATGGTAAAGGATATGAAAATGGCTGGTGTTATCGAGCAATCAGATAGTCCATGGAGTTCACCTGTGGTTTTAGTTGGAAAGAAGGATGGAACTATGAGATTCTGCGTCGACTACAGAAAACTGAATGCAGTAACAAAGAAAGATAGCTACCCATTACCTCGAATTGATGATACCTTGGACACATTATCAGGTGCCAAATTATTCTCAACATTAGATCTGCAAAGTGGTTATTGGCAGGTAGAAGTCCAAGAAGAGGATCGAGATAAGACAGCGTTTAGTGTGGGTAGTGGGCTATGGCAGTTTAACGTTATGCCATTCGGACTATGTAATGCTCCCGCAACATTTGAACGTTTAATGGAACGTGTGCTGAAAGGATTACATTGGAGAACGTGCCTTGTGTACTTGGACGACATCATTGTAATGGGCAAGGATTTTGACGATCATTTGAAGAATTTAGAAGAAGTCTTCGAGAGAATCCAAGCAGCAGGACTAAAATTGAGTCCAAAGAAATGTACACTATTCAGAGAAGAAGTAAAATACTTGGGGCACAAAGTAACAACGAATGGAATACACACAGATGCTGATAAGATCACAGCAGTAAAAGAATGGCCAAGACCTAAGAATTTACATGAACTTCGCAGTTTTCTGGGATTGTGCACTTACTACCGACGTTTTGTACCAGGATTTGCGAATGTTGCTAAGAGTCTACATGAGCTCACGAGGAAGGATAAAGCTTTTGAATGGACCGAAAAGCAAGAAGATGCTTTTGTGGAGCTTCGGCAAAGATTGTGCACAGCACCAGTTCTGGCTTACCCTATACCAAATTTTAAATTCATATTAGACACTGATGCCAGCAATGATGGTATAGGAGTGTTATCTCAAGAAATTGATGGACAAGAAAAAGTAATAGCTTATTACTCAAAAATACTGTCCAAGCCAGAAAGGAATTATTGTGTAACCCGTAAAGAATTGCTGGCTATAGTGGAATGTGTAAAACATTTTCACAAGTATTTGTACGGCCAAAAATTCCATTTGAGAACTGATCATGGAGCATTGAGGTGGCTACTGCAATTTAAGAACCCGGAAGGACAAGTAGCACGATGGATTGAACGCTTACAAGCTTATGATTTCGACATTGAACATCGAAGGGGAAGTGCACATGGAAATGCTGATGCATTATCAAGAAGGCCATGCCAGGTGGAATGCAAGCACTGTAATCGGGCGGAAAGTAAGGAAAACATTATTGATGTCAGGCTTCTGCAAGTGCTTCCTAGTGAAGACTGGACGCATGAAGTGGTAAGGAAGGAGCAACTGGAAGATCCGAGCTTGGCACCAATAATAAAGTGCAAGGAAAAGGGAGAAAAACCTACATGGAGTGAGATTGCCGATAAAAGTCAAACATTAAAGGCATATTGGGCACAATGGGACAGCCTCTGTATTGAAGATGGATGCTTGAAAAGAATTTGGGAAAGTCCTGACGGATCAGTTAAAGAATCAATGATAGTAGTTCCCAAAATAAGAATACCTCAAGTATTAAAGGAATATCATGAAGGAACCAGTGGCGGTCACCTGGGTATTAACAAAACCCTTGCTAAAGTACGGCGTAGATTTTATTGGTCAGGAGCACGTCAATCGGTAGTGGAATGGTGTCAAGCATGCGATCAATGTGCGGCTGCAAAGGGACCTGCAAGAAGAAGCCGTGGTAACATGAGGCAGTATAATGTAGGAGCACCATTCGAGAGAATTGCGATGGATGTAGCTGGACCATTTCCGACTTCTGATAACAACGCAAGTGGCCAGAAGTGTGTGCAATACCAAACCAAGAAGCAACAACGATCGCTGAAGCAGTAGTTAGCAATTGGATAAGTCGCTACGGAGTACCGATGGAAATTCACACAGATCAAGGAAGAAATTTTGAATCTACCATATTTCAAGAAATCTGTCAGATGCTTGGAATTAATAAAACTAGAACAACTGCTTCACATCCCCAATCAGATGGCATGGTTGAAAGATTTAATGCTACTCTTGAGAAATATCTAGCAAAAGTAGTGAACAAGAATCAACGTGATTGGGATCGTCATATTCCGTTATTCTTGATGGCTTATAGATCAGCAGTACATGATACAACCAAAACGACGCCTGCTACAACCATTTTTGGAAATGATTTACGGCTACCTGGTGATCTGAAGTTTGGGATTATTCCATCGTCAACATTATGTGTACAAGATTATGTTAATAAACTTCAAAAAGAACTTGAGGAGGTACACACGTTTGTCAGACAGAAAGCACAGATATCCAGTGATCGAATGAAGGCTCGGTATGACATTCGCGCAAACAACAAAGGATTTGAGGAAGGACAACTAGTGTGGCTACACAATCCACAGCGGAGAAAAGGACTATCTCCAAAACTACAAACATCTTGGGAAGGACCTTATACCATCATAACAAAATTAAACGATGTCGTTTATCGAATAAAGAAAGGTCAACGAGCGAAACCAAAAGTCGTTCATCTAGAAAGATTAGCACCCTACAGAGGGGGAGATTTAGATTCTATTCGGGACGAACAGAAATAAGTGGGGGAGAATGTGACGATTATGGAAGATGATAGAACACAACAACAATAGAACTTTCAAGAAAATTCTCGTTAGTTCTACAAATATAAAAATCAAAAGATACAAAAGGTAACAATGCAACCAAAGTAAACATTTAATAGGAAGTATTTGTTTTATCGAATAAGGATTGGTTAACGAAATAAAAATTGGTAAATAAAACAATTGAAAAGAATAGATTTCACACCTAGGTGTCAATATTTGAAGATCGTCTTATTGTTGATAAAGGAAAAAAAAGGGTGTGTTCTATCTAGAACATTACAGCAGTTTCGAGGCTATTTCATGTAGTATATATAAAAGGTGTTGTTCGAGGATACAATTAGTATAAAATTGTTAGTGATAAAAAAAGTATAAAAATTTAGCAGTGATAAAGGCGAAGTAAAATTAACAGTGTTATAAGTAGAAAGTTAAAAGTGATATTGTGAACAAGTATAAAAGAATTATAAGTGGTGAAATATTGTTAGTAGCAGAAGAACTACTAAAAGGGGAATAGTAATAGGAGAAATATTTTTATTGTAAAATCTTGAACGAATAAAATTATAACGTTTAGAAAATCCATTGTGTTTTAAATTTCCTGATTTAGTGATCGAACTAAATAATTGTAACTCGGCTAAGAAACGTTACAATATACTATTATACTTCTCGACCGTAAAAAACAAATAATGCGTTTTTATTTGAAAATTGTATTCTGAATTATTTGTGGTTTCCGTGATTCAAAATCATAGCTTGCAATCTCTAACTAGCACTTACAGTAGCAATATGTTTCTGAACGATTATTACAATTTTGCCTCAATTATTTTAACCGAACCAGTGATGTGAACCAGTAAACCAGTTGCAACAAATTTTGCAACAATTTTCGAATGGCTACAATTAGTGCTTATTTCTTTCTGTTGTATATGGTTTTTTACAACTTCTGCGTAAGTTTTGTCGACTCAAAGTTGCTTTCAACAACAAATACGCAATATTATTTTATCATTTATCTACATAACTACAGATAGGAAATTGAAGACGCCGATAAAATAAACCTCACCATTTCCGTTTTTTTGAAACTTTATTAATCGTTTAAATAAATAAAAACTAATACGTGATTGTATTTTTTTCTTAGTTTTGACACCGGGTGACACGATGTTAAGAAGTTTAGAGACAAGGAAAGTTTAAAATTAAAATGTGCTTAAATGGGTTAACTGATTTTGATATTAATTTTTTGTTTAAAAGGCTTCATAAACATTTTATACTGGTAAAAGTACATTACATTTTTATATGATTTTTTTCAATTTTAATTTGTGAAACATAACCATTTTAAAAAGGACCTTTTTCTTTTATTTTTTTATAATTTAATAATTAATTTATTAATAATTTAATAATTTTTAAATTTAATGATTTATATATATGATTAATTAATGATTTATTTATTTTGACCCAAATATATGTCTAAATAACACATTGCGCTCTAGTAAAAAATATAAATGATAGTCAAATTGAAAACCAACCTCAAATAGCAACACCCATTATGTATTAAAAAAAAAATAAATATGAGAAATTTTTATTATTTTACTCAGTTCTATTTTACTATTTTACTAGTACTATTTTACTCAATATTACGGGGCCAGGCCCACCCTGGAACATTTTCTTAGTTACGCCAATGCGTATAGATAAAAATCTTAATAAAAATCTTGAATTTAATATTTATTTAATTTTAACTAATAATTGATATTCTGATCCTATTAAGTTGGATCTTGAACTTGATTTTTTTTGATTAACCAAAAATGAATTTATTTATCAACAAATATGAACTTATTTATAATATTCAATTGGCGATAAATCTTAACGATAACTATTGAAATATAACGACTTAAGAAGGATGAATTACATATGTGTGAAAGAGTAATGAATGGTAGTTTACACAACAAATGTATATACTTTTCGAATAATAAAAATATGGAGGGGCTGAAATCTCAAGCTCTGAGATATCAAGACTTCGGTCTGGGTTAAGGATTTTGATATAGTTTTCGGCAACAAAACTTTTATGAGGACATGGTTTTTAGTTTTGGGCAGCGATGAATATCAAACATTACTCTTTGTTAAAGTACAAGTATTCAGAGATAGACACTGTTTAAAAATTTATTACAAAACTAACACGAAACATCAATACGTTGCCGGATAATTGTAATCAAAATTCCAAAAATATTGTTAAATTAAATAAAATCAAACTTTTTCAAAATTCCAAAAATATTCTAAAAATTAGAATGAAATCAAATATTTAAACTTTTTCTAAATTCTGATGATATGCCAAATTCTTAAAAATTCGAACTTTTCCAAAATTCTAAAAATATTGCAAAAATTATTACAAAATCAAAAATTAAAACTTTTTTCAAAATTCCAAAAATTATAATAATATCAAAAATTAAAAATTTTTCAAAATTCTAAAAATATTTCAAAAATTCTTACAAAATCAAAAATTAAAACTTTTGCCGAAATTCTAAAAATATTGCAAAAATTATTACAAAATCAAAAATACAAACTTTTTCAAAATTCCAAAAATATTTCAAAAACTACAACAAATTCAAAAATTTCCATGTCCAATTTCATTTTAAATTACATTTACGTCATAAAAACAGCTACATTTTTTTTCCCAAAATATTGGCTAAAAAATTAAATGAAATCATTTTTTGACACACTTGACATTATTTTTTGACAAACTTATAATGCCATAATTCTCTATAATAATAATAAAATATCATGTCATACGAACTATTAATTTTATTTTTTTCTAAAAAAATTGGGTAAAAAATAAATGAAAACCTTTCTTTTGACACACTTGACAACATTTTTTGACAAACTTATAATGCCATAATTCTCAATAATAATAATAAAATTTCATTTCAAACAAACAATTTATTTTTTTTCCAAAAAATTGGGTAAAAAACTAAATAAAAATCTTTTGACACACTTGACAACATTTTGTTGACAAACTTATAAAGCCATAATTCTCAATAATAATAATAAAATTTCATTTTAAACAAACAATTTTATTTCCAAAAAATTGGGAAAAAAAAATAAAAATCTTTCTTTTGACACACTTGACAACACTTTTTTGACAAACTTATAATGCCATAATTCTCAATAATAATAATAAAACTTCATTTCAAACAAACAATTAATTTTATATTTTTTTTCCAAAAAATTAAGTAAAAAAATAAATAAAAATCTTTCTTTTGACACACTTGACAACTTTTTTTTGACAAACTTATAATGCAATAATCTAGTTTTTGATCTCACATACCAATCCCGACCATCAAGATTTCTCCAAATTCAATGTTCCTACTCGTAATCACTTAAAATGAACGTTTTTTAAGCCAAAAATATGCAAATTTCCTTGTTTTGACACACATAACGATTTTTTTGACACACTTCCGGTACAGTTATCGAACACAGCGTCCTTTCGGACCTGTCCCTTGAGTATACCTATTTTTAGAAAAAAAAATTTTTGAAATCCATCCAGTGGTTTTCCCTGCAGCGTAGGTAATGACGGCCGGACGGCCGGCCGACAGACAGACATACATTTTTTTTTTTTTTGCTTTTTTAGAATCAGGAGGTCCTAAAACGTCGAGAAATGTCAAAAAAAGTGGGGGTAAGAATTTCACTTTGAGCTCATGAATGTAATACTTAGGTCTTTCAGACCGAAGTAAAATGAACAACGTTTTATGAATCCCTTAGTTCCGGGATTCATAAAACGCTCCGGGATTGTAATCCTTATATGGAACAGTAATAATCCAAAATGCGGTATAAACGTAACATATGATGTAATATTTATAAGATAAGTCAATCTTTTGTTATTTTATTTTCAAAACCTTCTATTGACTAACTTTTATCTATCTTAATTGAATTAAAAGTAAAACATTTATTTTGGCGTATGTAAAAGTGTTCGGCTTTAAATTGCCAGAAAAATTGGGTCCATCGAGCCGGGTATTTTCAAAACTAAATTAAATAAATTGTAATTTTACAAATAAGTTCAGTATTTGAGTGATTAGTAAGTAATAGTAATTAGAATGTTCCTTTTGATGAAAAACGTGATACGCAGGTGAAAAACTCGAAATTTGAACTTGACCATTTTTGATTTTCCTGAAACATGACATGTAAGTAGTATGGACAAAATAAAAAATACGTCTTATTTTAAAATTTTTTTAAAGTGCTTAGTTTGAGCATAGGAAGCACTCCAACATTCATTAAAAATGAAAATTCTGCCAATCCTATGTAACTTTGAAATTAAATTGCTCAAGAACGGCTATACCGATTTCATCAAAATTTTTTTTGTTTGATAGATGATTAGTTAGTCGTTTGAAAAAAATTAGTTTATTGTTTTTATAATTAATTTTTAAAAAAAAATTTTAAAACAATTTTTTAAAGATGGCGCTAGGGTCGAAGATCAATTGGAATTTAATTAATTTTTTTTTCCGAAAATTGTTCTATCCTTACTCTAAAATATATCAAATTAACTCAGACGCGTTAATTTTTGTTCTTGAGATATTTAATTTTAAAGATTTTTAGTACGACTAAAATTCGAATTTTTCTTCATTTTTTCAAACAACTTCCATTAACAAAAAATTTTAAAATCATTTAAATTTTAACTTTTTTTTTTTAAATATAGCTCAAACCTTACTTTAAAATATATCAAATTTTCAAAGCGGCATTAATTCGTGTTCTTGAGATATTTAATTTTAAAGATTTTTAGTCCGATTAAAATTCTAATTGTTCATTATTTTCTCGAACTTCAGTGGTTAAAATTTTTTGATGATATAAATTGTTCGAAAAAATAATGAAAAAAAATCTTACTATGAAGGCAAAACTGTCAACTTGTTTTTTTAATCCATAGTATATGGTAAATGTTTTGAAATACAGCAGACACAACGGTATGGTATGGTATACGACTGTTTCAACTATTTATCACAGCTTTAGCTATGGTGGCGCTTACCTCTTTTGGTATTATGCAGTGTGCACACTTCCGTCCAAGTACTAAAGTAGTCGATGATCACTAGCCCACATTTGTTTTGGTTATTAGTTACGGGGAATGGTTCCGCTAAATTCATTGCGATTTCGTCAAATAGAGCGCCTACATTGTATAATTTCATTTTTCCATGTATTATTTTTACAAGTGCCTCCTAATAGCACACGAGTCCCTTTTTTCATTTCACAATTGGTTGGTAAGTCATTACCAGAAAAACCGTTGTGTTTATACAAAAGTTTTGTTGATCAAAAAATGACCCTCGCTTGCGTCTTTGTGACTCTCCTTCAGCACTTCTGGTGTTATGTTTTTTAGTTCCACTGTGAGAGATTGGTTTATTATGTCATCTAGACTCTACCGTATGCTCTTTAAGCTCTTCAAAGTCTGAGCTTAATGTTTAATTTTTACCCATACTGGTTTGCTATTCAGGAGTGATGCATAAATCTGAATCTTCCAACGTATCTCTAATGCTTATAGTGAATTGCTCACACTTGCATACATAATTTAATTTAAAACAACATGGTGAACGAAATGAAGTTTCAGAAACCAAAAGAAAAATATCACGAAAAGCTGCACGATGGCAACACAATAGAAATTTAAATCAATTTAATCACAGTAGCCTTATCTTTTTCAATATTTGAGAGAAGGACATGCGTATTAGTTTGAATTTTTTGTTTTTTATATAATACAATCAAAAAACTTTATTTCAGAGTTCAATCCAATCAAATAAAGTGTTTTCTCCTTCCGGTAACTATAAATATGGGCTTATTTGTTTTTTTAGTGTTTGATCTAGCGTGCTACTTACCTATCTGGATTCTTGAATTGAAGTAGCTATCTTAACGTACCATGATCCTTTCTCAGATGAAATTTACTACCATATCAATATTTATGAAAATATTTGACGCATTTTACGTTGAACAAAAAGCCTCTCATGCCTCTCTCATTACTTGTATTGGTGTCAAAATTAATTTCATGGTAGGTATAGTAAAGACCGGAATTGGTGCAGTACATAATATTTTTCGGAGCTCGACAAACGCTTGCTCTTCGTCATTCCACTCAAACGTCTTGTCTGTTTTAGTTTATTTGTGCAGTTTATTTTAGGCAACGTTAATAAATCCTAGCAAACAAACCATCTACAATAAGTGCACAATCCAAAGAAGCTTTAGAGAGACATTTTTTGATAAGTGTTCAAATTTCATGAAAATGAACACTCAATGAGAAATAAATTTTAATCAGGTACTTGGTTAACTTTCTAGGAAGTTCTTAAAGAACTCATTAAAGTCTCTGCTCATGACGATGATGTCGTCCAGATACAAAGCATTACAAACCTTTAAATACACGTTCCAATAATCGATCGATTAGCACAACCTAAATAGCAAGAAATTAGATTGTCAGTACCGGCTGCACCTACACTTACAGCGGTTTTTTTGCGTTCTTCATCTACAACCAACACCTACCAGTATCTGCTCTATAGATTGAATGTTTAAGCCCCGAACTGTAGGTTTGCGGTCAGCTTTTGATCTTGATAAGACTTCACTTTAACATGTTTTTATATTTTTGACCTTTCTTATTGGCTACCACAGTCCACAATCTAACTGATCAAATAGTTAGCAGCATTTTATTTTTGATCTAATGTTATTCGACGGATAGCAGCTTCGATTCTTTACTATTAAATTGAAGTAACTTGATCTTTCCCTACATGAGCACTCCTTTTTCAGTATCAATAATTTTTCTTAATCAAGGCCATTCTCAGGATGATTTCGTCCACAATTTCAGCAACGACTTCATGTTGAAAGTGAGGATCCCCATTTCTATATTGATTGTCGTTTTGCTTTAAACACTCTCCCTTTCATCCGTTGCCAAAACTTTTTCCCGTTAATCTAATTGTTGTTGGGATTTTATGTCCAAGGCACATCCAATAGTTTTGGTGAATGAGGCTTTAGAAAACAACACTAAAGCCTGTGTTGTTTAACAATACCATCGCTTCCATATCTTTGATGCAATGTGTGGATGCGTAAGACTACCGCTCTGCTCAATCTACCATAAAATATGTTAAAACCCGGATTGTTATACTAACTGTTCTAAAATGAAACGCGGTCATAGCAATTTTTGGAACCAATTTCAAAAAATTACATAAACTATTTACTAACATAAATTTATTTGTCAAACTTGTACGTCGAAACGTTTCAAAACCATTACACAAAAACGTTAAACTAATCTAATCGTTTTAATGCATTGTCTGTTTCTGAAACTTATATCCATTATTTTCAAAGATCGAAGAAAAAACCATATGTACCTTGAACTTAAAAGAATATAATGAACAACAGAAACTTAATACGTGACCGACAAACAAACACCATTTTATTCTTGTTTCGATTAGATTTTCTCGTACAAACTTTAAATCTTTATGATTTTACACAATTCCACTTCAAGGATTCCAATTCACCGTTTACAATGTTATCCCAAGAAATAGTTATAATCTAAATTATGTACAAAAAAATATTTACGTTGATAATTTAATTCAAATAAAACAATTTGTTTATTTATTTACATTTAATCTTCCACTAAAAAATTTTAACAAAGGAAAAGCCCATAAAAGCAAAAACAAAATGTTCAATTAAACTTTTTAACTTTAAATTCCGACTTATGAATTTTATACAAAAGAAACAAAAGAAAATTTTCTTTTAAACATTTCCATTACGGGTATTTTATTAGATTATTTATAACAAAACATATATAAAGTTTATTTATTCTCTTAAACAAAAAATAAAGCTTTATTTATTTACAATGAGAAAAGCTTCTTAAAAAAACAAAGAAAATAAAAGTGGAGTTTTTTTTCTTAGTTGAACTTGTTAAAAAAAGATTTTATGTTTTAACTTTAACACCAAAAAGGTGAAATGTGGTTTTGGGAAATGAAGTTGTAATAAGCTAAGATTTTTTAATATGAACGAGAATAGGTTAATAAAAGTTTATAAAGAATAACCAATACGATTTTATACGCGCTGGACCTTTACCTTGCAAATATCGTCGATTCTTTGAATTTTTATTGAATTGTAATATTTTTGACATTAAGGGAATTTAAATTAATTTTGGATCATTTTTTGAGATCAATTAAACTCAAGTAAGTAAAGAAGTTGAGTTGTAAATCCTTTGTTAATGGACTCATAGAGTCCGAACGAAACTAGTCAGGAAATACAAATAAAATTAACGATAAAATTGAAGTTTTGCCTGTTTGTTTTTGTTTTAATTTCTTTTGGGAAAAAATAATAATTAAAGGGTTTTTCTAAAAAATTTGTCGTTAAACAGTGAGTGAAAGTAATAGGTGATTACAATTCGTTGAAAAAAGTTTTTATATTTAACAAATATAATTTCATTCATTAATAAGTAAAGAAGTAATTGGAATTTTTTCAATTCAAAGGTATGGTTTGAAGTTTCTCAGAAAAAAACTCCATTTCCCATTTTTTTGTGTTTCGGTTGGGATTCGAACCTACCTCGTCAGTGCCCGGCTCGAATCCTTCGGCTCGAATCAATTACGCCGTTGAGGCGATGATAATTTCACAGTTGAAACTTCTTCATCACTTATTTATTTTTACTTAAGTTGAATTTTTCCACTGTCATTAGACTCCATATTATGGAAAAAAATGTTTTTACATTATATGGGATTTTTTGCATTAAATTTCTAGACAATACTTTGTGTGAATTCATAGAATGGGGAACATTTCTATTCTAATTAACATCCTAAGTCACGATTGTATAGTCATTATTGATTGTTTCCAATCAATGTGAAATCAATGGCTGACCCTTGGTCAATTTGTAGTCCTATATGTATTAACATTAGACTTATTTCTTATTTCAATAGTTATTTTTAATAATTGATAATTCAACTTTATTCAAATATGTAAATGGGTAGTTCTACACACGAAGGAAGAAAATGGAGCTAATTACGGAACGATATGCTTTTTGCGTATAAGTTCTGGCAAGTAGTTTTAGTTAAAGTTGATAACGTTCTTTCACCTTACTGAATATGGTCATAAAAAAAAAACATGAGTCAAAAAATTTGTTATTAAAAATTATTACTGCAGTGTAAATTTGTCTCTACACACTTAGAACCATTGAATCATTGATTATTTAGTTTACCAGCTTAGACTTTCAAAAAGGGACACACCGACGACTGATAATTTTATGTTTTGGAACATATTTTTTGTTAGAAATATATTATATTTCGAAACGGGTTTATTTTTGGGGTCATGCTAGACATAGTTAAGGTTTACAAATTTCATTTGAAAAAAATATTTTTCTTTTATATTAATATACGAAATAATCCATGCCGTCCAAAATTCCCATGTTTTTGAACTACCCAAATATTAATTTTTAAATTCCGTTTAGCCAAAACATAAATCAAATTTTGATATAATATTTTTAAACAACATTTGTTCACATGGATACAAAATTACCGTTAAGGATGTTTTTAATTATAACAATATTTATTTTTTTTAAACGTATTTATAAGACATTTATAGTTGCTTTGTATTAAAATCGTATTTGAAAAATATTTTTTAAGAGTGAAACAATTTTTTAAAAACGATATTATCTGTTCTTCTTAAAATCAAAAACGTGGTTGTAAAGACATTTTCTGTTGACCTATATCCAAGTTCATATCCTCCTTTTTGTATTCCGTTTTAATACGAATCGTCTCTATATGTGGAATGTATATAATTAACATTTTTTGATTTCATTGACCACCACATACACCGCAGCATTAGTGATATTACCATGCTTCAACATCACGTTAAATTTGTCCTTACATATTATGATGCAAGGTTTAATTTTAATATTTTAGCGTTAATGAATAAAATTTTGCAATTTAATTTTGTAAATCATAAATTTTATGGAAGATTTTAAATTTAGTGTTTCAATAAATTTAGAACTTGACTGTGCTATTCACCCAGACCCGGTATGTGATCAGCCATAGGATTTTTATTTTGTCTCGTATGGTCCGAAACTGGAATGAAAGTGTGATTAGAGTTAGAGGTGTTACTCTGATTAGTATTATGAGCTTTGTATTATGAACAAATCACCAGTTATTGATAGGTAGGACTTGGTGTTTTCCTAAAAACTAAACTTAAATCACTCTATAATAATTTTAACAATTCTAAATTTCATTTTGACAGGGAAGAGTTGTTAGACGTTAGAAAACGTTATTATTAGACTGCTAGAAAAATAACAGCTGGGCAAGTAAACCTTGAGGCTAGCGACACATTAAATGAGTAAAATATGTCATGTGGGGTATCGTTAGAATCAGAATTTCATAACAAATACAATCCCCCATATTACCCCTGATCGGTGACATAAGCATTTTTTACTCCCAAGGGGGTAGGTACCCTTATCGTAGAAAAAAATATTTTTTTTGCATGTCATGTTTGGTGTCGATTTCAATATAATCGGGGATGCTGAGTTCAATGATGATGATGATAAAAATGGGATTCGGACTCGGTGTAGTCCGAAAGGGTGGAGGTTGGGGAATCGGTTATAAAAAATATCAAAATTATCGTCATAATAAAAATTGGGGTTGGACTCAGAGTAGACCAATAATAGGTCTACACTGAGTCAGACCCCCGAGGGTTGGGGCGTCGGTTATACAAAGTATCGAAATTATTGTCATTATTATCGATTTTTACATAATCGAGGATGCTGAGTCCAATGGTGATGGTAAAAATGTTGACCGGACTCAGTGTAGTTCAATAAGGGGTGGAGGTTGGGGGTCGGTTATAAAAAATATCAAAATTATCGTCATCATTATCAATTTTAACATAATCGAGGATGCTGCGTTCAATTATGATAATAAAAATTGGGGCCGGACTTAGGGTAGTCCAATAATAGGTGGGGGTTGGGGGGTCGGTTACACAAAGTATCGAAATTATTGTCATTATTATCGATTTTTACATAATCGAGGATGCCGTGTTCAATGGTGATGGTAAAAATGCTGACTAGGCTCTGGGTAGTTCAATAAGGGTTGGGGGTCGGGGGCTGGTCATGAATAGTATCAAAATTGTCGTCATTAGTGTTGATTTTAACATACTTGAGGACGCTGAATCCAACAGTGATGTCTAAATTGAGATCAAAAATATAAGGGTGTCACTAAAGGGTGGGAGTTTGGGCTGAAAGCCGAAAATATATTATGGGTACCGATTTTGGATAAATTGAGGGTACTGAATGCAATGGTGATGCTGAAATTAGTATTTGGGGAAATTAAAATCGAGAGAATCAACATCCACAAACTTGGATAGAGAGGATGAATTATTTGATGAAGTAGACGATTGTACAGCGATCAAAATCATACTACTCAGGATACACTACACTACACTATTCAGGAAGTACTAGTAAATAATGGTTCATCTAAACTACCAATAATTTTGGAAGGTGAAATTCCAGCTCAAATTCCAGCAACTAGTAACATAATATCACAAAATTCAAAAAATGTTTGTTGACAAAAAAAAGTCCTATTAACTCTTTGAAGTGTTTAATTGAACTTGAAAATGTATCAATAAATCTCTTGAAAGAATTGAGAGTACGGAGCGCAACACAAAATAATCGAAAAAAATATTGGAAGAACTAGATTTACTCTCTATCGATCCTCTATATTTTCAGAAGCAAGAAAATACATAATTTCAAACCGAAACTTACGAAATTTTATCGAATAAGTCAGAAATGAAAGTCGAGGAAAATGTAGCAGAAAACAATTCCTCAATGAAATCTTTGAAATATTCAATTCAGCTTGAAAATCTATTAATAACGCAACTCACTAAGCTCAAAGAAGAAAAACAATTAAAATATGAAATGGATTCTACAAACTTATCCAAGCGTGTTGACAAAATGAAAAGACTAAATGTCGTAGAAGATCAGGAGATGCAAAATATAATGCTAAATGAGAATAAATCAAGCCTCCAGAAACGACAAAGAGATGCAATAGAAATAAAAGAACAACAAAATCAACTCATTGAACTGAAAGAATCGATAACAAACAACGAAAGTAAACATAGAACTCGATCTCAAACCAAAAAAGAAATACTCCTTGATTTGTTTTTAAATAGAATAGCATTATCATTGAAATTTGAAATCAATCAACAAGCAATTACCGAAATAAATAGCAAAACATTTTCGTTCAATTTGTAATACACAGTGTTTTTCATAGTACAAATTTTTTATTACGTGGTTCTGCATTTCAACGTCGCCATTGGATTCAGCTTTCTTGATTCGTAGAAAAACCACTATTTATTATGTATGTATATTTGAACATTACCCCAATTTTAGACCCAAACCCTTATCCTCTAGTTTCTTCCCTAGGGCGCAAATACTAATTTCAGCATCACCATTGAATTCAGTGCCCTTGATTTATCCAAAATCAATATGTACTCATAATATATATGTGAACATTTTCGGCTTTCAGCCCCCAACTCCCACCCTTTAGTGACACCCTTATATTTTTTATCCCAATTTAAACATCACTGTTGTATTCAGCGTCCTGAAGTATGTTGAAATCAACACTAATGACGACAATTTTGATACTATTCATGACCAGACCCTCAACCCCCACTCCTTATTGGACTACCCTGAATCCGGTCACCATTTTTATCATCACCATTGAACTCGGCATCTTTGGTGATGTTAAAATCGAAATAATGACGATAATTTTGATACTATTCATGACCACACCCACAACCCTCACCCCTTATTGAACTACCCTGAGTCCGGTCAACATTTTTACCATCACCGTTGAACTCAGCATCCTCGATTATGTAAAAATCGATAATAATGACAATAATTTCGATACTTTGTGTAACCGACCCCCAACCCCCACCTATTATTGGACTACCCTAAGTCCGGCCCCAATTTTTATTATCATAATTGAACGCAGCATCCTCGATTATGTTAAAATTGATAATGATGACGATAATTTCGATATTTTTATAACCGACCCCCAAGCCCCCACCCCTTATTGAGCTACACTGAGTCAGGTCAACATTTTTACCATCACCATTGAACTCAGCATCCTCGATTATGTAAAAATCGATAATAATGACAATAATTTCGATACTTTGTATAACCGACCCCCCAACCCTCGGAGGTCGGACTCAGGGTAGACCTATTATTGGTCTATCCAGAGTCCGACCCCAATTTTTATTATGACGATAATTTCGATATTTTTTATAACCGACCCCCAACCTCCACCCCTTTTTGGACTACCCCGAGTCCGAATCCCATTTTTATCATCATCATTGAACTCAGCATCCCCGTTTATATTGAAATCGACACCATACATGACATGCAAAAAATATTTTTTTCTACGATAAGGGAACCTAGTCCCTGGGAGTAAAAAATGCTTATGTCACCGATCAAGGGTAATATAGGGGATTGTATTTGTTATGAAACTCTGATTCTAACGATACCCCACATGACATATTTTACTCATTTAATGTGTCAACCCCACCCACTGGGTTGGTTGGGGGGGTTGGTGCAAACCAACTTTTGGACTCACATGTTGCGCCGGTCTGAATAAAAGATGATGGTGCCATTAAATTTTTTTTATCTCTTTCCATTTATTTTATATAGATTTTTATATGCTAAAACTTTAAGAGGGTGTAAAGGGGTGGGGGTGGGTCTTACCACCCCAATCTCATAAAGTTTTTGGGAGACGGCCAAGCCCGATCGATTGATACCAAAATCACCAAATCGAGTCAAAAAAATTTCCAAAAACCACGTTTTCTGCCCGATTCTTAAAAAAAACAATAGTTAAAGTGTAAAGCAATTATACAAATATTTAAATTCCTAGAAGATCATACTTTATTGTCATCCATTCAGACATCCTCAGGTAAGCTTTTGTTTTAATAGTATTAAAACGTCTATGAAAAACCATACGAAAAGATACAAAAAATGATCCACGAAACATCCTTTGTGTAATGCTAATATTTACAGAATAAAGTGTAACCTTGAGGTTGTACAAAATTTAAGTGATACAAATTGCTAAAAAGTGTCCCCACATCTGTACAAACAAATGAAAATAAAGTTCTATCCACTTGTGACAAACAAAAAATCTGTTTAATGATTTGCATATCAAAGTGTTCGATATTCCAATTTCCTTACAACTTATCAACACAATAAATCCCTAATCCTTACGGAGCAAGATAAAATACATTTTTTGTATTTGTTTACAGAAAATTTAAACAAACAGCTTTAAGCTCTGAAAACTCAATTACCATTATAGTTGCTCAATCGCATAAAAGAAACATATATAAAACAGAAAATTTATTTATTAGGCTTGTTGTTTTTAATTCAACGAATTTCATAAGATGTGACAGTATTAATTTTGTTCTTAAATATTTTTATTTGCATTTCTATATATACAAAAATCAATATCATCTCAGAATTTAAAATTAAATTTGAAGGGATTTTGTGTATAAATAATCTGTTTTTACTATACAATTTTTTTCCGGGGAGAAAATGTTAATACTTTGTTTTCTTTGTATAAATTAGCGTCATTAAATCGTACGTTGAACTATACGTCAAACTTGATATTCACAAAAAAATTTAATTTTATCTAATAACATTTTATAACTTGTTAAGGTTACCTACTCTTAAATAAATAAACAACTCGACAATAAACTTTATTTTATTACTGAGTTTTCTCGTTAAATTCAATTATCAAATTTACAAAATCTTCTAACGATTTTTTTTATTAGTCATAATATTAATCAAAAACTTACAAACCATCAATTTACGTAAGAACAGAGCATAAAACATAAATTGATAAAATTCACTTCAATTAATAATTTTAATGTCACAATTTAACAATAACAAAATCTGGAATCTTATAAAACAATCCAGTTTATGTTGTTCCAACAACGATGATTCAAACAATGGTTTTAGGTTAATTCTGTTGATAAACTCAAACCAATTAATAATAAAGTAAATTTAATTTTGAAACAGAAATTAATAAAAAAACTAAGAATAAAATTCAATTTGAACCAACAAAATAATAAAATTAAGGTAAATTTAATGACGTGATCGTGCGAGAAAAATAGAAATGAAAATGAACAAATAAAAATTTAACAAATTTATGTTTATTTTCTTTTGTTTAAGTTATTTTGTAGATTTTGGACAGTAGGGAGTGCAATAATAGTTTCAGGTCGTCGTTTGAAGTGACATAAGCGTTGATAACTACTGTTGTGGTTGACTACAAGGAACTCTAACGTTTATAAAAACAAATATCAATCTCGCTTAGTTTAATAATACCGTAACTTTTGAAACATTTGAAACAATTGAAACATTAGGAACATTTGAAACGTTTGAAACATGTTAATCATTAGAAATGATTGAATCATTTGATACATTTAAAACATTTTAAACATTTGAAACATTTGAAATATTTTAAACTTTTGAAACGTTTGAAACATTTGAAACATTTGGAACATTTAACATTTAAAACATTTGAAACAATTGAAACAATGGAAACATTTAAAACATTTGAAATATTTGAAACATTTGACACATTTGACACATTTGAAACATTTGAAACATTTGAAACATTTGAAACATTTGAAACAATTGAAACATTTGAAACATTTGAAATATTTGAAACATTTGACACATATGAAACATTTGAAACATTTAAAACATTTGAAACATTTGAAACATTTGAAACATTTGAAACATTTGAAACATTTGAAACATTTAACATTTGAAACATTTGAAACAATTGAAACATTTGAAACATTTGAAACATTTGAAACATTTGAAACATTTAACATTTGAAACATTTGAAACAATTGAAACATTTGAAACATTTGAAACATTTGAAACATTTGAAACGTTTGAAACATTTGAAACATTTGAAACATTTGAAACATTTGAAACATTTGAAACATTTGAAACATTTGAAACATTTGAAACATTTGAAATATTTGAAACATTTTGAAACATTTGAATCATTTGAAACATTTGAAACATTTGAAGCATTTAACATTTGAAAAATTTGAAACAATTGATACATTTGAAACATTTGAAACATTTGAAATATTTGAAACATTTGAAACATGCAGAACATTCGAAACATTTGAAACAAAAGAATTAATTCACACATATGAAACATTAGAAATATTTGACACGTTTAAAACATTTTTAACATTCGGATCCTTCACTAACATTTGAAACATTTAAAACACTCGAAACATTTGAAACATTTGAAACATTTAAAACATTTGAAACATTTCAAATATTTTGAACATTTGAAAAATTTGAATCATTAACAACATTGGAAACATTCGAAACTATTGAAACATTTGAAAGATTTGAAATGTTTGTAGCTTTTGAAATAGTTGCAACATGTAGAACATTTGAAACATTTGAAACAATAGAACTATTTCACACATTTGAAACATTTGAAATATTTGACACCTTTGAAACATTTGAAACATTTGAAACATTTGAAACAATTGAAACATTTGAAACAATTGAAACATTTGAAACATTTGAAACATTTGAATCATTTAAAAATTTGAAACATTTGAAACATTTATAACATTTGAAACATTTGAAACATTTGGAACATTTAAAACATTTTGAGCATTTGAAACATCTAAAACATTTGAAACATCTAAAACTTTTGAAACATTCAATGCATTGGAAACATTTGAAACATTTGAAACATTTGAAACATCTGAAACATTTGAAACATTTGAAACATTTGAAACATTTGAAACATTTGAAACATTTGAAACATTTGAAACATTTGAAACATTTGAAACATTTGAAACATTTGAAACATTTGAAACATTTGAAACATTTGAAACATTTGAATCATTTGAAACATTTGAAACATTTGAAATATTTGAATCATTTGAAACATTTGAAACATTAGAAACATTTGCAACATTTGAAAAATTTGGAACTCTTGAAACATTTGAAACATTTGAAATATTTGAAACATTTGAAACATTTGAAACTTTTGAAACATTTGAAACATTTGAAACATTTGAATCATTTAAAACATTTCAAACATTTCAAACATTTCAAACATTTCAAACATTTGAAATATATTGAACATTTGAAAAATTTGAAACATTTGAATCATTAAAAACATTTGAAACATATGAAACAATCGAAACTATTGAAACATTTGAAAGATCTGAAATGTTTGTAGCTTTTGAAATATTTGCAACATGTAGAGCATTCGAAACATTTGAAACAATAGAATTATTTCACACGTTTGAAACATTTGAAATATTTGACACGTTTGAAACGTTTTTAACATTTGGATCCTTTAAAACATTTGAAACATTTGAATCATTTGAAACATTTATAACATTTGAAACATTTGGAACATGTAAAACATTTTGAGCATTTGAAACATCTGAAACATTTGAAAAATTTGCAACATTTATAAAAATTTGAAACGTTTGATACAATTGAAATTGAAACTTTTGAAATCGAAACATTGAAACATTTGAAATATTTGAAACATTTGAAACATTTTAAACATTTGAAACATTTGAAACATTTGAAACATTTGAATCATTTGAAACATTTCAAGCAAATACGTATAGGATTTTGATGAAACTTTGGTATATGATCCAGGTTAACTCGAAAAAGGAAGATCAGGAGTTATTTCAAAATTGAACGAAATGCGAGGGATCTCTCTAGCACATGTAAGTTTGCGTTTTCAATCACTTCTAATCCTATATAAACGATATGAGATATAACGAAAACGACCGGCACTCTCATGGTCGCATTTGTTGAGGTAGATCAAAACAATTTTCTGTACATGTGTGTTCTATTAATATCTCGGACGAGTTCGTGAATCAGCAAAATCCGACACGTGGCTAAGGAACTAGAGCTTTTTTCTAAAAAAATTTGATTTTTTAAAACCGTTATAACGGCCGTTTGGATACTAATATTTTAAAAAGTTAACAAATTTAGAATTTTTGGAATCTTTTTAATCAATTTGTTTTAAAAATAGACCTCTGCAGTTAGAGGTTCCTGAGTGAGCGGCTCCAACAAAAAAGTTTGCAAAAAAAAAAATTTTTTTGAAACAACCGGCACTCTCACGGCCGCATTTGTAAAGCCAGATCAAAAAACCTTTTATAAAAATGTGCGTTTTATTAATATCTTGAACAAGTTCGTAAAGCAATCAAATCCGTAAAGCAATCAACTAGAGACTTTATACTAGAAAAATTCTGTTTTTAGATCCCTTATAACGGCCGTGTAGATTCTACTATTTTTAAAAACTTCATAAATTTAGAATTTTTGAAACTTTTTTAATCAGTTTCTTTAAAAAAAAAAGACCTCTGCAGTTGGAGGTTTCTGAGTGAGCGGCTCCAGCAAATAAGTTTGTTTAACACAAAATGCGTCGCATTTGTGGAGCCAGATCAAAAAACCTTCCGTAAACATGTGTGTTTTATGAATATCTTGGACAAGTTCGCAAAAAAAACTGACATATGGTTAAATAACTAGAGGCTTTATACTAGAAAAAAAAATTGTTTTTTTAATCCGTTATAACGGCCGTTTGGAGACTAATATTTTTAAAAACTTCATAAATTTAGAATCTGTGGAAACATTTTAATCCGTTTCTTATAAATATAAACCTCTGCAGTTAGAGGTTTTCGACTTGTTGGCTTCAACAAAAAAGTTTGCAACAGTCCATAACTACTGTTTCCAAAAACCTTATAATAGTCAATGAAAAAAAATAAAAAGGTTTGAATAGAAGAAATTAATTTTTTTTTCTTAGAAATAAACTATTCTGATATTTTGCTGTAATTGGACGACATATGATATAGCGTAGGTTTGTGTCATAAATTGTCACACACATGTTCTGTGGTAGATTTGATATTTGTTTGTTGCAAAATTGGATAGATATAGTTTTGCATATATATGTAGCTAATTTTCTTTTTAAAATTAGTTCGATATCTGTTTGAAATTAGTTTGTGTTGTTTAAACTAATCTGATACATCAGATTCTACAGCCACACAAAACTGTCTGATCTCGAAATCTACCTATTTCTAGCGGATATACGTGCCGCTTGGACTTATTTTTATTCATACGACAGAATTTATGTGTGATGGGATACTACAGCTTCCTTTAATGTTTTTATACGCAAAATCTATAACATTTGTTGGCCATTAATTGAAGTATTTGATGGATATTACCTCACTATATATCCAGAACGCTATGTTTCCAGAGTGGTGGTGAAGTTAGCCAATGCATCAGCGTCACAATGTTTTTTATTTTCAAATGATGCTTTAGGTTCACGATTTTCTATGCTAAAAAAACAATAAGGCTTTCAATATCGAGGGTTTTGGTAAATGGTTCAAAAATGGTTCTTTGTAAAAAACAAGCAAGCTTGTAACAATAGAAGGTTTTGATTAAAATAGTAACTGAATAAAAGATCTAATTTTGTTAATACTTTTAACGGCTACTGTTGTTCTTACTATTGAAGTTCTTATGTAAACTTCGTAAATGAACTATATAATTATTCGATTTATGAAAACTAATAGAAAATGACAAATCGTTAGGGTTCAATTTCTAATTGTATCCCACACAATTTTTTTTGTCTTTTTAATTTCTATTTCGATTAATGAATTCTTTAAAACTATCAAGCTCAATAATTTTTGTTTGTCTTTAGTTTGCGTGTAATACTCCTCAAAGTTCGAACATTTAAATAAGTTTCTCTTGCTGTTAAAAACGATTAATTTTTTTTCGTAGAATGAATAGTAGCTGTTACAATTGTAATAAAAAACCGAAATATAAGAGTATAGCTATTGAGTTGGTCCAATTCTTAATCAGGTACCGCATTAGTTATACCAGGTAAAATTATCTGACGAAACATTTATTTATGTATTTTAATTTAAATATTTGGTGTTGGTGTAGTGTCGTTCAATTAATCAGAATATTTTAGCACACCTTAAAAACAACATCGAACAATCACAAAGAACAAAACGCCGGCGTTAAATTTAGAACAAAAAATGTGTTTCTGGAACAGCTTTCTAGAGGAACTTTATGTGTATTTTATTATTTTCAAAGTGATATTATTTTGGGATTATTCTAGCCTCTAGGAATAAAAATTTGTTTAATGTTGATTTTTATTTTGGTTTTAATATTTTGAATTTTGATATTATATTTCAGCAAAAAAATTAGCATGAAGAACTATCTAGTGTGATGAGCTATTAATTTTTGATTTTAAATTTCAGTGTCGTAAACTATATATGCAATTGGGTTATAAAAATCAAAGTCATCACCATATAAAATCAAATAAATTGTCTTATATACCAAATTTTTAAATAAAAACAACCTTCGTTCGCAAAAGATTTTGAGAAGTGAGAAGTTATTGAGATTTTTATCCCGGTTGAAAAATTACAAAATTTTTTTATCAGAATTACAATTACAAAGAAAATGTAATCTTCACGATACTGAAGTTATTATAGCCCGTTAAGAAATTATTTACAAACATTTTAAAGAATTAATTATCGATTAATTATCTACATTGTAGATTCCATCTAGGTTTTCGGCTACTAGTGGCTGATTTGTGCCGTCATTAACACTGCAAAAACACATGCAGACGAAAAGAGAATGTAGTCACATGAATGCACATGCCGGACCACATCCGAGTCTGAAGTAGCAAAATATATTTCTCTTAATATTGTTCGGTGAGCATCATTATTCGCCTTTGCTGCACTCAAAACTATTATCGACAAGCCGCTTGTACAAATGATTAATGAATCTATTTGTATTGTTTCGATACAAAATTTAGTCGTTATTACAACAATGGTCATTAACAAAAACAGCAGTTAGAACAATTGTATTCCTCCACTCTAGTGCATACAATATTGACATAAACTGTTACATGTAAGAACAGTCTGGCGCTCTAATGCAATCCAGACTATTAAATATAAAAAACTGTCATGAATGCTTTTATTCCCTTCATTTGTTTACTTTTCTACTATCCATGAGAACCATCAATAGAACACTATAATTTATGAAAAAATGAAATTTAATGAAACATAAAACATCAAACAAAACCACAAAAAATTTTCTTCGCATAGTATATGCATATTTCTATTTCGCATATTTTTATGATGGTTGGATGATAATTAAATATCCTAAAAAAAATTGTGATTTGTGACCTAGTGATTAGTAAGCTGGACTCGAACCTGGTATAGATATATTGTTGTTACCAATTAACACATCGGTTTTTCAATTAATCAAAAGGTAGCCCATATTGTTGATAAATCAAAACAAACACTCTATGGCTGACTGTTCACCTATATATGAAACTAATTAAATAAATTAAGTATTTAGATGTGAGACACTTGTTTGCCAGCACACGGTCACAAAAATTTAAGGGTCAGTTTCGAACAGTTTCTTTTACTTCATTATGTTCACGTTGCATTTCATATTTTCGTTTTAATTTTACTTTAGATTTTCCTGAATTAAAAGAAAAAATACTTGAAGAACTTTATTAGCCATACTTTGGATCAATGAATAATAGAACTTCGTTTATGATAATATTTTATTACTCTGAATAAATAAATGAAACTATAAAATCATATACTTATTTTTTTTGGTTCAACCATGGAAAAGAAATAAATAATTTATGTATGAAAATATAATAAAAACTATTATTTAGCAAGTACGGTTAGTATCTAGAATTTGAAATCCTTTTTTTTGTACAATAATGGTTGATACGTATCAAAAAGATGTAAGTCAGATGATGAATGGAGTGTATTCAACCTCATTAGATTCTTTCGTTACCGTCAGTGCTTAAATTTTTTTTAGATTTTTAGTTCACTGAAATTTAATTTTGACTATATATAGGATTTTTGGCAATCAAGCTCATGTAATTTCCGGAATAATTTGAATTTTTCAATTCGAATGTATGTTTACGATTTTTGTCCATTTTTCTGAAACGGGTTTCGGGCGGGATTCGAACCAACCTCATCAGTGCCATAATTCGAATGCTTCGGCAGAAATGATATACACTACGCCACCGAGACTATGGTATTTTGAAGTTCAAATTTCATCATTATTTCATTTCAAAATTGGACAAAATGGTGAAGAGTCTCTCACACACCTGTTAGAATCTTCAATAACTTCTAATCCCAGCTTTCACTCTTATTGAGACTTGGTATTTCTACATACCAATTTCCGATTTATCACTCAAAAAGTCAAAAAGTTTTTATTTAAGTGTTTTCCTCTACTGAGTGTCTTCCCGTACGATTTCCCATACACTTACAAATCGATTTTCGTGAAACGTTTGTAAAAGATTTCAATCAATATGAGAAAGATTTGATTAGCTTTTGGGGTACATTGTGGGGTCTACAGAATGTTTTTTATGTTTGTTGGGAGCATACAACAAATGTTCGTGAATGAATTTTGATGACACTTTAAAAAAAAAGATTCAAATCCCAGGTAACAATTTAGCCTAGGTAATCATTGAGTAAAGCTTTAAAAGAGGAATTTAAAATGGAAGGGGAAATTCAAATTCTTGAACTATGCATGATAAAAGTTTTATACAAGCTCTACTCAAGGAGAAAAGGCGTATGAAAAAATATTCTTTATTCAAGAAGACATATATAATGCTTTATCCATGTTTTATATAAGTGCTTGAATAAAGTGGTACATAAGTTGTTATTCCAGGCTTATTCAAATGCTGTCAAAATGTTACTTGAATAAAGTGCTTGAGTAAATATTTACTCAAGAGAATTACTCAGAGCCTATTCAAGAAGCGATGCCACTGAAAAAAAAATTGGTGATTGTTTCCTTTAGTTATTTTGGTTAATTGGGGCATTAAATTCCTTTTTTTTGTATATTGCTGCTATTGAGTGAATCTTTTATCGGAAATTACAATTTATTTTACACATTTCGCATCTTTACAAACGCCTGTAGCAGGGATCGAACTCGTAACCTTTGATTCTCCAGGACCGCACGCTATCCACTTCTCTATTTAGCAGCTGTCATAAAGAAAATTGAAACTTAATCACTATTGTTTAACAAATTATTTGTACACATTTCAAGTTTCGGACCACTATCACGACCATGAATTAATTTTTATTTAAACATTTTGATTAGGAATGCAGATAAAAGTGTACTAATGGTTTCCTAAAATGAGAATATATGGGTTTTTGTTAAAAATAATATTGGTTATGATTGAGGACAATCTCGAAATGAAAATAATTTTATGTATTCATATACGATATCTACGCATGTGTTTCCATTCAATTGTACGATTAAAAATGATTAAAGAATAAAAATAAAAAAAGAAAAAGGAAAATAAAATTCATAAATAAAAACGTGCCTGACAGGAATCGAACACAGACCCTCTTCCTCATCGTTTACCCTTACGCACTCGTTCATTAAATCAATTTCCACGACAGGAATAAAACGTTACTCAATACAGAACAAAAGTGTTACTCAAGCTTCGTAAGGGGTATAGTATGCTGTGATTGGCATTACATTACTTTCAGTTGCACAATTTGGCTGGTTAATAAATAAATGCTAAATGATCATATTAAATAAACGTTCTACGTTATATTTTCCATAAGTCAGTTGCAATCTGTTGCAAGTTTTGATATAATTTTTCCCAAGCAAATTGCGCACAATATGGCGATTACATACATTTAATACAAAATGAATTGTATGACAAATTATCATCAGTTTATTTATTTGTTGACCAACTCAAATCATTATATAAACCATCATCAGAAATGGTAAATCTCAATCAATATATAAACTATCATCAGAAAGGTTTGATTAAATGGTTGCGGAATAATGGCAATTGCAAATTTCCATTGACGAAAATATCTCTACCATTTTGAAATAATTTTTTGTATTAATCAATAATAGTTTGTTAAAGTTCTTAAAGGTTTGTTAACTTTTTAAACACATCGATAAGTGATTTAATAAAAAAACACACAATCGCGAATTAAACAACGAACTGTCAAAAATATTGACAGATCGATTTGTTGTAAATCTTTTAATATTCATTGAAAACAGCCGTATATAAGAAATATTACTTGAGTAACAATTTTCTTGAATACTACTAAAATTATTATACATAAATAAAGTCGTATACAAGGAACTATCCTTGGGTAAGAATCTTCTTGGATTCTTCCTAAAAGTTGTACTTTAATAAAGGTTTATATAAGGGATAGAATTCTTGAGTAAAAACATCTTGAATACTACATTAAAAGTTATATGTAAATAAAACCTTATAAAAGGTATTATACTTGAGTAACATTTGCTTGAATATGCCCTAAATATTTATTATTGAATTAAGCTTTACTTAAGGAATTATATAAAAAACTTAGTGAATCTAGTCTTTTACAAGCTTTTTTTAGGTAAAGCTTGAATAATATGGTCTTACACAATGCTTTTTCAAGTTAAGTTGGAATAATTTAAAACATTTAGGCAAAATTGTTACCTGGGATATGTATGCTAAGGAGCTGATTAGTTTTTTAGCGATATTGAACAAAGTGGTTTGGGGGGGGGAGGATCTCCCAAACATCTGTTTTTTGAAAACTCAATAATATCTGTAACTGATAATAGAATTGGGTGACACTAGGTACATAAACATTTCGTATCGGCTCCCAATAGTTCTGGATACCAACCTCCGTTGGTACTCACTTCCGGTAAAAAATGTATTTTTACAATTTTTACATTTTTTCAGTATTTGTATACACACTACAGCCTACTATAATGAAGTAATTATGATGAAACTTATGAAAAGGTTTCAATTAGTGTGAGAAAAAGATCAACTTTTGCAATACATTGATTAAATTGGCGGAGGTCTACCGTACTTGACTGGTGACTTTTGTCACTTTGTTGTTAAAATTTGTTGGGTGCATAAACATTTCGTTCATTAATCAATGATGATGGCACATTGACAAACTATGGATATTTTAATGAAAAAGAATTGAAACTTATCATAGAATTATATGTCGTATGAAATAAATACTATGCGAAACAATTCAGTCTGTTTCAACATGCAACCAAACCTTTTCCTTTTATTTTCTTGTAACTTTAATTTACCCGGAAAACCTGTAAAAACCCCAGATATTAAGTGAGCTAATAATATTTCATTCTTGAACATCAACTTTTATATGTAATTCAATTTCGCTATATCGTCAAAATTATGATGAAAACTCAAAACGTATATACATTCATTTTCGTTTTTGTCTTCAAGCATGAAAATCCCATACGTCTCACAAATATGACATGATGAGAAAAAAAATATATGTATGTAATCGAATTGCCTAACGAAACCTAAATATTAAATAAAAAATATCATCAACGCCAAAAACAAAATTGAATTCGAATCTTGTATGAAACTGTAATTATTTTGGCAATGATTATTTTATAATTGTTTGGAATTATTTATCCGTAACACTGATGAGTGATGAGTAGATGAAACATCTCAACCAAATTATAGGAAATATTTTTACCGAAATGAATTTTTATCAACAATAATTTTTCAAAAACGTAATTTTTGATAGATTAATTTTTTAATCTCTTTGAAATAAAAATATAACTTTTTTAAATTTCCTTTTCTATTTAAAGTAAAAAGTTATAAATTTTTCCTAAGATAACTTGTTTCTTTGTGAGTTTTTCTCAGAAATACAAAACATTTCTGTCATCTTTTAAACAGCGGCGATGAGAAAAACTCTTAAAAATATTAAAAATTTATTTTAGTTTTAGAAAATTCTCTCCAAACAAGTTGTTCTTTAATATTGCTTCCTAATTACCGTTATAACCACCCACAGTATAATGAATTTAATTTTTCTTTAAATATATAATCTTCAGAATCTTTTCTTTATAAATTTATTTTCAAAAGAAATTATATGAAACTATAAATTTTTTCTATTTTTCATGAAAAAACCATGATGAAAATTCAAAACAAACAACGGAAAGTATTTAGTTTTCATATGAAAATATACTCAAATAAGTTGGATGGGGTAAAAGAAGTTTATTTTCTTTATACGTAAATCTATTATCTTTACTTAAGAGAGGATTGCTTAGTGGCTTACTGCTTATAAATAAATGAGTGGGAAAATAGATAAAAAATGTTTATGTTGTTTTGCGTTTGTGTTCTTAGAATTGATCGAAATACTTTATTATCTTTCAATAACGACTATAACTGTATCTTATATCTATATCACAAAAAAATTGTTACCATAATCATTCGTGTATATAAAAAACAACTGTGCTCTAATTAAGCGAAAACATTAAATTTTCTTTTGAAATAAAATTAAAGATTAAATAATTTTCTTTTGTCAATTATAAGAAATACAATTGTGTAATTAGACGTTGATTAGAACATTAAAATATAAATGAAATTTTTTACTTCAATTGTATTAAATGTGAGTGATTTATACAATAATTTCCATGGAAATACAAAAATATTACCATGGGATTTGGTACCCCAAAAATATTACCATGGATTAGAAAATTAATAAGAATTAATTTAAAAATTTTATCAATTAATGGTGTGTTAAAAATGTTTGATCTAATTTATCAGATTTGGTATGCAATTTTGTTTATCAGATTTGGTATGCAATTTTGATTGAATGTTATTTTAATATTTTCTTCTGATAACAGACATACAACAAACTTGGTCAAAAATCTTAAATGTCTATAGAATTATAGATTATTAAAAATCTATTCGGAATGAAAATCTATTCGGAGGAATTTGCCAATTTAAATAATGCACATTAAACGAAAAATATATCCAATGACTTGATGTTTCCGTCCGTTGAAAAAGCTGCTTAATCTAAATAAATGTAACTGAATTTTCAAACATCTAGCGGATCCGACTCCGAGCCATCAAATTTTCCTTTTTCAACTTGGGAAAATATTCAAAACCAGAACAAATTTTCATTGGTTGGTGAACTGCTTAAACTGCTACTGAGACGTTAGTTCCACAAGAAGTGGACGACCGTGAGGTAGACAGTATGACAAAATCGTAATGAAATGCAACATAAAATTCTATTCAGTTCAACATAAATGAAACATCCTCTATAAAATTAGGAAACGTATTCATAATCATCAATAGACTATATATTAAAAAAAAAATAATGAAACCAATATCATTTTTGTTGTTTTCTCGGAAGGTCGAACAAAAATATTTGCTTTGGATTTTGTAGTATGTTCTTTTACAGTGAAGGTTCACATAATCATTATTTCTTATTTTGTGTTAAAGAACATTCCGGATAAAAGAATTTTAGAAAACGATCGATATTTCTAGATTGTACGCAATACTATTTAGGCCGATTTTTTTAGACACAATTAATTAATTGTAAACGGAACGCTGTATCGTGAACATAAAACCGTTTAAATAGAAGTACAATTTTTTTAAAGTGTAAATAAAGTTTTAAATGTTATTCCAAAGAAACTTTGTGCATTATTTTGGACCTTGTGGAGTGGAAAATTTCAACAATCAACTGGAGTTTTAGAAGCATGCTGGATATTCTTATTAATAAATGTTGTTTGACGAATTTTTTTCCTGTTGTTGTGAAACAAAAGCGACGTTGAATACTGAATAAAATCAGCAATTTTTACGTACTAATTAGTGACCGAATCCAGAAGGTGATTTGGAAATTATATATACGAATTGAGAGATGGGCCAATTCGAGTTAGAGATAGAAGAACGTGGCAATACTCTAATGCAAAGTAAAATTATATTATGTGTTTACTTAGCACAAGAATATATTACTTAAGGTAATTAAAATTATTGTTTTAACTGAACATATACTTGGATTAAGGAAATTTTTTTTCTTAGCGTATAAAATTTTTTGAATGTCCGCTTTACATAGCAATGTTTTGCGAGTCTCGAAATTTGGCAAACACTCGCAGATCAACATAAATTGATTTTGGTATACATATTTTCTTGAACACCATTATATCTTGAACAACGTTTATATGCTCCAGCTTAATCGAATGATCTTGTAATGAACACAGTACATCCCGTGAGATTACATTTCTGACTAGCATGCTGTCTTTGAGTTCAATTATGCCTTTCCTCAATCTATCACAAATGCTGAATTGCACGCAGAAGTTTCACAAGAAGACGGATTCAAATAAACAAAAATGAGGAACTCTGGCAACCCCAAAAGTCGGATGAACCCAGACCATCACCACATCAAATATAATTATTACTTTTAAAAATTAAAATGATTAACTCATCCCATCATTTGTAATTGATCCCACCCTCCATGCTTCTTCTTTACTAGCCTATCATAGTGAATATAATATAATATAGTTAAATAAAATAACCAATCGTTGCGCCAATGCTACCGGCTATTGTTGAACAAAAATAATAATGCAATGTTATAAAAATCGTTGCGCCAAAGCCACAGGCGATTTGTGAATAATATTAATAGTGCAATGTAACAAAAATCGTTGCGAAAAGGATACCGGCGATTATAAACAAAAAAAAATACCGTCTTACTAAAAGTCATATACTCATTACAGGAATTATTAAAACTGATGCAAAACTTTTCTTTTTATTAGATGTTACAAAAAATTCAAGTATAGAAATAAAAGTATTCATTATGTCGTTCTCCTTTATTTAGTTTTTTTCAGGGTTGTTAATATACACGTATAAAACGTTTTATACGTTACACGTATAATACGTGACGTATAAAACGTATAAAACGTATATAACGTATAAAACGTATAATATGTTTTTGTTTTTGAAATTCATTCATAAAAAATTAAAAATAGTTCTTACTTCAGATATTAATTATATTTTTAATTTTTATACTCAGTAAAAATATAATTAGGTAGTTATAAATTATTTATATATTTTATAATTTGTAAAAAAAACTATTTGTTTGGAATTTTCTTTTCTAATTCTTTCGAATAGGTCCTTTGATTCCTCTATATTAAAATAATAAAAATAAACAATCAATGTTTTATACAAATTCTTAAAAAGCAAACAAAAATGGTAGTCTGTGTACGGACCGGCCTGCCAACCAACCGTAACAACCGATGAAAACTACTAGAGCGATTTTAAAATTTTTTGTTTCAGAAAATAGTTTTCATCAATGATAAGAACCGCAGGGACGAATCGGAAAATTGTAAAAAAAATGGTATATTTATTTTGCTTAAAAACGTTTAAATGATATTGAGCAGTAAGATTGAATGTAGAGAAATCTTGAAAGTTGGCATTTGAATGTAAAACCAGGAGCTTGATTATTATAAGTGTGTCAAAAGAATGATGAATGAAATAAATTAATTTTGATTCCAAATTTTTTTGACAAACATTAACTTAATGGGAAACATTTTGGATTAGAAAAGTTTGGCCCATAATAGCTATTTATGTATTAAGGGAATAAAGTATGTCTTTTCCGCTTGAGAGTGAAATTGTTGCTCGAGGCGTTAGCCGAGAGAAACAATCACTCGAAAGCAAAAAAGATATTTTATGACTGAATTGCATACAAGATTTTTTGTACGAGTAAGATTCTGTACTATTTGCATAAATAAAAATGCATATATTTACACAAAATAGTAAAATATTTATTTAGAAAATTATTTTATCCAAGCAGTTTTTCGAAATAACAACTTTAGGCATTGTTATTTCAATTTAAGGCATTGTTATTTCAATTTTGGCATTGTTATTTCAATAGGAAAAAAAGGCCTGCTTTGCGAACACTTTTTGAATCCCAAAAGTGCATTTTACGGTTTACTCGTACAAAAATCTAATTATATGGTAATGGTATCATGAAATGTTATTGAATTTATGAAATATGGTTCAATCCAGCTTCAACTATACTCTCTATTTAATAAGGCTTTTAAAATATTATGTTGTTGCAGAATAAAAGTCGTTTTTTCAATAGCAATTAGGGAAATTATCAGGGATTTTTAGAGAGATGTTGTAAAGAAATTTTGTTGTGTGAATCCGGGTTGAACCACATCTAATTAATAGGTACAGTTTGAAAATATCCCGTTGTTGCAGCAAATATTGTTTTTATACAAAAGTTGTAATAGTTAAAATATGTATTTACGTCAAACGGAAAAGTATAGTGAGAAGTTTATTGAGTGAATTCAATTTTGGTCATTGATGTAATATAGGTACGGTTGGAAATGTCAAATTGTTGCAGACTAAATTTTTTATATTATATTTTGAAAATGTGGAAAGTTTTCTGAACTAACAGGAATATTGGGTAAGAAACTATCATGACGACGTTATATTTTCTAAAGCAACTGTTCCTATTAGTCCAGAAAACTAAGCTGTATAAATATTAAATATCACGAGTACGATGAATAATACGCCCGCGATAATTTTATATAAATGTATTTTTATCGACTAAGGATTTTACTTTTATACGGTATAAAACGTATATAATTGTGTGTTTTATACTATACGTTTTATACGTTTTATACGTACGTATAATACGTGTTTTAACCCTGATATATATATATAATTTTTTTTTTTTTTTTTGTTTTTTTCGTTTCCGCTTTTCATATATAGTCGTTTGGCACCAAACTTTTTCCGAAATTCCGAGATGAAGCCCATTGCAATTGGTAGATTTTTATATGAAATCTACCTAAAACAAATTCGATTAAGAGTTATATGTTTTATAAACCAAAAACTAAACAACCACATGATAATTATTTTACTCTGAAGTTTGAATTTTTGAAAACTAATGCTAAACAACAAATTAAAATAGAAAAATCTGAATTCTTTAGAAATAAATTAAGCAAAAATGATACTTGTAATTTGTGGAAAATTTTGAATATATATGTTTTCAATAAAGAAAAATCAAATGGAAAAATGTGTATCAAAGACAGTTCTGGTAAAATCATAGAAGAAAACTTAATGATTTGCAACCGCTTTAATTACTGCTTTGTAAACTGTGTGGATGAACTCATGTCAGCTAACTCATATGTGCAAAGCACAACTATCACTGACTCTTTAAATGATAATTTTCCAAATTCCAATTTATTAACACCAAAGTAGAGTAGCTATAGGAGTTCTAGCACAAAAATACGGGTTATTTCTTATGGAGCTCGAAATTTGCTTTTTCCGCCATCTTGGATTTTTCATACATAGAAAGTGGTGCCCTCTGCTAGCAAATGGTTTGATTAAAATGTACAAAATAGTTTGTGTCTAGGAAAATTAAAAAAAATTACGTGGATATGTATGTTGAAATATATACAGATGTTTTTTCCATCTTGAATAAATTTTGAAAAACATATTCTTGAACCCTAAATTTAATAAATGCTTGTTGTTTTTGTAAATATGGTTCGTAGTTATAGTAAATTATAATCGGCGATTTTGTTATGAGGTTTCAAATCAAGAACAGAATTGTGATACAATTTGATGATGTTTTTCGAAAGATGATGTGTAATTAATTGTTGATGTTTTTTATGATAAAAGTGTCACGTGAAAAGTGGAAGAAGTTTTTTTTTTTTTTTTTTTTTTTTTTTTTTTTTTTTTTTTTTTTTTAAGGAAAAGAAAATGCAATGCAGAAATTCTAGACTGATTAAAATTTATCAGTTTGAAGAAGCATATTTTTTATTATTTTTAAATTATTAAATCGAATACAAACAGATGAAAAAAAATTTAAATTAAATCTATACTAAATATAAATTAACTACATACTATAAAACTATTAGTAACTATTATAAGTTATTACTATTATTACATTTTTTGTTATCTTATTGTCTATCATTATTCAATATTCTATTCCGTTTCCATTATTTTATAATGACCCCATGGTAAAGTTTCATAACTTTCTTTAATTAGAAATCTTTTATCATCATGGGGGCTTAATGCATTTTTAGTCTGTGTAAATGAGCTAACAATATGTTTTTTAGACTGAATCAAATTCTGTGAAACAACCATAATTTTTTCATTATTTAAACAGTTAACATAATCCTGAAACGCAATTCTACAATTAACAACTTGCTTCTTTACCCCTTTAGCTTTCCTCTTTTCAATACTTTTATTTTTTTCACCATCGTGAATTTTGTAAGAATATAATTTCGATCTCAACCCTATGAATTCAGTCATAATGGCACCATTATTTTCATCCTTCATAACTCCAGGAACTTTTTTATTTACTGAAGGAATCGACCAAATATTGCTACTTGGATAATCACTTGTATCGAAATGAGTATAACAATCTCTTTTAATTATTTCATATATATCAGGGCAAGCAATCTCATATATGAGGCTATCAGTATCTGTATAACAAATTGAACACTTTTCATGAAATTCTGGAATCATGTAACCATAATGGAAATCATAAAGTGTAGTTTTAGCTAAGTCTAGAATACACATTCCAATGTAGATAGGTTTATTAAAATATATTTCAGATTTATTTAGCTCTATTGCAACTAAATTTTCATTAAAAATAGTTGATGCCTTGAATTCCGGTTTTGATATTAAAGCTTCAGCTCCATATCGACCTAACCACTTTGTTACCAATTTTACAATACTATGTTTTCTTACGTTTTCCATAGTTTTACCAAAGACTGCATTGTTCATTAATTTAAATAAATTTTTTTCAAAGTCATTTTTAGCTAATGAACGTAAACTTGTATTCAAATCAACATATGATTTTAACCATGGAGATTGATCAAACTGCAAAATTTTATGAATTTTGGTTACCTTCAACCCAAACTTCAAAGCTTGCTTAAGGGCGGTATAGTGAATGATGTAATTTTCCTTGTTATTAAGCGTTGCCATTAATTTGATTTCTTTTGATCCTACACTACTTCGATGTTCTGGACAAAATGGTAGATCTTTATGTACGTCATGTATTTCATGCGGATACTCTATATCAACTTCTAAGATATATCCCTTATTGGAATCATTAGCGATTTGATTTATATCAAAATTTTGAATATCATTTACCCACTCAAACCCGCCAAAAGGTAAGTATTGACTCATTGCCCACCCATATTGATTATTCACATCATTATACATCAAATAAGTTGATTCTTTTTCTGGATTGTAGTCTTTCATATATTTATTGTTAGCTTTCGAATAACGTTTCGTGCACTGACTCAAGCCACCTCTTATACCACGCTCTATAAACATCAGCATATCAATGTCTGTGAGAAGTTCCAAGGATTTCTTAGTATATTTAAGCATTGCATCCCAAGTAAAACCAGGGAGTGTATAATAATGTGCAGGATCTAATCCATAGGTTGTATGGCAACTGTTCCGAAACTCTTCAAAAATATCAGCTAATAACAATACATCAGTTTTAAGATATAGATCAGAATATTCTCCTAAGTTAAGAATATTGAATATATTCCAAACATTTTGAGCGTGAATATACTGCTTTTCACTGATATTACTATCATTTAATTTGTTATAAAACTTATCAATGGATGGAAGTGATTCTTCCAAAAATTTATTGGGACTATCTAAATAGTCATAGGGAAAAACACCTTTCTTGGTTAAAAGTTGGAAACTATCATCTGAAATCGTTGGAAACTCTGACCTTAAATTGCGATACGCGGGTAAATATGATGAAAGTTCTTCTAAGCTTTTATCCATAAATCTAAATGAATCTATAAATCTATATTTTGTTAAGTAGCAATCTAAATGTTTTGTGAATGATATGTATTTCTCCATATTGATTGGTAATAAATTTACTCTACCAGCCATATCTGTAGCAATATTTTTGATAATGAAATGTGAATCATAACCACTCAAGTTATGGAAAACTACTGGGACAGTGTGACTATTTTTATAATTTAAATTACATTCATTATGTGCTGGACCTCTATAATTACCACTAAAATGACAATGATCGCGTACTTTCTTGTCTCCAGAGTTGAATGGTTTATCACATATATGACATAAAGAAGCCATTTCAAACTGATTATTTTGCTCTTCTGTCAAACTCTCCATTTTTAGAGGGTTGTACAAAATGTTATCTAATGTTTTCGCTATACATTCAAGCTCTTTAGTGAGCCATGATATACAATCTTCACCACGATGTGAGCTATAATATGACAATTTGTTATCATACGCACATTTTAAATAGTAGCCTACACTATGTGGAATATGTTCTTGATATCTATTTCCTACATCTATCTTTCTTAAAAGGCATTCTAAATCGGCATAAATTATAAATGGTACAACAATCTTATGCTCAACGTTTTTAAACTCTAAATTTTTATGCATTTTAGTAGGAAGTGTAATTTTACAATTATTTTGATTGATGCAATTCTCACTATGTTTTTTTAGTAGATTTAATGAATAAAAATAATGAAGACATCGATCACAAAAATATTTCTGCCCATGCATGTTGCTTAATTGCGATGATAGTAGTCGAGATAAATGCTTTATCCAACAGTAATGATACTTTATTGGTTTATGATCTATACCTTCATTTGTTGCTTCTTCCTTTCCTTCATCAACATATTCATTCTGAATCAACAATAAATTAACATGCTTTTTCATCTTGTTTTTAGATAAATATGTTGGTAACGTTATGTAATCTTGCACCTTACTAAATTTTGCCGATTTCAAAATATAGACATTCACCGAGACATCATTTTGTTTTTCAAATCGAGGAATTTGATTGATTGTCATAGGAAAATTAATTCCTTGAAGATTTAACTCATTAGAGTAGTGTTTATATTTCGTTACACGTTGAGGATTTTTGATTGTTGGATGTAATGCAGACATAATAGCCCACGCAAAGCATGCGTTATCATCATTCTTCACATTTATACAAGCTTTTTTCTTTTCTATTTGATATGGAAGCTGTATGTAGGATGATCCCAGTTGTGGTGTAAATTTATTAATGTTCATTGTTAGGTTAACGATTGCAGACATCGTCCAACCACTTTGCTTTTCTTGAAATTCTTCAACATCTTTTAAAATAGGATCCCTTATATTTTTTATGAACCAATCATCAATATTCATTTCTTTGTAAAGCTCATGATTTTTTGTATTCATGTATTTAAAATCAAAATTTTCTTCATCACCACTGCCAATTTTAAACTCTCCACAGAAGATACCATTTATTTTTAATGCACTTTCGTTTTTAAAAATTGTTTTTACTCGATGACGAAAAGTTTTCTGGCAATCATTTAAAAACTCCATTGGATCTGTATGTTTTAAATTGAATATTGCTAATGTTCTAATGCGATTTTGAAAGGCCGATTGTAAATATTCAGATTTTACATTTCTTGAAGGATAATGTACTTTAGTTTTATTCCCTCTTAACATTTTCATTTGAACGCGGAATCCTGATAGTAGTGCAATGGCACATGCAATTTGATGGCGTTTTCCTAACGTAGCAGATTTCAGCATATTCCGTATTGTTTTTAAATTTTTACCACATTTTTTAATGGCATCTTCTAAAATATGAGGATTTTTAGTTGCACTAAGAAGATTCGATTTTGTAATATCCAATAATTGCTTTATGTTAGCCATTTTACAATTTTAATATATTCAATAATTTCTGTTAATACCAGCAGATAATTATATCTCAATTTATAACAATTTTACGTACGATAAACGCAACGGCCGATCACTAACTGAAATTTATTGCATCCAACACTCTTTTTTATGCTTATATCGGTTTATATCAATGTTCCAAATGTCTCAAAATAAAAAATAAAATGCATTCAAAATAATATCCAATCTTAAAGAGCTAAATTTTGTTTTCAAATTTTTTACCTTAAATTTTTAATTTTATTTTTAAAATATATTTTTTGTATTTGAAACTAAATTCATACCATTATCAAATAATCATACAACAGCTAGTAGCAAAGACAAAAATGTTGTGATTAATATTAGTTAAATAACGGATAAAAATATATTACATATGAAGGTATGATGAATATCATCTTTCAACTCACGGGCGACCATAGAAATTATGTTTTCGATCAAGCCGGTCAAGTTATACAAACATATTAATATATTCTGTAGGTGAGTCAAAAAATATATACTATACTGTAAATACGCAAACTTTCATCATTAATATAGCAACGAGTTTTGTAGGCTCGGATTACAACTAAATCTAGAAAGTCTACTATCCCTCCATGAGGGCGAGTCATACAGTATAATACATTTTAAAAGACACAGTATCCGTAAACTTAGCCTATTAATTAGAAATTTACTTACCTAAATATACATACCTCAATATCAAGATATAACACCGCAACTGAAACACCACAACTGACCCTTTTAATTCACAAGTTCACAACAAACTAAATCAAAGTGATAAAGAAAATCAATTTAACGCTTTAATTGTAACGAAATAAGAGTAATAGTAGTTTAACTAATAAGTGTTTAATGCGTTAGTTTATTCTTAAGCAAAAAATTTGCGTGAGAATAAAATACATTAAACATGAATTGATTAAACTATTTTATTCTCTGACAAAGAATTATGTATTATACTAAATAGAAATGGTTTCTACAGTTAAAACAATAAATCTATTGTTTTAATTGAGAAATCAAATTTCTGATAAAAAAACTTGATGACATAGATGATAGAAACCCAAATCAAATATTTCGAAGTTTTATTTCTTCTTCAGTGAGCTTATTGAACTGTAAATCAGAATTACTTCATTAACCGCATATCCAAAATTTCTAAATTGTACAAGTTAAAATAGTAAAAAAATTATATACATTGTTAATAATACCTATAGTACATATTAAATCTAAAAATTTTTTTGTTGTAATACTTAAGAATACTATACATTTTAAAATCAAAATAAATTAAATAAATTAATAACCAACAACAAATTAAAAAGGCCAAACAAACTAAACATTTTAAAATATCAATATCTAGACCATCAACTTAATATAAATTATAATTTGATAAAAAACATAACATAAAAGAACTTATTTCCCCATATTATTTTTATTTCTCTTCTTCATTATTGTCTAGAAACCATCTATCTCAACATTTGGTATTGTATTATAAGCATTCCCTTATCATACTCGGTCTCAAATGTTGAATGAAAACAAATAAAGTTTATATTAATAGTTGAAAGAGAATAAACAATTTTATTCATTTTATTTCCGAGAATCTGTAATTATAAGCAAACACATGCTAAAGTATAAAAAAACAAAAAAAATATAGACATGATTAAACATGTTTAATGAATCATTTTATCAAAGAAATTATGTTGGAATGCAATCTGAGGTAAGTGATTGAGTGATCCGAATGTGTGATTTTTTTTTTGGTTTTGATATTACATGAACATGATTTTACTGAAATATGTAATTAGAGGTTTTAAACAAATCTAGATTTATTGTTCTATGAACATTATTGTTGTTGTTCTATCGTATCAACGTTCAACTTTAGCTGCAAGGAAATAATTGCAAAAGCAGGCTACAGACCTTCAATCAATTTGTCAATCAATTCGAAAACGAAGATAAAAGAAATAAAATTTGCGTGCGGCTTTTTTTTTTTTTGCGTTAAATGATTAAGTAAGATTTCGATTTTTTTTTCATGTCTCGATATTATGACACTTTGTTGTTTTGTTATGTAAGATTTTAATTTTCTCGACAAAAAAAAAAATTGAAGATGTTCATGATATATTTTTTTTGTAGGTAACAAAAATTGTTTTTGTTGTAGTATTTTGTATTTTGTTTCGTAATTGCGATCTTCAATTTTTTTTTTGTCGAGAAAATTAAAATCTTACATAACAAAACAACAAAGTGTCATAATATCGAGACATGAAAAAAAAATCGAAATCTTACTTAATCATTTAACGCAAAAAAAAAAAAAGCCGCACGCAAATTTTATTTCTTTTATCTTCGTTTTCGAATTGATTGACAAATTGATTGAAGGTCTGTAGCCTGCTTTTGCAATTATTTCCTTGCAGCTAAAGTTGAACGTTGATACGATAGAACAACAACAATAATGTTCATAGAACAATAAATCTAGATTTGTTTAAAACCTCTAATTACATATTTCAGTAAAATCATGTTCATGTAATATCAAAACCAAAAAAAAAATCACACATTCGGATCACTCAATCACTTACCTCAGATTGCATTCCAACATAATTTCTTTGATAAAATGATTCATTAAACATGTTTAATCATGTCTATATTTTTTTTGTTTTTTTATACTTTAGCATGTGTTTGCTTATAATTACAGATTCTCGGAAATAAAATGAATAAAATTGTTTATTCTCTTTCAACTATTAATATAAACTTTATTTGTTTTCATTCAACATTTGAGACCGAGTATGATAAGGGAATGCTTATAATACAATACCAAATGTTGAGATAGATGGTTTCTAGACAATAATGAAGAAGAGAAATAAAAATAATATGGGGAAATAAGTTCTTTTATGTTATGTTTTTTATCAAATTATAATTTATATTAAGTTGATGGTCTAGATATTGATATTTTAAAATGTTTAGTTTGTTTGGCCTTTTTAATTTGTTGTTGGTTATTAATTTATTTAATTTATTTTGATTTTAAAATGTATAGTATTCTTAAGTATTACAACAAAAAAATTTTTAGATTTAATATGTACTATAGGTATTATTAACAATGTATATAATTTTTTTACTATTTTAACTTGTACAATTTAGAAATTTTGGATATGCGGTTAATGAAGTAATTCTGATTTACAGTTCAATAAGCTCACTGAAGAAGAAATAAAACTTCGAAATATTTGATTTGGGTTTCTATCATCTATGTCATCAAGTTTTTTTATCAGAAATTTGATTTCTCAATTAAAACAATAGATTTATTGTTTTAACTGTAGAAACCATTTCTATTTAGTATAATACATAATTCTTTGTCAGAGAATAAAATAGTTTAATCAATTCATGTTTAATGTATTTTATTCTCACGCAAATTTTTTGCTTAAGAATAAACTAACGCATTAAACACTTATTAGTTAAACTACTATTACTCTTATTTCGTTACAATTAAAGCGTTAAATTGATTTTCTTTATCACTTTGATTTAGTTTGTTGTGAACTTGTGAATTAAAAGGGTCAGTTGTGGTGTTTCAGTTGCGGTGTTATATCTTGATATTGAGGTATGTATATTTAGGTAAGTAAATTTCTAATTAATAGGCTAAGTTTACGGATACTGTGTCTTTTAAAATGTATTATACTGTATGACTCGCCCTCATGGAGGGATAGTAGACTTTCTAGATTTAGTTGTAATCCGAGCCTACAAAACTCGTTGCTATATTAATGATGAAAGTTTGCGTATTTACAGTATAGTATATATTTTTTGACTCACCTACAGAATATATTAATATGTTTGTATAACTTGACCGGCTTGATCGAAAACATAATTTCTATGGTCGCCCGTGAGTTGAAAGATGATATTCATCATACCTTCATATGTAATATATTTTTATCCGTTATTTAACTAATATTAATCACAACATTTTTGTCTTTGCTACTAGCTGTTGTATGATTATTTGATAATGGTATGAATTTAGTTTCAAATACAAAAAATATATTTTAAAAATAAAATTAAAAATTTAAGGTAAAAAATTTGAAAACAAAATTTAGCTCTTTAAGATTGGATATTATTTTGAATGCATTTTATTTTTTATTTTGAGACATTTGGAACATTGATATAAACCGATATAAGCATAAAAAAGAGTGTTGGATGCAATAAATTTCAGTTAGTGATCGGCCGTTGCGTTTATCGTACGTAAAATTGTTATAAATTGAGATATAATTATCTGCTGGTATTAACAGAAATTATTGAATATATTAAAATTGTAAAATGGCTAACATAAAGCAATTATTGGATATTACAAAATCGAATCTTCTTAGTGCAACTAAAAATCCTCATATTTTAGAAGATGCCATTAAAAAATGTGGTAAAAATTTAAAAACAATACGGAATATGCTGAAATCTGCTACGTTAGGAAAACGCCATCAAATTGCATGTGCCATTGCACTACTATCAGGATTCCGCGTTCAAATGAAAATGTTAAGAGGGAATAAAACTAAAGTACATTATCCTTCAAGAAATGTAAAATCTGAATATTTACAATCGGCCTTTCAAAATCGCATTAGAACATTAGCAATATTCAATTTAAAACATACAGATCCAATGGAGTTTTTAAATGATTGCCAGAAAACTTTTCGTCATCGAGTAAAAACAATTTTTAAAAACGAAAGTGCATTAAAAATAAATGGTATCTTCTGTGGAGAGTTTAAAATTGGCAGTGGTGATGAAGAAAATTTTGATTTTAAATACATGAATACAAAAAATCATGAGCTTTACAAAGAAATGAATATTGATGATTGGTTCACAAAAAATATAAGGGATCCTATTTTAAAAGATGTTGAAGAATTTCAAGAAAAGCAAAGTGGTTGGACGATGTCTGCAATCGTTAACCTAACAATGAACATTAATAAATTTACACCACAACTGGGATCATCCTACATACAGCTTCCATATCAAATAGAAAAGAAAAAAGCTTGTATAAATGTGAAGAATGATGATAACGCATGCTTTGCGTGGGCTATTATGTCTGCATTACATCCAACAATCAAAAATCCTCAACGTGTAACGAAATATAAACACTACTCTAATGAGTTAAATCTTCAAGGAATTAATTTTCCTATGACAATCAATCAAATTCCTCGATTTGAAAAACAAAATGATGTCTCGGTGAATGTCTATATTTTGAAATCGGCAAAATTTAGTAAGGTGCAAGATTACATAACGTTACCAACATATTTATCTAAAAACAAGATGAAAAAGCATGTTAATTTATTGTTGATTCAGAATGAATATGTTGATGAAGGAAAGGAAGAAGCAACAAATGAAGGTATAGATCATAAACCAATAAAGTATCATTACTGTTGGATAAAGCATTTATCTCGACTACTATCATCGCAATTAAGCAACATGCATGGGCAGAAATATTTTTGTGATCGATGTCTTCATTATTTTTATTCATTAAATCTACTAAAAAAACATAGTGAGAATTGCATCAATCAAAATAATTGTAAAATTACACTTCCTACTAAAATGCATAAAAATTTAGAGTTTAAAAACGTTGAGCATAAGATTGTTGTACCATTTATAATTTATGCCGATTTAGAATGCCTTTTAAGAAAGATAGATGTAGGAAATAGATATCAAGAACATATTCCACATAGTGTAGGCTACTATTTAAAATGTGCGTATGATAACAAATTGTCATATTATAGCTCACATCGTGGTGAAGATTGTATATCATGGTTCACTAAAGAGCTTGAATGTATAGCGAAAACATTAGATAACATTTTGTACAATCCTCTAAAAATGGAGAGTTTGACAGAAGAGCAAAATAATCAGTTTGAAATGGCTTCTTTATGTCATATATGTGATAAACCATTCAACTCTGGAGACAAGAAAGTACGCGATCATTGTCATTTTAGTGGTAATTATAGAGGTCCAGCACATAATGAATGTAATTTAAATTATAAAAATAGTCACACTGTCCCAGTAGTTTTCCATAACTTGAGTGGTTATGATTCACATTTCATTATCAAAAATATTGCTACAGATATGGCTGGTAGAGTAAATTTATTACCAATCAATATGGAGAAATACATATCATTCACAAAACATTTAGATTGCTACTTAACAAAATATAGATTTATAGATTCATTTAGATTTATGGATAAAAGCTTAGAAGAACTTTCATCATATTTACCCGCGTATCGCAATTTAAGGTCAGAGTTTCCAACGATTTCAGATGATAGTTTCCAACTTTTAACCAAGAAAGGTGTTTTTCCCTATGACTATTTAGATAGTCCCAATAAATTTTTGGAAGAATCACTTCCATCCATTGATAAGTTTTATAACAAATTAAATGATAGTAATATCAGTGAAAAGCAGTATATTCACGCTCAAAATGTTTGGAATATATTCAATATTCTTAACTTAGGAGAATATTCTGATCTATATCTTAAAACTGATGTATTGTTATTAGCTGATATTTTTGAAGAGTTTCGGAACAGTTGCCATACAACCTATGGATTAGATCCTGCACATTATTATACACTCCCTGGTTTTACTTGGGATGCAATGCTTAAATATACTAAGAAATCCTTGGAACTTCTCACAGACATTGATATGCTGATGTTTATAGAGCGTGGTATAAGAGGTGGCTTGAGTCAGTGCACGAAACGTTATTCGAAAGCTAACAATAAATATATGAAAGACTACAATCCAGAAAAAGAATCAACTTATTTGATGTATAATGATGTGAATAATCAATATGGGTGGGCAATGAGTCAATACTTACCTTTTGGCGGGTTTGAGTGGGTAAATGATATTCAAAATTTTGATATAAATCAAATCGCTAATGATTCCAATAAGGGATATATCTTAGAAGTTGATATAGAGTATCCGCATGAAATACATGACGTACATAAAGATCTACCATTTTGTCCAGAACATCGAAGTAGTGTAGGATCAAAAGAAATCAAATTAATGGCAACGCTTAATAACAAGGAAAATTACATCATTCACTATACCGCCCTTAAGCAAGCTTTGAAGTTTGGGTTGAAGGTAACCAAAATTCATAAAATTTTGCAGTTTGATCAATCTCCATGGTTAAAATCATATGTTGATTTGAATACAAGTTTACGTTCATTAGCTAAAAATGACTTTGAAAAAAATTTATTTAAATTAATGAACAATGCAGTCTTTGGTAAAACTATGGAAAACGTAAGAAAACATAGTATTGTAAAATTGGTAACAAAGTGGTTAGGTCGATATGGAGCTGAAGCTTTAATATCAAAACCGGAATTCAAGGCATCAACTATTTTTAATGAAAATTTAGTTGCAATAGAGCTAAATAAATCTGAAATATATTTTAATAAACCTATCTACATTGGAATGTGTATTCTAGACTTAGCTAAAACTACACTTTATGATTTCCATTATGGTTACATGATTCCAGAATTTCATGAAAAGTGTTCAATTTGTTATACAGATACTGATAGCCTCATATATGAGATTGCTTGCCCTGATATATATGAAATAATTAAAAGAGATTGTTATACTCATTTCGATACAAGTGATTATCCAAGTAGCAATATTTGGTCGATTCCTTCAGTAAATAAAAAAGTTCCTGGAGTTATGAAGGATGAAAATAATGGTGCCATTATGACTGAATTCATAGGGTTGAGATCGAAATTATATTCTTACAAAATTCACGATGGTGAAAAAAATAAAAGTATTGAAAAGAGGAAAGCTAAAGGGGTAAAGAAGCAAGTTGTTAATTGTAGAATTGCGTTTCAGGATTATGTTAACTGTTTAAATAATGAAAAAATTATGGTTGTTTCACAGAATTTGATTCAGTCTAAAAAACATATTGTTAGCTCATTTACACAGACTAAAAATGCATTAAGCCCCCATGATGATAAAAGATTTCTAATTAAAGAAAGTTATGAAACTTTACCATGGGGTCATTATAAAATAATGGAAACGGAATAGAATATTGAATAATGATAGACAATAAGATAACAAAAAATGTAATAATAGTAATAACTTATAATAGTTACTAATAGTTTTATAGTATGTAGTTAATTTATATTTAGTATAGATTTAATTTAAATTTTTTTTCATCTGTTTGTATTCGATTTAATAATTTAAAAATAATAAAAAATATGCTTCTTCAAACTGATAAATTTTAATCAGTCTAGAATTTCTGCATTGCATTTTCTTTTCCTTAAAAAAAAAAAAAAAAAAAAAAAAAAAAAAAAAAAAAAAAAAAAAAAAAACTTCTTCCACTTTTCACGTGACACTTTTATCATAAAAAACATCAACAATTAATTACACATCATCTTTCGAAAAACATCATCAAATTGTATCACAATTCTGTTCTTGATTTGAAACCTCATAACAAAATCGCCGATTATAATTTACTATAACTACGAACCATATTTACAAAAACAACAAGCATTTATTAAATTTAGGGTTCAAGAATATGTTTTTCAAAATTTATTCAAGATGGAAAAAACATCTGTATATATTTCAACATACATATCCACGTAATTTTTTTTAATTTTCCTAGACACAAACTATTTTGTACATTTTAATCAAACCATTTGCTAGCAGAGGGCACCACTTTCTATGTATGAAAAATCCAAGATGGCGGAAAAAGCAAATTTCGAGCTCCATAAGAAATAACCCGTATTTTTGTGCTAGAACTCCTATAGCTACTCTACTCACCAACAAACGAAGATGAAATAAAAGAGATATTGTGTAGCCTAAATAAAAAATCTGCTGTCGGCTATGATAAAATAACCTCCAAATTTTGTATACGATATAACGATATTCTATCAACTAAAGTATCTTCCCTCATAAACCAATCCTTATCAACGTCTCATTTCCCAGAATGCCTTAAAATCGCCATCGTATGTCCAATATATAAAAAACAAGATAAATTTACAATATCCAACTATCGACCTATCTCCTTCCTCTCTACATTTGCCAAGTGCTTTGAATCTGTTGTACATAGACGTTTGGAGAAATACTGCTCAGATAATGAAATAATAAGCGCAAATCAATTCAATTCGATTTTAGTGATAGTTCTAGTACTCTTGCAGCTGTTAGTCAGCTAATTTTAAAAGTCAATGATAATTTAGATAAAAGGTTATATACCTCATGTATCTTTATTGATCTACAAAAAGCATTCGATACCATAAGTTTTTTTAACGACTGTAATAGAAAATAATCTTTTCTATCTATCAGTTTAAAACAGAAAGTTGGCTTTTGCTGTTTAGCGTGCATTTTTTAATTTTTTCTGCTCATGGACGGAAAGTAAAAACATAAGTAAAACCAAAAAAGACATAATGGACAAAGAAATAATATTAAAATTTATTAATTTCTTCTCCCCAAAACACTTGATTTTTTGGCTCTATAACCCGAGGGCTTCTTTTTTAAAAAAGGCAAAAGTCTTTTATATTTACTAATATACAAATTTTCTTTAACGATGAATGTTGGTTTTAACATTGAATAATTTGACCACATTGTTGAAGACTGTTTTGTCTGCGATAGTTCACCAAAATATACCAAAAACACATCTTCAGAATAAAAATTTCCTTTTTTTTTTGTTCTTACACCAATTAATAATAGGTAAGCTTTTTCATACCGGACTTTTCCGGTTACAGATCTAAAGTTAAATTGTTGGCTGCTTCTTTTATATGAGGTGAAGTGCTAATTATATCACTTTCATCACTACTGCTCGTTTTAAATTATTTTTATTTAAAAATAGATGTAAACAAACTCTGTATAAATTTTAAATTTATTAATTTGGCTACTTTGGCAACTTCTTGGCAACTTTGATCGCATTTGTCGGCAGTCGTTAAAAAAATATTATGTATACTTTGAGCAGAAAGTAACATTGCTGCTCTGACATGATTGCTGATTTTGGCTGCGCCTCAACCAGCAATTTTCATGCACGAGCAGCAATGTCGTACTTTCTGCTCTTAATATACAATGTACTATTGTAAAACGTTTATTAAAACTAAAACAAATTGGTATTGCAGAAAATGAAGTAAGATTTTTTGAGTCATATTTAAAAAACAGACCTCAATATGTTAAAATTGGAGACGGCTTGAGTAACCCATTATATGCTAAAAATGGAGTACCACAAGGCTCTCTATTAGGCTCTTTGCTCTTTATTTTTACCTTTAAGAATTACATAAAATAAAAAACCAATGGGCAATAAAAAGGCACCTCAAGATTAATCTGTCAAAAACAAACTACATTATCTTTGAAACCCCAAATAAGAACCTTGAAAATATTTATCTATATGACATTATGATTGGCAACACTTGAGAGAGTTTACTCCCACAAGTACCTAGGTTTAACGATAGATTCTTTATTAAATTTCGAAGAACACATATAAAACATAAAAACATAAAAAACAATTACTCTTAAATATCATTTATTTTATATAAAATAAAAAAACATTCTACCTATTGACGCAAAGTATCTTATCGTTAATGCTCATGTTATGAGTAAAGTTAGATACTTTCTTCCAATCTGGAGATTAACCGCTCAGTTCAGGGTAAATGAACTAAAACGTCTAATAAATAAATGTTTAAAGTCAGTAAAGAGTCTGCCTCTGCTTTCTCCTATGAAATCTTTGTACACCGAAAGTTTATTACCGCTGGAATCACTTATTGATTATGAGACGATCTTACTTGTTCTTAATATTCAGAATAATCTAATAAAAAATAATTTAAAGCTAACGAGAGTTGACGCGATTCATGAACATTCCACAAGACAAATTGGGAACTATTATCTAAGTTTGTGTCGTACAGCACGTGGTCAGTCGAATTTCTTGTACAAGGGGCTCTCTTTGTTCAACTTGCTACCAGACAATATCAAAACCCAAAAAAAAATATCAAAGTTTAAAACTCTTTTGAAAGCAAATCTTTTCAATATTTACCAAAACGAATATAGAAATTAACACCAAAATGCATATAGAAATTAACACCATCAAACTAAATATTTTCTGATTATTACAATCATAATAATAATTATAATAATAATTTAATAAACAAATAAGCAAAAATTAAATAATATAAGCAAAACTTAAATTAAAAAATAAAACTATAAAAAAAATTAAAAACTGAGAAAAAAAAAAATTAAAAACTGAAAAAAATGAAAAGAAAAATAAATCGATGATGTATGTTAAACTTAAAATGTTTGTCGATTCTTTGTTCTTCTTAATTTAATAAAGAAAGAAATTTTTTTTTTAATTTACAGCATAAACTCAAAAACTAAACAAAAATTAAAAAAAAAAACATTTGGAAAACAGTTAAAAAATTAAAAAAGTCCAAGCGGCACGTATATCCGCTAGAAATAGGTAGATTTCGAGATCAGACAGTTTTGTGTGCCAGTAGAATCTGATGTATCAGATTAGTTTAAACAACACAAACTAATTTAAAACAGATATCGAACAAATTTTAAAAAGAAAATTAGCTACATATAAGCAAAACTATATCTATCCAATTTTGCAACAAACAAATATCAAATCTACCACAGAATATGTGTGACAATTTATGACATAAACCTACGCTATATCATATGTCGTCCAATTACTGCAAAACATCAAAATAGTTTATTTCTAAGAAAAAAAATTAATTTCTTCTTATTCAAACCTTTTTATTTTTTTTCATTGACTGTTATAAGGTTTTTGGAAATTGTTGTTATGGATTGTTGCAAACTTTTTTGTTGAAGCCAACAAGTCAAAAATCTCTAACTGCAGAGGTTTATATTTATAAGAAACGGATTAAAATGTTTCCACAAATTCTAAATTTTTGAAGTTTTTAAAAATATTAGTCTCCAAACGGCCGTTATAACGGATTAAAAAAATAATTTTTTTTTCTAGTATAAAGCTTCTAGTTATTTAACCATGTGTCAGATTTTTCTGATTTACGAACTTGTCCAAGATATTAATAAAACACACATGTTTACGGAAGGTTTTTTGATCTGGCTCGACAAATGCGATCGTGAGAGTGCCGGTTGATTCAAACGCATTTTGTGTTAAACAAGCTTTTTTGTTGGAGCCGCTAACTCAGAAACCTGCAACTGCAGAGGTATTTTTTTTGACAGAAACTGATTAAAAAGTTTTCAAAGATTCTAAATTTATGAAGTTTTTAAAAATATTAGAATCTGAACGGCCGTTATAACGGATCTAAAAAACAGAGTTTTTTTTCTAGTATAAAGCCTTTAGTTTCTTAACCATCTGTCCGATTTAGCTGATTTACGAACCTGTCCAAGATATTGATTAAACACACATTTTTAGAAAAGGTTTTTTGATCTGGCCTTACAAATGCGACTGTCAGAGTGCCGCTTGTTCCAAAAAAAAATTTTTTTTGCAAACTTTTTTGTTGGAGCCACTCACTCAGGAACCTCTAACTGCAGAGGTCTATTTTTAAAACAAATTGATAAAAATGGTTCCAAAAATTTTAAATTTGTTAATTTTTTTAAAATATTAGTATCCAAACGGCCGTTATAACGGTTTTAAAAAATCAATTTTTTTTAAAAAAAAAGGCTCTAGTTCCTTAACCACGTGTCGGATTTTGCGATTCACGAACTCGTCTCAGATATTAATAGAACACACATGTACAGAAAAATTTTTTGATCTACCTCAACAAATGTGACCGTAAGAGTGCCGGTCGTTTTCGTTATATCTCATATCGTTTATATATATATATATTAGGGTGTCCCAGAAAAATTAAAATTGTTTTTTTTTAACGCATACCCTTTAATTTTTTTTCTTTTATGTTAAAACAACTGTAAAAAAAATTTCATGCAATTTAAATAACAGTAACCCGTGCCGACTTGGACCTAAACATCTCAATACTTGATTGTGTACTTTAGCGCGCATACCTGTTTTGATGTGCTTATAATTTCTAAATATCTTGTCGGTTATACGAATTTTTCTTGAAAAATAAATATGTCCCTCGAACTAGGTAGTTCTAAACAAAAAATATACATAAAAGGTAACCCAAAACTTCCTTCAAATGGGCAAGCTCTCGTATAGTATTGTTGTATAATATATTGTTTTTTAATATAATACATTTCATACGAAAACAAAGAACAATTTTTGTGCCAAAACTGAATAATTCTATAGACACGCTTGGAATGTTATTTTAGACTGAAAACTCAAGACAAAGTGCAAATTCTCTGCTGTGATACTATAACTGCTTCGAATACACATCGTATGTGTGCGCGTTGAAAAAAATCAATATAGAAAAACTTATTTTCGCTTGCAACCATCACATGTATTAGCTGGTGTTAAAAAGTCTTTTTGAAGTGAAAATAAAACAAGTGCCTATAATAAGCCCGGACATTCCACTTTTTCAAAAAATTAGAGATCATTGGCAAAAAGTTGATCATCAGTTGATCATTCTAGCAATAGAATGCTATAGAGAAAAGGTGGAATGGTGCCTGTTTCCAAAATTGATAAATTGAAAGTAGATAAAATAATAATAGAAATAATAATTAAAAAGGAGATATCAATGCTTAGAGCATTTCAGCGGTCTAATTAATGAAGGACTTTCATTGTTTAATTACAATTGAGGCAATATTTGTTATGTTGCGTACAAAAGCACAAGATGTTATATCCGGACTGTAAACAGCAAACATTGAAAAGAAAATATGCTTAGTAATAGTTGTTGTAATTCAAAATAATATTAAAATATGGAGGGACTGAAATCTCAAGCTCTGAGATATCAAGACTTCGGTCTGGATTAAGGATTTTGATATAGTTTTCGGCAAAAAACTTTTATGAGGACATTGCTTTTAGTTTTGGGCAGCGATGTATATCAAACATAAAACTCTTTGTTAAAGTATAAATATTTTTTTATTTCTGTTTAGAAATTTATTACAAAGCTAACACGAAATATTAATAAGTGCCGGAAAATTATAACAGATCATAAATTAATATAACTTAGTGAAAAGATGAAACACCCAGCAAACTACTCAAAAACCTCTCCATTTAGCGTTTCAAGAAAATAACCAAAACCAAATGGTTCTTTCAAAATTCAAAAAATATTCTAAAAATTAAAATAAAATAAAACATTTAAACTTTTTTTTAAAGTTCTAAAAACATTCCAAAAATTATTACAAAATCAAAGATTGAAACTTTTTTCGAAATTCCAAAAATTTTTAAAATATTCCAAAAATTATAACAAAATCAAAAATTTCCATGTCCAATTTCATGCTCGATAACATTTCATGTCAAACAAATAATTAATTTCATATTGTTCCAAAAAATTATGTAAAATGAAAATCATTCTTTTGACACACTTGACAACATTTTTTTGACAAACTTATAACGCAATAATCTAGATTTTGGTTTCACATACCAATACCGACCATCAAAATTTCTCCAAATTCAATGTTCCTATTCGCAATCACTTAAAATGAACGTTTTTAAGCAAAAAATAGGCATATTTCCTTGTTTTGACATACTTGACGATTTTTTTTGACACACTTCCCGTACAGTTATCGAACACATCGTCATTTTGGCTGTTACAATTGAGTAATCCTATTTTTAGAAACAAAAATTTTTGAGATCCCTTCCAGCGGTTTTCTAGATTTCGTCGGTTGTGACGGCAGACAGACATACAGTTTTTTTTAGAATCAGTAAGTCCTAAAACGTCGATAAATGGGGTAAGAATTTCATTTTTGGCTCGAGAATGTAATACTTAGGACTTTCAGACCGAAGTAATATCTTTTTCTAATTCATTGGCGTTTTATTTAATGAGAGTAAAATAATTTCTCAAATAATTGCACAGTAATCGCAGTAAAAGCTCGTATGTTAAAGTTCAACTTCAAGTCGGCACGGGTTATCGTCATCCAATCGCAGTAAAACTTTTAATTTAAGTTTTTAAGGTAAATTGGAAAAAATTTAGCGGGTATGCGTATAAAATTTTGCAAAAAAAATTTTTTGTTCTATGTCTTGGGACACCCTAATATATATATATATATATATATATATATATATATATATATATATATATATATATATATATATATATATATATATATATATATATATATATATATATATATATATATATATATATATATATATATATATATATATATATATATATATATATATATATATATATATATATATATATATATATATATATATATATATATATCTATATATATATATATATATATATATATATATATATATATATATATATATATATATATATATATATATATATATATATATATATCTGTAGGTGGGAGGTAAACTACACCAAGTCACATTTTTAAAATTTTACAGGAAAGCCAAAAAACTGTTTGAAAATGGACTATTTACTATGGACTTGGACTATTTAAAATTGTTCTATCTCGAAAACTACACTAGTTAGGACTCAGAGCTTTTAACCTTTCGGTAGAGATTAAAATCCTGATTCTAACAGTATAAAAAAACGTATTTTGAAAAAATTGGACTTGGTGTAGTTTACCTCCCACCTACAGATATATATATATATATATATATATATATATATATATATATATATATATATATATATATATATATATATATATATATTTACGTATATATATATATATATATATATATATATATATATATATATATATATATATATGTATATATATATATATATATATAAATATATATATATATATATATATATATATATATATATATATATATATATATATATATATATATATATATATATATATATATATATCTTATATATATAAAAATCACGTGTCACGATGTTTGTCCACGATGAACTCCGTAACAACGTAACCAATCTTAATGAAATGTTGTACAATGTGTGTATGATGGTCCAGCTTGAGAGATAGGATAGTTATTATCTTGATTAAATGCCTAAATATTTTTTAATTGTAAATTAAATGTTAAATATGGATTGTTCATATGCCAACTTTCAGATGGCAGCGTATATCAATTTATTCAATTGATAGTAAACTTCAGGCGTGCTATACACCTGAGCTAAACTATACGAAATATACGAACTATGTTTTTAAGAAAGTAATGTTTTAATGCGAATAAAGCTTTTTCAAAAAAATGTAATGTTTCCGTTTTTCTTTTCTTTTTTAAATATTTTGTTTTGGTAATGTTTTTTTCTATAATTACGTTGTATACATTATTTTTTAAAAACATAGTTCGCATATTTTGCATAGTTTAGCTCAGGTGTATAGCGCGCCTTAACTTCATATAAGGCCATTATTAGACTATCAAATATGTTTTAGTAAAAAAGTTTTGTTTTATATTTGATAATAAACGAAAAGCATATCATGCTATGTCAAATACGTTACCAAAGATAATTAACAATTTTGTGGAGGTTATATATTAATTATAGTAGTGCTATAAAGTATCGGAATCTGTAAAAAATTAGTGTATTGGTTTTTATAAAGTTTGAATAAAAATAAGAGTAAAAATAAAGAAAACAATAATTTAAATTTATTTTTTTATTTTTTTAAATTTTTCATTGGTCTTCAATGTTAATTTATAAAAATCAATATCAAAATGAAAAATACTCTTATACGTATTGCTAATTAAAATAGAACGATTAGAGGTAAAAAAATTGTCATCAAAACTGGATGAAAAACTAGCGAAGTTTATTTTACAACCTTTATGCTTGATTTATAGTCGGTAACTTTAACTTAACGTCAAGTACAAATGTATGAAAATGCACTAGAACATTTATAGTCGGTACGTAAACTTAACGTTAACTTAACGTAGAGTTCATTTCATTCTATCTTCAGGATTTTTGACGTTTAGTATAAAAACTGAAGAAAACTAATATTTAATTGCAAGTGTCCATAAAAATAAAATTTTATTTATTAAAAAATGCAAAAGATATAAAAAGAGCGACTTTAATTAAAGCCAAATATTAGCATGAAATTAATATGAAAATAAAGTTTTTTATTTTTAAATTTTGTATCAAATGTTTATTTCGAATTTTATTATTTTAAATTTTGATTGTGAAATCAGTTTGTTACTTTTAAAGCATTGATTGATTTATAAAATTGATTACAAAACCAAAACTAATATCAAATCAAACATCAAAGAATACGTAATTTCTTACCAACCTTAAATCAAAATTTTGTATAGAGTCTAAAGTTACGGTTAAGTTAAAGTTAACGTCAACTCTCCAATTTCATGTCAAATTTTATTTATTGACCAATATATTTGATAGTGTGATGTACGCCTCATAAATTTGGGTTAGCCAATAGATGGTGCCGTATTTGTATTTAAAAAATTGGTTTTAATGTTAAAGTTTTCCAAATACACAACGCTTACTTTTTCCAATTGTAGTGTATTATTTTTTCATTGATGATTGGTGATAATTATTTTAATTGGTTTTTCTTTAAATATCGGTTTGTGCGCGAAGCTTGCTTTGATCAATGTTTTTTTTTCGTTGAATATAATTTTATGAAATAGAAAAATGAATGTATAATATTTTATTAAAATAATATGTCAAATATTTTGAAATAGCACATTTTTTTGGAAATTTTAGGTGAAAAAGATGATGAACAATGTCGTTGAAGCTACAATTTTGAATGGAAAATTCAAAGTGGAAGATGTACTGTTGCTACGTATTTCAATGATCGCAACAGATATGGCATTTGAATTCAAACGTTTAGTTTCCAGTGCGACTCGCTTTTGCAATGACCATCAACAACTCAAAACGACTTTTCTTGAATTTTCTTTCTTATGAGATACCGACAATATGCGACGGGTATAATGTTAAATAAACAAAAGTTTTACACTATTTGGTGTAAAATAAATAAAGTTTTTAGAGTGATTAAGCTAAAGTAATTATTTTAATTCACATGAGTTTTGCAATTTTAAAGCATTTTTTATTTTCTCTCAGAAAAACTTCTTTAAAGCAGTTTTTGTGTGTTTCGTGTCGGGAACAAATACAATTTACAATTGTTTAATCACAGATGAAGAATTCAATTTAAATAAATATGCGATAATGAAGTTTCAATTTAGAAATTATCTGAACATGAAAATTGAAATATGTTTCGTTGTTGTTTCATCCACTGTGGCTGAGTCTGTAAGATGGCTTTGAATTATGATGTCTCTGATGAGTGTGAGTTCAATCCCGACAATAATTACTTATTATCGGGAATAATACTTTTAATAATTACTTTGAGCAATAACTACTTACAAAATCACTTAAAAATTAATATTCCATTAATGTTGTCTATATATGGAACATATGTGCCAATATATTGACCGTGTGTAAGATATTAGTTTCGCATTGATTTGCAACATTCAATAATAATGACTTTAAAATGACTTAAAATGTTGACTAAATAGAAATATTTCTCATCCTATGAATTCAAATCCTATAAATTCATATACAAAAACTTCCAAATAATTTTGATTTTTTTTGCATCACTTCTTTTATTCCTTTTTGCATCACTTCTTCTATACCTCTATCGAATGTATTGTCGCTATTCTTACTGCCCTTGCTGACCATAAAATCATATACCGATCAAAAATTTTTGCAACGTTTTTAGTAACCTACCGGTAAAGAAAGCGTATACTAAACCGCATGAGCACTGTGAAAATTTGTGAATCGATTTTTGTTCCGTCTAATGTTCCAAATAGATTACACACCTGAAAACTTATTTGATCGCGTATTTTTTATATATCCTTTGTTTTATATATAATACTATTTTTTATATTTTACTGATCAACTAGATAGCTGATCCTTCCTTTTACATTCATATTAAAAAAAAAAATAGAAAACCATTTCTCATTACTACTCTTTGAAATTATTGCTACGTCAACAAAATGTATACACACAAACTTTATTTATAGGCGTAGCAAAGCACGCCGGGTCCCGCTAGTATATATATATACATATATATATATATATATATATATATATATATATATATATATATATATATATATATATATATATATATATATATATATATATATATATATATATATATATATATATATATAATATATATATATATATATATATATATATATATATATATATATATATATATATATATATATATATATATATATATATATATGTATATATATATATATATATATATATATATATATATATACATATATATATATATATATATATATATATATATATATATATATATATATATATATATATATTATATATATATATATATATATATATATATATATATATATATATATATATATATATATATATATATATATATATATTCGTTTGGCACAAAATTTTTTCCGAAATTCCGAGATGAAGCTCATTGCAATAGGTAGATTTTTATATGAAATCTACCTAAAAACAGAAGTATGTTAAACAAAAATTTATTATATATTTTTATTTATTTTATACTGTTTGTTATTTATTTATTGAAATCACTTATATAAGTTAAATAATTATTAAATTTGTTGATTTAATAAAAATGTTTTATTTTCTAACAACTTTTTATAAAATATAAAAATCAGACCGTTTTCAGATATATATATCTATCATCAGTGAAAATTTTTTATATATATGACAATATTATTTGAAAATTTGTTTGTTTCTAAAAATATGCATACTAAATTAAACATACAAAATTTTAAAACAAAAATTGAAAAGATTAAAATTGTAAAATATGATAAGAACAAAAACAATAAAGAAAAATATTAATTTATAATTAAATTGTACAAAATATTAGAACAAAAAGATAGTTGTTCATTCAAAATTAAAAATGGTGACTTCTTAGTAGCTTTATATATTTCAAACTCTTCCATTGAATCCATGAGAGGACCTTTGTTACAAAAATGTAAAACTTCAAAATTATTTTCAAAACTTGTATATGAATGATTTTCATCGACTAGATGTTGAGCAAAAATAGATTTTATATTTTGAATGTTTTTTCGTTTAGGTAAATGTTCTGAAAATCTGGTGATGAATTTTCTACCTGTTTGGCCAATATAAAATTTATCACAGGAATCACAATTTATTTGATAAATGCCAGTGCATTCTTCTAGTTTAGGTTTTTCTTTGAATTTGAAGTTTTTATATAGACGAAGTGTTAGACGAAGTTTTTATATAGAAGTTTTTATATAGTTTTTATATTTATTGTTTTGAAAGAAATTTTAAATTTATATTTTTTAAATTGATTAACTATTATGTTGGGTAGTAAATTAGTGTAATTTATAGAAATATATTTTACATCTGTATTAGTATTCAATCTGTTTATAGAACTATGGTTATTTATTCTTTTTGAATTTCGACTTAATATTTTATCAATAATATTTGGGTTGTATCCGTTATTAATAGCAATAAATTTAATTGTGTTTAATTCATTCTGGAAATTTAAATGATTCATTGGAATAGTAAGCAATCTATTTATAAATGAATTAAAAGCTGACATTTTTTGAGAATATGGATGGTGTGAGCTAGAGTTAATTGTAATATCAGTTGTAGTGAAATAATCAAATTTTGATATTTATTTAAATTAGAAAAAACAAATTTATTTTCATAATAGTTAAGGTATATATTGGCTAATAATCCACTTAATGGTGAACCCATTGCAAGTCCTTCTTCTTGACTAAAAAATTGTTTGTTTAAAGTAAAATAATTTTGATTTAAAATAATTTTCATTAATGATACTAGTTCAAGAATTTTGCAATCACCTAAAGTTCCTGTATGCTTCAAGTTATCTTCTAAAATTTTTATGGTATCAAAGTATGTATCAGTATACATATTAGAAATATCTTATATAAGTCCTTTATTTTTTATGAAAGTAAAAAAATCTATATTTCGGCACATCATCAATTTCAAGTTATATATTGTAACGACTCTTCGTTGGTTCTTTTAGATTATTGAGCAAATACGACAGTAAAAAGACAGATCTTTAGTTAACAAAATCCCAAACTTTATTTATCAACCAGTTACAGCAACTTCCGATTTTAATTGCAATAAATTCCAGAGTCTCCAATTTATGCACGATAAACTTCACCGCTTTTCCACAATTTGAATCAATAATATTCGGAATCGTAAAATCTGTATCTTACTATTCTATCAGGTTCAAATTCTTTTACTATTAGTACCCAGGCTCAAGTGCCACCGATTATTCCTTATACTTGCGAATATTTATAAACACTTTTAATTGCAAAATTAAATTGACCATCTGATATTTTGTTCGCTTATTTATATCGAAAAATAAATAAATCGAAACTTCTATAATCCACTAAAAATCAATATTACGTAGTCCGTACATCTTGAATAGGCCACACGTATTTCCATTCATACTTGCATTTGTATTAGCGAACTCAAATTTAATTTATGCAAAATGTATTTGTTAAAGGGAGTTAACTTTTAATTCATCTTTGCCATAGAATGTAGAAAACATTTAGGCGGAACGTATTGGTTATTTATGATTGAATTAAATTAACCCATTCTGGACGAAGTTTATTACACTGCCCTCAGTTTAGTTTTGTTCGTCCCGAACAATATCAGCTATCGCATTGGTGCTGTTACCTTGGTACGGTGCCAACCTTTGCAGATGTATCACTTTCATCTTGGTACGGGGTCCCTTTTGGATGCGGTAGATAACATCATTAATTCGTTTGATTATTTTATATGGGCCTTCCCAATCTGGCTGCAGCTTGGGTGATCTTCCCTTAGTTCTCCTGGGGTTGTATAGCCATACCAATTCTCCTTCTTGAAAACCGCCACTATTTGCATTTATGTCGTACCTGGTTTTCATTTTGTCACTGGCAATCTTAATGTGGTCTCGAACCTGTTGATGGATTTTATTCATCTTCTCCCTTAGTTGTCCCACATAATCTGTTTTCGTAGATACCAGACCTCCAGGGATGCCGAACTCGATGTCACTAGGAAGATGTAGTTCTCTTCCGAACATGATATTCGCTGGCGTTTCACATGTCGTATCGTGCACTGCGCTACGATAGGCCACCAAGAATAACGGAAGATCCTTATCCCAATTTCTTTGGTTGGCTTCCACTACCTTCGACAAATGTTCTTCCATGGTACGGTTGAATCGTTCTACCATGCCATCCGACTACGGGTTCATAGGTGTAGTTCGTGTTTTTCTAATGTCGAGTGTTCTGCACAGCTCTTCCATCAGTTGAGATTCGAAATTCCTTCCCTGGTCGGTATGCAACTCGAGCGGTGTTCCATATCTGCAAACCCATTCATTGACTAATGTTTCCGCGACCGTAACTGCTTCCTGGTTCGGTATTGCATAAGCTTCCGGCCATTTTGTAAAGTAATCAATGACCACCATGATGTATTTGTTACCTTTTGTCGTTTCCGGAAATGGCCCCGCGATGTCTATAGCAATTCTCTCCATTGGGGCTCCCACATTGTACTGTTGCATCTCTCCTCGAGTTCTAGTCTTTGGTCCTTTGCTCGCCGCACAAGTATCACATCGCCGACACCATTGCTCTACGTCGGTTCGATACCTTACCCAATAAAACCTCTCCCTTACTTTAGCTAGGGTTTTATTGACTCCCAGGTGTCCTCCAGAAATACTTCCATGCAGCTTTCCTAGTACCTCTTCTACTCGACTTGATGGCAACACCAGTTGTTCCAACACTTTCTTTCCATCAGCGGACTCCCATTTTCTTTATAGTATCCCGTTGTCTATCAATAGTGAGTCCCATTGCGCCCAGTAGCATTTCATCTCCGTACTTAAAGGTGCTACCTCTTTCCACTCCGGTCGCCTTCCTTCGGTTTTCCATTTCAATATTGGTGCCATAGCTTGATCCCTTAGCTGCTCTCTTTTAATTGCCTCGGTAGACCAATCCTCAGGAGTTGGGAACTTAATTTGATTCACTTTCATTGCTTCATTTCTCCCAGTCCTGCTACATGACTTGCGTTCCTCAATACAGGGTCTTCTTGTAAGATCGTTAGCGTTACAATGTATCCTCCCCTTACGGTGTACAACGCGGAAATCTCCTCCCTTTTTGACATCCACTTGCTTGTTGGAGAGGTTCATCAACTGGACCGGAACTACTCCTTCTTTTGCTACTACTAGTGTTTTGCATTCCAGTCTGATGTGCCCTAACTGCCCACAATTCCAGCATCTTACTCTGCTAGATCTTCTTCGTTGATTTCGTTTAGGCTTATCTTCCAAACTTTTGACACCCATGATCACTTCATCAAGCGCTGCTTTCATTGGCTCTTTAGCAACTTCCATCTGACGTACTCTATCTGAACCATACGCTCTTTTTCCAGCTTCCATTTGTAGGGCCAAGGCTAAGACTTCCGCAGGTAGTTTCTTCCCGCTTAGATACAGCTGATTTATCATTTGTACATCTCGAAGAGCATTGATGAATGTATCAGCTGCTAGTTCGTCTCGGTGTTCAGCGTTATAGTTCGGGTATGACAGATTTACCAGTCTCACAATGTCAGCCTCTAATTCTTGCAAAGTTTCGCTGACTCCTTGTTTCCGTGTTTTGACTTTCCCCATATCTTACTTCTAAGGCCTCCATAATCATGCTGTAATCACGCTCTGTCGCTGATAGTGTCTGCAAAATTTCAGCAGCAGGTCCCTTCAATGCCAATATAAGCGCATTTGCTTTTTGCTGGTTATCTACCCCAGTTGTTGCTATCTCAAATTGCATCTTAAATATCTGATACGATGTAGATCCATCAAATGCGGGTGTTTTTACTCTAGCTGGGGCTGAAGTAGTTGATGGATTGACCATGTTACCTGACTTCCCTTGTGCTGTTTCTTGGCGTAATTCACTTGAAAGTTTGCGTAATTTCTCTTCATGTTCTTCGGTAACTTTCCGCAGCTCCTTTTCCATGTTGTTGATTTTAACCTCCGCACTGGATATACGTGACTCGATTACTTCACGTAGTTTTTGTTGATCTAATTTTTGTTCCGCTGCCAGTTTCTCTTGTCGGGCTTTTTGTTCTGCTGCCAGTTTCTCTTGTCGGGCCATCATATCAGCAAGTTGTTGTTGTTGTTCTACTTTTTGTTCGGCTGCCAGTTTCTCTTGTTTGGCCATCAGATTGTTTCCTTGTTTGGCCATCATGTCAGCAAATTGTTGTTGTTGCTGTGCCATCATTTCTTTCATCAACGCCATCATCGGATCAATCGCTGGAGCATTCTGAACCGGAGCTTCCTCCGGCTCTATGTCTATGACCTCTGTGTTTAGGCCTGCTTCTTCTAAAACTTTACGCAGCCGGAATGCAAGTTCTGCTTTCGTTCCATGGATTGGAGCATTCCTTTTCTTCAACTCATCCTTCAGCTGGGTCTGGCTGAGATCACTAATATTTACTGTCTTGACCATTGTTTCAATAATCACACTTCTGACACCACTGTAACGACTCTTCGTTGGTTCTTTTAGATTATTGAGCAAATACGACAGTAAAAAGACAGATCTTTAGTTAACAAAATCCCAAACTTTATTTATCAACCAGTTACAGCAACTTCCGATTTTAATTGCAATAAATTCCAGAGTCTCCAATTTATGCACGATAAACTTCACCGCTTTTCCATAATTTGAATCAATAATATTCGGAATCGTAAAATCTGTATTTACTATTCCACCAGGTTCAAATTCTTTTACTATTAGTACCCAGGCTCAAGTACCACCGATTATTCCTTATACTTGCGAATATTTATAAACACTTTTAATTGCAAAATTAAACTGATCGTCTGATATTTTGTTGGCCTATTTATATCGAAAAATAAATAAATTGAAACTTCTATAATCCACTAGAAATCAATATTACGTAGTCCGTACATCTTGAATAGGCCACACCTATTTCCATTCATACTGGCATTTGTATTAGCGAACTCAAATTTAATTTATGCAAAATGTATTTGTTAAAGGGAGTTAACTTTTAATTCATCTTTGCCATAGAATGTAGAAAACATTTAGGCGGAACGTATTGGTTATTTATGATTAAATTAAATTAACCCATTCTGGACGAAGTTTATTACAACATTAAATGTAAAAAAAATATTACAAAAATTACCCAAATTATTACATATTCAAAAAATTATCGGTATAAAACGAAATACTAATATTTTCATTTTAGTATTTCATTTTATAAAGGTAATTTTTTGAATAATAATTTGTGTAATATTTTTTATATTTTTAATTTATAACTTGAAAATGGCGATGTGCCGAAATATAGTTTTTTATTGCTTAATAAAAAATAAAATTGTGATATAAGCAGTGTTCCGATTTTTATTTTATTTTGCCCTTAAAAAGTTTTTTGTCTCCCAAAATAAAATACATATAAATTAAAATCTGCAATTTTATTTTCTTATTTTTCGCCCTCGGATATTTTAATTTTACTTTAGAAATAAATTTTTGTACGTTATAGATTTTATTTTTTTTAAATTTATTTCGTTCAAAGAAAAGAGGAATAAAATAAAATCTATTTTTTTTAAACTATCCGTTTACGGTTACATACATATTTTTGATTGTTTTGTTTTATTCTGGTTAGTTTTCGTCCTATTTCGTTATTTGATAAGAAAAGATTCTAGAAATTTGTATCTTAGAATCGTAATTTTAGATAATGATCTCGATTTAGGTAAATAGTTTAATAATGAATAATTTTTAATATGTTATGCATGAATTAAATTATGAAGCTAGTAAAACTATTTATTATTATTTATTTAAAATGATTTATTGAACGGATTTCGTTAAAACTTAAATAAACAATAGTCGAAAAAAAATTAATTAATTTATATTCATAAATGAATTAATTTTTTTTCGACTATTATTTTATTAACTAATTTTATTTCTATCTATTCCAACTGATAAGGGCAAATGCACGTTTTTCTTTCTTTTATTAAAACAGTAAAAAAACATAAGTCGCGTTGGATTTGAATGAAGTAACTGTATTATCTGAAAAAACTATCGCTTTGTTGTTCTTTTTTTGTAAACTAAGCTATTATCATATCGTCGTCACTTATTTTCATACATATTTTGACCAAACTAAACCAAAAGAAAAGAAAAACAAAAAAATTATTATAAAAAAATCTCTGAGAGCATTATATTTATTTTTTTCAAATAACTATCTGCCAACAAAATCTTTTCTCGTAAATTTTTATTTTGCCTATAAAGAGCTCTTTTGTAAATTTTTTCATATTATCCTAAGTGCAGGAGCGAAAAATAAATTATATAAATAAAGCCCGCATGGTTTTATTTTTAAAATAAGTGCGAGCGCCCTTAAAAAATAAAAATCTGATCACTGGATATAAGTGCTTTTAACAAATAAATAAAAAATTTATTGCTTCTTATTTTTCATGAAGCGTGATGGCATGAAATTGTTCTACCATTTTTCGTTACACCACACAATTTGATTTTACTACCAGAGTGCACCTAAAACTGTTTCACATCCAAAGCAGACTGCATTCCATAGCAAAAGTCAAAGTATTACTAAGTACTACTAAATATTTTATTCCTCTCAATATTATTCCTCTCAACAGTGATTGTATCGTCAGCGATGCCGCAAGAACAGTAACTGTGGATCGAGCTCGACCAGTTTGAAATTTCATAACGAAATATTCAAATGTCTTAACTTAGAATTTAGGAACAAATATGAAAGAACTTCATTTCAAACTTGAATTGGTATAAAACTGTTGAAAGAGGTTAGCAACAATCGGCAATATGTTTTCGTGCTGAAAGGTGTGTCTAACGTCAATTTTATATAAAAAAGTTTTCACAAGTCACAACAACACCTGAAACCCTTTTAAGACCAAATCCAAATCGCATATAAACTCACATTTATAGAGTTATTTGAAGGCTAATTTATTTAAACAAGCGTTAACTGGCATTTTAACGAAATACTATATAACTAAGATTGAGATTGCTATTGGTAACTAAATAGAGCTCATTCACCAACGCCCCTAAGATATCTCTTTGGCTAGTTGTATCTTCCTGTTATTGTAAGTTGTAACAGGTTCCGTGATTTCCCAAATATTTTGTATGTCAAGAGCACGGAACAGAGTATATGAGATGGCATCGTCGTAGTTCAATATTTGATTCCTATTTATATAGTTTTGAGGATTTCGTTCTTTGAAAAAGTAAAAACGGTACCCTATTGGGAGACTTCGTTCTCCGTCCGAATTTCTACATAATCGTATTTCTCACAAACTATAAGTGCTATCAACTTGAATTTTTGTACAGTTATAAAATGTATTTGTCCACGCCTACTGAAGCAAACTTTTTTTTTCTGTCCCCCTATCCCCTTCAACTTCAAACATTACAAAAGAATAAATTTGAAAAAATTCATGGTTATAGGAAATTGTGAAGAATGAAAACAAACTATCGTTTAAAATGTTATTTGGTTGTGAGTTGAAATTTTGAAAAAAAAATATTTTTGTTTGGAGTGTCATATGAAAGGTTACTTTTTTCTAGCTCCAAATAATTTTTTTTATTATTTTCTAAAGCACAGTTTTCTACTTATATTCAAATATGTGACCATTTTCAATACGAAAAATAAAATTTGAAAAAATTTAACGGTTATATAAAAAATGCTGTAAATATTAAACAAAAATAAAGCGGTCGGCTCATCATTTAAAATTTTATTTGGAAGGGATAGGGAGGGGAAATTTTGAAAGAAAAAATTATTTTTGACCTTGACGTGTGGGCCATCATATGAAAGGTGACTTTTTTTCTAAGCCAAAACAATCTTTTTTGTAATTTTCAAAAGCACAGTAATCGACTGAGTTTTAAAATTGTTAAAATATTTTCCTTCGAACATTACAAAAAAAATTTAAAAAATTCACGGTTATAGAAAATCTTGTAAAGATTGAATGAAAACCATAGCGGTTGGCTCGTCATTTAAAACGTTATTTGAAGGAAGTTGGGAGTGGAAATTTTGAAAAAAAATTATTTTTCAACTTGACGAGTGTCAAATGAAAGGTGATATTTTTTCTACTCCAAAAGAATTTTTTGTGTAATTTACGAAGACAACGTTTTTAATTTATTTCGAGTTCAGTTTTTGAGAAGAACGGTTCTCGTAGATGTAGAATATTATATACACGGAACCCTCGGCAAGCGAGTTATATTCGCACTTGTCCGTCTTATTTGGTTTATTTAGCAGTCTCCCGGGGGCATGGAAATCATATAAAAAAATATTTTAATATGTAAACCTCTTTAAATTAAATACAATCTCCATTTGTATGTCCTTTATTTTTTCCTTAAATAGATTATTGCGGTTAAGTCGGAGATGCTCTCTCTTCTGGCATTTTGGTTTTTGCTGTTCAACAACCTGGTCATTTTTTATTCAAATTTTGACCAAAGCAATTAAGGAACTCTCCCATTTCTCAAGCGGCTTAAAAGTTAGACGTATTACTGTTTCACTTTATGGAATGAAAATTCCTGTAAATTTTAAATAAACTTCAAACCTTAATAGAGTATTGGAGTATTAATAGAGTAAGATGAAAATTATCAAAGCTATAACAACTTTCATCAAAAGTTTAAATCAAACATATTTGTGTATACAAGAACAACTTTTAAATTACTTCTTTAACCACAAAATTAAAAGTCGTATAACTCAATTTCGTGTTTTAAAAACTTTATAGTTCCTATGTATGTAAATTTCCTACATATGTATCTAAATTTTTCGAAAAGTTTCCCAATAAAGAAAATCAAAATATGCTTTTTTGTGGTTTATTTCTAGATTTAACTTAAAGTTATAAAAAGATGGGTTATGTGATAAAACAAAACTCTAAGAAAATTTTTAAACTGAAAGCTTCTGGAAAAGTTAAATTCTGCATAATTATTATACAATAACGATTTAATCTCGCTTAAAATTACAATATCTCAAAACACTAATGAAACATAATTCATTTCATATTCCAATGTCTTTGTTTTCCATATATTTTCTCTAGTGGAAAATAAATATTCTATACAATAGAAAATTAAACTTAAATCAGGGCTGTCTGTTTTAATCGTATGTAATATGCATTACACCGTTCAATAACTCAGTTATTGCAACAAACAACAATTTATCGTGTATAAAATTATCTTTACCATTACAATCGGTTTTCCTGACCATTTTCATAATAAATTTTGTATTTTTATTTTTTTATGAACATTATTTATTGCTTTGTATAGGCTAATAGAATTAATTACATAACAGATCAGACATACTTTCTATGCTGGTGAGTTTTGATTTACGTTAATGAACTGATAATTTTTTGCTTTTACATGACAGAGTGGATAAACAGCTTACTTTTAGAAACAGTAAGAGTCAATATTATGGATAGTTCAGAAACTGTTATTTAACCTCAGTACGTGTTCTTCATGCTAAGGGTTGTTTGGGGTCAGTAGTCGTGTACTAAACCAAAGTTATCACATTACAAAATGGAGAAATTTCCTCTTCGAAAAGGGAACAAATAGATAGATCTTTTGAAAAATTGCAATGGATGAATATAAAAAAGTTCGAGCGGTAGGATGTCCGCTAGATATAGGTAGATTTCGAGACCAGACAGTTTTGCGTACAAGTAGAATCTGATGTATCAGATTAGTTTAAACAAAACAAACTAATTACACACAGATATCGAACAAATTATAAAAAGAAAATTAGCTACAGTAATCCCTCCGACTGCGCGGTAGTTCCGTTCCAGAAAAACAGCGCGCAATACAAAACCGCGCAATGTGAACCCTATTTTGTATGAAAATTTGGGGTTAGGTTCCAAATTTTGAAAAAAATTGAAAAAAAAAATTAATTTAAAGTTATAATTAAACAAAAATGAATACATACAGCCTGAAAAACATGTATTTCTTCAACAACTCTTAAAAAAGAAAACACTTCATAAGTTAACAGATAAATAAACATAAATAACATTTCAAAAAATAACTTAAATTTACAAAAATTATATCAATAATCTGAATTTGTTTAGAATATTCTACCTTTACTGGCTTGAAATTGAATTTGATCTATATTGAACGTTCCAGCCACACAGTTAAAAATAAACTGAATATGTAATGCGAATTGCCACATATATGGGTCATTCTTTTACAAACCGAACATCTTTCTGACCGACACATTTTTGATTCGGCTGAAATTTTAGGGCTTTTATATAGAAAAATTTCCAAATTCCCATTTCGCAAGAAAAGAAAGAAATACGTGCTCGAGAATTTTTTTGGGTTGGAAAATGGAGCGGTTCTAAATTTCGAGGATTTCGTGATTTTTGGCTTGAAGACTTATTTTCAAAGATTCATAACTTCGGTTCTGGTAATGATAGACATTTTTTTCTGTTTTATTTTAAAGCTAAAAGATGAACTTTAAAAAAAAATTGTTATCTACAAAAATTATTAACAAATTCCTATGTAATTTAGCAATAAGTCAGATACTTTCTCTCTGACACCTGCAATTTTGCTCTCTCGTGTACGAGTAGCATTAGAAAAAAAACCAATTTATCGAGCGCGGTAAGATAAAAATTCCATAATTTTTTGTTGTCCCGCGCTATAAATTAATATATTTCTAACAGTAAAACTAATTTCTCCCTTAGTTAAAAATACGTTTTTCTTGAAAATTGAAGCGTAGGGCAATCACTAAAAATCGATTTTAACATTTTATTTGTTTATAACAATAGGAATTTGCTAATAATTTTTATTTTGTTTATAACATACTTTTCTATTAAAATTCCATCTCTTAACTTTAAAATAAATAAAACAAAAGCTTCTATCATTGATAGAACCGAAGTGAAAAATAAGTCGTCAAACCAAAATCACGAAATTTAAATCGCCTCTATTTTCCAACAAAAAAAATCCTCGAACACGTATATTTTTCTTGATATCATACCAGTAAAAAATTTTTAAGCCAAATCACAAATCCGTCGGTCAAATTTTGTTCAAATCTGTTCGATTTGTAAAAGAATGACCCACGTGTCAAATTTAATTTTTTCTTTTCATTTTAATTTTACGAAATTCACCTAAACATTCTAAAAAAAAATTTTAAACGTCGCGCAGTGTGAAATTTTAATCGCGCAGTGCGGAAATTAGTATTGAAAACTCATCACGCGCAGTGGAAATCGCGCAGTTAAAACCCGCGCAGTCGGAGGGATTACTGTACATATAAGCAAAACTACATCCAATTTTGCAACAAACAAATATCAGATCTACCACAGAACATATGTGTGACAATTTATGACACTATATGAAAAACAAACGCCAACCTACTCTATATCATATGTCGTGCCACTACTGCAAAATATCAAAATAGTTTATTTCTAGGAAAAAAAAGTTTTTTTCTTCTATTCAAATCTTTTTATTTTTGTTTTCATTGACTGTTACAAGGTTTTTGCAAATTGTTTTTCTTAGGGCTTGTTGCAAATTTTTTTGTTGAAGCCGACGAGTCAAAAATCTCTAACTGCAGAGGTTTATGTTTATAAGCAACGGATTAAAATGTTTCCACAGATTCTAAATTAACGTAGTTTTTAAAAATATTAGTATCCAAACGGCCGTTATATTGGAGTTAAAAAATACAATTTTTCTAATTTAAAGCCACTCGTTTCTTAACCATGTGTTGGATTTAGCTGATTTACGAACCTGTCCAAGATATTCATAAAACACACATTTTTAAAAAAGTTTTTTGATCTGGCTCCATAAATGCGACCGTGAGAGTGCCGGTTGTTTCAAACGCATTTTGTGTTTTACAAGCTTTTTTGTTGGAACCGCTTACTCAGAATTTTCCAACGACAGAGGTCTATTTTTTGAAAGAAACTGATAAAAAAGATTTCAAAGATTCTAAATTTGTAAAGTTTTTAAAAATATTAGTATTCGGCCGTTATAACGGATCTAAAAAACAGACTTTTTTTTTCTAGTATAAACCCTGTAGTTTCTTAACCATGTGTTGGATGTGATGATATTTATAAAACACACATTTTTAAAAAAAAATGTTGATCTGGCTTTACAAATGCGACCGTGAGAGTGCCGGTTGTTTAAAAAAAAATGATTTCTTGCAAACTTTTTGGCTGGAGCCGCTCACTCTGGAATATCTAACTGCAGAATTCTATTTTTAGAGTAAATTAATAAAAAAGATTCCAAAGATTCTGAATTTATTAATTTTAATAAAATATTAGTATCCAAACGGCCGTCATAACGGTTTTAAAAAATCAATTTTTTTAGAAAATAGGCTATAGTTTCTTAACCACCTGTCGGATTTCGCTGATTTACGAATTTGTCCAAGATATTAATAGAACACACATGTACAGAAAATTGTTTTGATCTACCTCAACAAATGCGACCGTGAGAGTGCCGGTCGTTTTCGTTATATCTCATATCGTTTATATATATATATATATATATATATATATATATATATATATATATATATATATATATATATATATATATATATATATATATATATATATATATATATATATATATATATATATATATATATATCTATATATAAATATATATATATATATTTATATATATATATATATATATATATATATATATATATATATATATATATATATATATATATATATATATATATATATATATATATATATATATATATATATATATATATATATATATTTATATATATATATATATATATATATATATATTATATATATATATATATGTATATATATATATATACATATATATATATATATATATATATATATATATATATATATATATATATATATATATATATATATATATATATATATATATATATATATATATATATATATATATATATATATATTGTTACGATTGCAGAAAAATCTAGACGATTACAGAAAGATCTAGACGATTACGGTCACTTCCAGGAAAATAAAATCAACAAAACACAACAGAAAGTGAATGAAATAGTGTTGTTGTTGTTGTACATGTTCTTAGAATTAAGGTCTATTTGTTTTATGATTTTATAAATCAAATCAACGTAACGTAAAATAATCGAATATTCTAATATTTTCTCAAGGTTTCTAAAAAGTTACCTAGAAATTTCTAGAGATTAAGCAGAAGGTATATAAGGAAAATGATTCTTGTAGTTTTTAATTAGTTTATTTTAAACCTGCGATTGTGAAGTTAAAATTATAAAAGTGATTTTTAAATTAGTGAATAAAGTTATAAGTGTTATTGAGTAGAAATAATTTGTGTATTATTTTGAACGTTGAGTTACTGGAAATTTCTACAATAAACCGTTGGAGTTTCTGAAGCTGTTAAAAGAATATTCTAGTTAGGAATATTGTTTGCTGTATTATTTTCCTGTTGTTGTGGAACAATAAAGGAGTTGAAGACTTAATAAAACCTGGTGTTTGTGCTTACTAATCAGTGATCGAACTCAGGAAGAGATTGGGAATTACGTTTATCGAATTGAGAGTAAGGCCAATTCGAAGGAGGTTAAGAAAAACGTAACATTGGTGACATCGGCGGATTAGTTAGCTGTTAATAATGGTTTTATTAAGTGAATTGAAGGTTCTTGAGTTAAAGAAAGAACTAGAACAACGTGGATTGTCAACAAGTGGAAACAAAACTGAATTAATGATTCGGCTTCGAGAAGCTTTGGAAGCCAGTGGAATAGAAGTGGAAAGTTACCAGTTTGTAAGAGTCACGACAAATAATGATGCAGTAGCAGTTGATGAAGAGAAAAGTTCTGTTGCGGAAACAACTACCTCATTGCCACCTGCAAACTGCGATTTTATGCAGTTAATGGCTATGATGCAACAGATGAGTTTGAACATCAGTCAACAGATGGTTGCCAATAAAGACGAGATGAATCAAAAATTTGATCAACAAAGCTGCAACATCAATCAACAGCTGGAGAAAGTCAACAATAAAATGGCTGCAACTAAGGAAGAAATCAGTAACATCAATCAACAAATGGCTACCACAAAGGAAGAAATTAGCTGTAACATCAATCAACAGCTGGAAACAGTCAACAATAACATTGCTGCTAATAAAGAAGAGATTACTGCAACACTTGCTG